>CM051259.1:49310438-49592938 GCA_027921565.1 Artemia sinica | reverse complement strand
GCAGGCAAACAACCGCCCAGAAACACAGGCTTAGAGAGTCAACAAAAATGCATACAGACACATAAATTCCCCCATGCAAAGCGACAACAACAGGCACTGGGATAAGCACACACCCGCCCAGACATACAGGCAAAGACAGTGAGAGAGACAAAAAACACATACAAATACATAGATTCAGACATACGAACCGACAATGACAGGCACTGGGACAAACAGACGCCCACCCAGACACACTGGCCTAGAGAATGAGAGAGACAAAAACATATACAAATAAAAAGATTCAGACATACAAACCGACAAAGACAGGCCCTGGGACAAGCAAACACCTTCCCACACACAAAGAGAGAGAGAGTGAGAGAGACAAAAACGCATACAGACATATAAATTCAGACATACAAACCGACAAAGACAGACACTGGAACATACAAACACCCACCAAGACACGCATCTTTCGAGAACGGTGGATGGTATTAAGTTAAAAACTTCACTGTGTGTTGAGCAAGAGAGACAAAAATACATACCAACACATAAATTCACCCATGCAAACCAACAAAGACAGGCACTGGGACAAGCACACACCCGCCCAGACACACAGGCAAAGAGAGTGAGAGAGACAAAAATACATAAAAACACATATATTCAGAAGTACAAACCGACAAAGACAGGCATTGGGACAAGCAAAGACCCGCCCAGACACAAAGGCCTAGAGATTAAGAGAGACAAAAATGCATACAAATACATAAATTCACCCATGCAAAGCGAAAAAGACAGGCATTAGGAGAAGCAAACACCCACCGCGACACACAGCCAGAAAGAGTGAGATAGACAAAAACATACATAGATACATAGATTCAGACATACGCACCGACAATGACAGGCACTGGGACAAACAAACGCCCACCAAGACACACAGGCTTACAGAATGAGAGAGACAAAAACATATACAAGACATACAAGCCGACAAAGACAGGCCCTGGGACAAGCAAACACCAATAGTAATCTATATGCTGGTTCGACGCCTAAAAGCCTGAGGCATGAATATACAGTGCAATTTCAAGGGTACACGGCTCACCAGGGTCATTCATCTATTACTATGAACGGTACATGCCTAACAAGACGGGTTTCTGAGGCAACACCTATTTTCTGGGCCAATGAGAGATGTTTCTACTAAAGGTACTCCATATCTCCATTTATGAGGTCCGAACCCCACAAGGAATTACACATGAATATGTGTGCAGTTTCACCGGTACTTGCTTTTCCACGGGCAGGCATTATATTGATACAGACGGTACAAGGCTTGTCAGACATGTTTTTCTAGGTTCATTAGCCAAAACTAGAGATCGTCAATGGCGTATTTAGACGTTTAATACTCTTTTTGTAAAAATACTGGTTTCACCCGGAGGCTTTATAATCATGGTTTTTATGTATGAATAAAGATGCAATTAGTTTTTCTAGATCAGTTGAAAAACAACTTGAATAGATACTCATATTTGTTAAATTTTTCGTTTTCAAATGGAGAATTCTAAAAGGACCCTGGTGAGTGAATATATATTATTATTTTATATTCGAAACTTTTACCTTTTTAACTATCTATCATCTAGGTTTCACGCAGAAAGCAAACTCCTGTAATTAGCTGACTCAAATTCACATATATTGCAGCAGCTGTTCAGATATAGGGTATTTGACCTAAAATGGTTCTCAAGTACGTTGCAGAAATATCTCATTTTTGATTAAAAGGTGGTCTTTTCGTATAGAAACTAGTTTTGGCACGGTGGTCATATAATCGTGTTTTTCTGCTATGAACGATCTTAATTGGTGATGGAATAATAGAGGTGAAACAGAGCTCGGTAACATTTTTAATCGGATTGTATGAGGGTGGTGAAAAGGATTAAACTACTTTTTCGTCCAGTGTCGTTTACATTATTAGCGGTACTTAATAATGATAAAAAGTTGTACCATTGTGTAAACTAACTCAATTTGCTAAAAAAAGGTATTCCATTGGCATAACTCTGCTATGAACGATCTTAATTGGTGATGGAATAATAGGGGTGAAACAGAGCTCGGTAACATTTTTAATCGGATTGTATGAGGGTGGTGAAAAGGATTAAACTACTTTTCATCCAGTATCGTTTACATTATTAGCGATATCTAGTAATGATAAAATGTTGTATCATTTCGTAAACTAACTCAATTTGCGAAAAAAGGTATTTAATCGGCATAACTCAGCTATGAATGATCTTAACTGGTGATTGAATAATAGGGGGAAATAGAGCTGGGTAAGATTTTTAATTGGATTGTATGAAGGTGGTAAAAAGGGTTAAACTGCTTAGCAGTCAGGGTAAGCCCGAAGGGGTTGCTAACTCATAGGCAATTTATTATAAATTTGGAATAACATCGTTGGCATCAATCTACGGAAACGAATAACGATGACAAGATGACCTTGTGACTTGACCTAGCTTTTTTTTTCTCGGATGTGTTCTGTATAATACACAAGTACCATTTGAACAGTGTTGTCAATATAAAATATGTTCTAACATTGTAATATACTAAAAAGTTGATACTAATAGCGATGTAGATGTCAAAAAAAGAATTTTAATAAAGAAATTCAGAACAATCCTTAGAAATCCTTAGAAATCAACTAGTGAGACGATTATGAGCAAGAACCATCAAGGACCGTAAGGACCAATGACCCTAACAACCAAGGGTCTCAACCTCTAAGGGTCCCCTCCTCCTCCAACTTTTTGGGCCTCTCCCCCCATTTTCTATACTATTTTTTGAAGTTTTTTAACTTTTTTATTATTATTTGTTTAACATAATATATTTTTCAACTTTTTTTTCGGTGTCTTAGGGTGACATAAAACATACTTAAAACATAAAAAAATCACATTTAATATTTTTTAAATTCATAATGAGCATGATATAGAAATGTTAGTCGTGACTTTTACTATTAGAAAAATAATGTTTGTTTAATATATAATAATGTAAAATTTTTTATCAACATTCTATGCTAGATACGTCAAACAACATTATCAAAATCTAAGCATCAGAGTGATTAAATTCTATATCATCATCCTTCGTCGGATACATAGGATAACATTGACAAAATTTAAGTTTCAGAGTGATTTTTTTGACTTTATGCATCGTTGCGTTGAATTTAGGTTAGACTGGTTATAGATGGCAGCACACCCGCTCAGAGACACAGTCATAGTGAGAGAGACATGCAAAAAGTTAGGTTAATTTAGGTTTACTTAGAGTGGCGCACCACTCTAAGTGATCCCAAATTGGCCTAACTTTTTGCTTGTCTCTCTCATTGATAAGGAATTTGTTCACTCTGATACTTGGATTTTGTCAATTTTATCCGACGTATCCGACAAAGGAAGTTGATAAAGAATTTATTCATTCTAATATATAGATTTTGTCAATGTTATCCGACGTATCCGACAAATGATGTCGATAAAAAAATGTTAATAAAGAATTTATTCACTCTGATTTTATCAATGTTATTAAACGTATCTGTCAAAAGACATTGATACCGAATTTATTCACTCTGATACTTGGATTTTATCAATTTTATGAAGTGTATCTGACAAATGATGGTAATAATGGATTTATTCGCTCTGATACTTAGATATTGTGAATGTTATCCGATACATTCAACAAAAGGAGCTAATAAAGAATTTATTCACTCTGATACTTAGATTTTGACAATATTATCCTATATGTCTGACAAAAGATGCTGATAAAGAATTTATTCAATATGATACTTAGACTCTGTCAATTTTACCCGACATAACTGACAAAGGATGTTGATATAGCATTTATTAATTCTGATACTTAGATTTTCTCAATGTTATCCTATGTTTCCGGCAATAGATATTGATAAAGAATTTAATCACTCTGATACATTCTGATACTTAGATTTTGTCAATTTTATCCCACGTATCCAACGAAGGATGTCTATAAAGAATTTATTCAAATTGATGCTTATATTCTATCAATTTTATCCGATGTATTTGACAAATAAGATGATGATAAAAATTATTCACTCTGATATTTGGATTTTGAAAAAGGACGTTGATAAAGAATTTAATCAATCTGGGACATTTCCAGCAAAGGATATTGATATAGAATCTATTCGCTCTGATACTTTAATTTTATCAATTTTATCCCCACCTATCCGACAAAGGATGTTGATAAAGAATTTATTCATTCTAATACATAGATTTTGTCAATTTCATCTAATTTATTTGACGAATGATATCGATAAAGAATGTTAATAAAGAATTTGTTCACTATGATACTTAAATTTTATCAGTGTTACCAAAAGTATCTGTCAAAAGACATTGATACAGAATTAACTCGCTCTGATACTTAGATTATCTCAATATTTATTCACTATGATACATAGATTTGGTCAGTTTTATCAAACATATCTGTAAAAAGACATTTACAAAGAATTTTATCACTCTGATACTTAGAATTTCTCAATTTTATCCGACGTATCCGACAAAAGATTATGATAAAGAATTTTTTCATTCTAATACATAGATTTTGTCAATGTTATCCGACATATCCGACAAGTGATATCGATAAAGAATGTTAACAAAGAGTTTGTTCACTTTGATACTTAAATTTTGTCAGTGTTATCAAACATATCTGTCAAAATACATTGATAAAGAATTTATTCAATCTGATACTTAGATTTAGTCCATTTTATCCAATGTATCTGACAAAGATGTTGATAGAAAAAATTTATTCACTCTGATAGTTAAATTTTATTAATGTTATCCCATGCATCTGACAATAGATGTTGATACAGAATTTCATCACTCTGACACTTAGGTTTTGATAATGTTAACCTACATATCCGGCAAATGATGTTGATAGATAATTTATTCACTCTGATACTTAGATTTTTTTAATGTTATCTGATGTGACAGACAAAAGAAGTTGATATAGAATTCATTCACTTTGATACTTAGATTTTATCAATTTTATCCCGACCTATCTGACAAAGGATGTTGATAAAGAATTTATTCAATCTGATACTTAGAATTTGTCAATTTTATCCGATTTATCTGACAAATATGCTGATAGAAAAAACTTATTCACTCTGATACTTATATTTTGTCAATGTTATCCCATGTATCTGACAACAGATGTTGATACATAATTTATTCACTCTGACACTTAGGTTGTGATAATGATACCTGACATTTCTGGCGAAGGATGTTGATAAGAAATCTATTCGCTCTGATACTTAGATTTTATCAATTTTATCCCGACCTATCTGACAAAGGATGTTGATATAGAATTTATTCAATCTGATACTTAGATTTAGTCAATTTTATCTGATGTATCTGACAAAGATGTTGATAGAAAAAACTTATTCACTCTGAAACTTAGATTTTATCAATGTTATCCCATGTATCTGAAAATAGATGTTGATACAGAATTTCATCACTCTGACACTTAGGTTTTGAAAATGTTAACCGGTATATCCGGCAAAGGATGTTAATAAAGACTCTATTCGCTCTGATGCTTAGATTTTATCAATTTTATCAGGCATATCGGACAAAGGAGGATGATAAGGAATTTATTCATTTTGATACTTAGATTTCGTGAATGTTATCTGATGTATCCGACAAAAGAAGTTGATAAAGAATTTATTCTCTATGATACTTAGATTGGTCAGTGTTATCAAACGTATCAGTCAAAAGACATTTACAAAGAATTTATTCACTCTGTTACTTAGAATTTCTCAATTTTATCCGACGTATCCGACAAAGGATGATGATAAAGAATTTATTCATTCTAATACATAGATTTTGTCAATGTTATCCGACATATCCGACAAATGATATAGATAAAGAATGTCAATAAGGAGTTTGTTCACTTTGATACTTAAATTTTGTCAGTGTTATCAAACATATCTGTCAAAATACATTGATAAAGAATTTATTCATTCTGACGCTTAGATTTATTCAACTTTATCCAATGTATCTTATAAAGATGTTCATAGAAAAAATTTATTCACTCTGATAGTTAGATTTTATTTATGTTATCCCATGTATCTGACAATAGATGATGATACAGAATTTCATCACTCTGACACTTAGGTTTTAATATTGTTAACCTAAATATCTGACAAAGGATGTTGATAGAGAATTTATTCCCTCTGATAGTTAGATTTTGTGAATGTTATCTGATGTTACAGACAAAAGAAGTTGATAAAGAATTCATTCACTCTGATACTTAGATTTTGACAATGTTATCTGAAGTATCCGACAAAAGATGTTGATAAAGAATTTATTCAATCTGATACTTAGATTTTGTCAATGTTATCCGATTTATCCGACAAAGATGCTGATAGAAAAAATTTATTCACTCTGATACTTATATTTTGTCAATGTTATCCCATGTATATGACAATAGATGTTGATACAGAATTTAATCATTCTGACTCTTTGGTTTTGATAATGTTAACTGACATTTCCGGCAAAGGATGTTGATAAAGAATCTATTCACTCTGATACTTAGATTTTATCAATTTGATCCCGACCTATCCGACAAAAGATGTTGATAAAGAATTTATTCATTCTAATACATAGATTTTGTCAATATTATCCGACATATCCGACAAATGATAACGATAAAGAATGTTAATAAAGAACTTGTCCACTCAGATACTTAGATTTTATCACTGTTACCAAAATTATCTGTCAAAAGACATTGATACAGAATTTATATACTCTGATACATAGATTTTGTCAATTTTATCAGGCATATTTGACAAAGGACGATGATAAAGAATTTATTCACTCAGACACTTAGATTTCGTGAATGTTATCTGATGTATCCGACAAAAGATGTTGATAAGGAATTTATTCATTCTAATAAAAAAATTTTGACAATGTTATCCAACGTATCCGAGAAAGGATGTTGATAAAGAATTTATTCAATCTGATACTTAGATTTAGTCAATTTAATCCGATGTATCTGACAAAGATGTTGATAGAAAAAATTTATTCACTCTGATACTTAGATTCTCTCAATGTTATCCCATATATCTGGCAATAGATGTTGATACAGAATTTCATCACTCTGACGCTTAGGTTTTGATAATATTAACCGACATATCCGGTAAAGGATGTTGATAAGGAATCTATTCACTCTGATGCTTAGATTTTATCAATTTGATCCTGACATATCAGACAAAAGGTGTTGATACAGAATTTATTCATTCTGATACTTAACATTCTCCATGTTAACCTATCTATCCGACATATGATGCATGCAAATTCCTTTTATTACACCTAAGATGTTTTAATAGACATTCTAAACGTTTGATATGCTAGCATACTCTAAAAATAATGAACACACAACAATGTAATGCATAATATTTTTTAAATGAAATAAAGTCATGTAGAATATGAATACAAAAAATATGTTATTATACATTATTAATATCAATGAACAGCTTTAGACATTTTGAATCTGTTCCATATAGCAGTTCATCATGTTCTCTCGTGATTTTGTGGCTATTGTCTCCTCTTAGTTCGTAAACAGTAGAATAATCATTATTCCATTTTGAATCATATATAGTTTCTACTAGTGTGCCACCGACAGGTTCAATATGCGTTTCGTCTTTAGTATTATTTGGTTCATTGACTGTTTGATCAATGATGGTAGTAACGTTTGCTGACACTTTGTTTTTCATCGATTTGACTTTATATTCCTTAGTGATATTTTTTACCAATGCCCTTTTTATTTTCCCGGCAATTTTACTGTCAATTACAACATTATTTTTACACAGGTAACAGTTCCGGTACGTAGAAAAGATATGGTTTATGATATTAGTAGAAGAGTAGGCGTTTCTTCTTTTGACCTTCCGTTGAATGCGAATACCCGAAAGCTGACGATATGATGTATCATTAGGTAATGTGTTACCTGCAACAGTAGCAAGGAGAAGTCCTGTATCATCTACGATTATGTCATGACAATGCACGCATATGCTTCCGATAGTGCTACCACTTGTACTTGTTTCATAGTTCAAATACTTCTCCATGTCAGCATTCAATGCTACAATAACACTATCATGTGAACACACTTTCTTAAAATGCTTCATCTTCACTTTTTTAAAGATATGAAATAAGGGCTTATCCTTCCACTGTGTAAAAAATACATATTTAATACATGCAATAAACTAGATATTGTCGATAACCCGTCATAGAGTACCAGTGGGAAAGTTGCGCCGTGTCTATGAGCAAGCATAATGTGCGATTAGTAGAGCCGCAAGCATATTTCATGTCATTTTAAGATACGTCAAAAGAAAGTTGAATAATTTCCAAGTCCAAAAAAATTCAGTCCAAAAAAATGCTACTGCAAACATTATTTTTCTAATAGTAAAAGTCACGACTAACATTTCTATATCATTCTCATTTTTATTTTAAAAATATTAAATGTGATTTTTTTATGTTTTAAATATGTTTTAAGTCACTCTAAGACATGTAAAAAAAAGTTTAAAAATACTATTATAAAAATATAGTAATAAAAAAAGTTAAAAAAAAAGCATAAAAAAATGGGGGGGAGGGGCCAAAAAGTTGGAGGGGGAGCACCTTTGAGGTTGGAGAGAGGAGATCTTTGGAGTTTGAGGTCCTTGGTGGTTAGGGTCATTGGTGCTTATGGTCCTTGACGGTTCATACTCATAATCATCTCACTAGTTGATTTCTAAGGATTTCTAAGGATTGTTCTGAATTTCTTTATTAAAATTCTTTTCTTGGCATCTACATCGCTATTAGTATCAACTTTTTAGTATACTACAATGTTTGAGCATATTTTATATTGACTACACTGTTCAAATGGTACTTGTGTACTACACAGAACACATCCGAGAAGTAAAGCTAGGTCAAGTCACAAGGTCATCTTTTCATAGTTAATTGTTTCCGTAGATTGATGCCAACAATGTTATTCCAAATTTATAATAAATTGCCTATGAGTTAGCAACCCCTTCGGGCTTACCTTGACTGCTAAGCAGTTTAACCCTTTTTTACCACCTTCATACAATCCAATTAAAAATGTTACCGAGCCCTGTTTTACCCCGATTATTCAATCACCAGTTAAGATCATTCATAGCAGAGTTATGCCAATGGAATTCCCTTTTTTGCAAATGGAGTTAGTTTACACAATGATACAACTTTTTATCATTATTAGCTTCCGCTAATAATGTAAACGACACTGTACGAAAAGTAGTTTAATCCTTCTTACCACCCTAATACAATCCAATTAAAAATGTTACCGAGCTCTGTTTCACCCCTATTATTCAATCAGCAATTAAGATCATTCATAGCAGAGTTATGCCAATGGAATTCCCTTTTTTGCAAATGGAGTTAGTTTACACAATGATACAACTTTTTATCATTATTAGATACCGCTAATAATGTAAACGACACTGGACGAAGTAGTAGTTTAATCCTTTTTACCACCTTCATACAATCCGCTTAAAAATGTTACCGAGCTCTGTTTCACCCCTATTATTCAATCACCAATTAAGGTCATTCATAGCAGAAAAAATACGATTATATGACCACCGGGCCAAAACTAGTATTTATACAAAGAGACCACCTTTGAATTAAAAATGAGATATTTCTGCAATGTACTTAAGAACTACTTAGGTCAAATACCCTTTATCTGAACAGGTGCTGCAATATATGTGAATTTGCGTCAGCTAATTACAGGAGTTCGCTTTCTGTGTGAAACCTAGATGACAGATAGCTAAAAAGTTAACTATACAAAAAGTGTCGAATATAAAAGAATAATATATATTCACTCACCAGGGTCCTTCTAGAGTTCTCCATTTGAAAACGAATAAATTTAGCAAATATGAGTATCTATTCAAGTTGTTTTTTCAACTGATCTAGAAAAACTAATTGCATCTTAACTCATACATAAAAAACATGATTGCAAAGCATCCGGGTGAAACCAGTATTTTTACAAAAAAATTATTAAACCTTTGAATACGCTGTTTACGATCTCTAGTTTTGGCTATTGAACCTAGAAAAACATGTCTGACAAGTCTTGTACCGTCTTTATCAATAGATGACTGCCCGTGGTAAGACAAGTACCGATGAAACTGCACACATATTCATGTGTAATTCCTTGTGGGGTTTGGACCTTATACATGGATATATGGAGTGCCGTTAGTAGAAACATCTCTGATTGGCCCAGAAAATAGTTGTTGCTTCAGAAACCCGTCTGGTAAGGCAAGTACCGTTCGTAGCAATAGATGAATGACCGTGGTAATCCATGTACCGTTGAAACTGCACTGTATATTCATGCCTTTGGCTTGTTTGCGTCGGACCAGCATATAGATTACTACTAACACCTACCCACACACACAGGCAGAGAGAGTGAGAGAGACAAAAACGCATACAGACATATAAATTCAGACATACAAACCGACAAAGACAGACACTGGAACATACAAACACGCACCAAAACACACATGTTCCGGGAACAGTTGATGGTATTAAGTTAAAAATTTCATCGTGTGCTGAAGGGGGTGTTGAAAAAAGGTGCTATTTGCATACTGCTACTACTGCTACTACTGCTACTACAACTATTACCACGCATAGTTACTGAACCTTTCAACAATGCTGAAAAAATTGATGCTTTAAAATTTGTTTGGATGTTTGTTATGGGAAATGTTTGGCGTGGGGAGGAAGGGGGGAGGGGTTTCTCTCAAATCACTTTGACTCTTAAAAAGGGCACTATAACTTCAATTTAAATTCAAATGAGACCCATCTGAATTTAATTTGACCACCCATTCTATATAAACCTTATATACCCCCAGGACATATCTGAAAGCCCTTGCCCCAGGGCTGTGGTGCCAACGCTGGAAGCATTGTTATATATACTTCGGACTATTTAAAAAAAAAATTGTCATCGCACAATTTCCATCAAATGCATTTGGTGGAAAGACGGGTAGGTGGTTGGAGGGGGTGCTACTTGACCTCCATCCCTATTGACTCTTAAAAGGGAACTAGAACTTCCAATTTCAACCAAATGACCCACTTCTAAAGCTTATACAACCATCCCTTCCATAAGGACCTTAAATGCCCCAAGGGCACAACTTACAACCCTCGCCCTCAGGCTCTGGTGGTTTGTATCAACCTCAAAAGCCTTGTTATATGATATTTGGACTATTTTGAATAAAAAGACTGCTTCAAAATTTCTATTGGATACATCTCAGGAAAACACGACGTGTTTGTCTGTGTTTGGGGGGGGGGGGGTAAGGGGGGTAGCTATGTTCTGATCACTTTGACTCTTAAAAATGGCACTAGAACTTATGATTAACAATCAAAGGAGTCCCCTACAAAGCCTATACAACCACCCGTTTTATATTAACCTTATACGCCCCATGGGCATAACTTACAAACCCTTTCCCTGAGAGCTGTAGGGGGGGGGGGGTGTTCATCTTCCTTACGGACATAATTTCGGAAACCTTCAACTACGATGAATAAAATTGTTATCTCCAAATTTTTATTGGAAGTGTTAAAGCAAATGCTGAGCGCTGAGGAAGGGGGGGGGGGTTGTTTGCTTTCAAATCACTTTGAGTCTTCAAAAGGGTACTACAACTTCAAATTTCAAATCAAGTAAGCCATATCTGATGTTTATATGACCGCCCATTTAATAAAAATCTTATATTTCCTCATAAAATAACTTACTACCCTATACCCAGGGCGTTGGGGGGTTGTTTCATCCCTAGAGACATTAATATATTTTTTGGACTATTTAAAAAAAAATCAGTATCGCATAATTTCAATCAGATGCGTTTGGCAAAAGGAGGGGTTGTAGTAGAGGAGGGGGGCTAAAAGCCGTCCTTCACTTTTGACGCAAGGAACTAGAACTTCCAATTGTCAACCAAATGAGCCTCATCTAAAGTTAAACAACTATCCCTTCCATAAGAACCTTAAATACCCCCTGGGCATAACTTACAACCCTTTCCCCTAGTCTCTGGGGTTTTGTTTCAAGCCCAAAAGCCTCGTTATATGATATTTCGACTATTTTCAATAGAATGACTATCTCAAAGTTTCTATTAGATGCAGTTCGGGACAATACGACGTGTGTGTGTGGGGGGGGGGGGTAGCTGCCCTCCGATCACTTTGACTCTTAAAAAGAGTACTAGAGCGTCTGATTACCAATCCAATGAGCCGCCTCCGAAGTTTATATGACAACGCTTTCTATAAGAACATTATATGCCCCTAGGGCATAACTTACAACCTTGCCCGGAGGGCTGGGAAGATTTGTTATCCTCAAAGACATAATTTCCAGACCTTTCAAATACGTTGAACAAAAGGGCTATCTGAAAATTTTGATTGGTAAGTGTTTGGGGAAATTATGGGCGTGGGTGGGTCTTTGCCCTCTGATCACTTTCGACCAATAAAAAAGGCAGTAGTCCTCTCAATATCAAATCGGATGAGCCCTTTATGAAGCTACTACGACAAAACTTTCTATAAAAACCTTATATGCCCCAAGGGCATAAATTAAAACCCTTTGTCCCGAGGGCTATTGCGCTGCATGTGATAAAACATATGATTAAACAATTGCCAATTTGTATTATTTAAAGCATACAAACAGGAAGGGTGTGCGAAAGCACAGGATGGCTGGCCCCCAGCCCCCCATTGCACTTCCTGGCTGAAGGGCTAAGAAACGGAGATCAGCACCGCCGGTTTGGACCTTAAGGATCTAGTGCCGTCATACATACATACATTATTTAAAGCCCTAGTTCCAGCGCATGTCGAGATCATGTCATCCCCGGAAGTATCTTTATTGGATCTTCGGCTATTTTGAACAAATGGCTCTCTCAAAATTTTGATTGAATGTCTTCGTATGTTACACGAGAGCCAGGTAAAAAAAGGACAAGGAATGGGGGTTTGATTGCCCTCCAAACACTTTTAACTCTTAAAAAGAGCAATAAAACTTTGAATTTCATATTTTCTTTTACAATCATAACATTCAAAAAAACAAAATGCCTGTCAAATGAAATCTTGAATTGCTGAAATTTCCAGGAATCCTTATAATATACTACAAAGTCAGTTCGTTTTCATTAGTTCTTTTCAATCATCTAGATTTACGTTGATTTTTTCTTTTTTTTTGTCAATGCTTTGCAAATTAAACCACACTGTTTAACATACATATAGTTTTAAATCAAAAGCAAACGACGCTATAGCCTTTAGTAGGTTTACGGGCGCGAGGGCAGTAGCCCTAGTCACGTTTATAGGAAATTCAGCTCGTTTTTAGTTTGACTTTATTTTTCACTTGATCATTCATGTAATTATTTATTCTAATTTCTACTCGTTTTGTGTTTCATTTATTCATTGATAGCAATTTCTGGTCGCTTTAAATTTGGGTTATTATGAAATTTTTTTCTGCCAATATTAGGTTTTTAATATGACTCTTTATTTGCTTTACTTTAAATCCTTCTATACTATCTCTTCTCATCCTATACTGGGATGCCCTGCTTTAAGTTTAAACCTAAATGGATGGCCGAAAAACCGATCTTTGTCAATCTGTCATCTTTTATCCACAAAATAGGTCCTTACTTTCTCGACTTTTCTCTAATTATAGCCCTATAACATAGATTAGAACCAATTTTTTGGTAAAACTTGTTGTTTGGCGTACGGTCAGTCAAAAAGAGTACCCCAAACTATTCGTAGACAATTCGTCTGGAAAACATCTAACAAATCCTCCTTAGTCTTCCGAAGCGCCCAAATTTCAGAATTATAATTTGCCGCTGTTATCACAGTGGCTTCTAATATTCTAGTCAAGGTTTGCGAACTCGTCATCCTATTTTCTCAAACTTTTTGAAGTCTTGACTGTATCAATCATGTTTACTAATTATGCTAGCTAGGTAGTTGGAGGTATCCGCTTCTTAAATTTTCATTTATTCCTAGTCTAAGGGACTTCATCTTCTTAACATTAATTTTCAAACATATTTTTGCACACTGTAGGCTACTCTCAAAACCACCAAAATTCATTAAGTTTCTCAGCATTTTCATCTAGGACACTCGAATCACCTGTATAGTCTAATTCTAGGAGAGATTTGTTCCTTGCTCTCCCATAGCCTTTGCCGCGCTCCTTCGGACAACATCATTTCCTACCTTAACTGCAGCAATATTTCTCTCGTACATAGCTCTAATCACTTAAATTTATTTATCTGATATATTATACAAGGGTTTAATATTCATCAAAGCTCTTCTATCGCCTGAGTGAACGCCTATTCATAATCTATGAAAGTAAAGACTAAAGAAACACATTTCTAAGGCACTTTACAGTTATTAACCTAATAGTGAAAATTCTGTCCACACATACTCTCTCCTTTCCAAAACTACACTGTTCTTCGCTTAAAACCTTGTCTACAGTATTTATGTCTAAAATAAGTGTTACAATACTAAGAAATTTGCTTCCTTTAGAAACCAAGCTAACGCTTCTATAATTACCTCACCCACTCTTATCACCTCTCTTATAAAGGGATTTCACTAAGGCTTTTCTAAAGTCGCTAGGTGCTTTCTCCTTTTTACAAATCCTATTTATAATGTTTAGTAATTTGTCTCTAGCTTCGCAAACACCCATATTTCAAAAACACATTTACCTCAATATCAGCTCTTTAGGGCTTATTATTTTTGGTTCTCTTTAGAGCTGTTTGTAATTCTTTTAAGCAAAACAGAAATTGTCAGAAACCTTTTCGATCTTCCCAATGGTCATTTCTTATGACGTTATCGCGGTTTAACACATTCTCAAAATGTTCTGTCCATCTCCCTTTAATGTTTCCTTATCACCGATTAGGATTCTGTATCTATCAAACAGTTCGTGGTAACGAAGTGCAAGGCGACCCGGCTCAATAGTAACCGAAACTCTAAAAGACAGAATTTTAATATTAATAAATATAGCAAAAGAATTGGACTTTCATGCTGATTTCAAATATATAAGTTTCAAGAAGTTTAGCCTTGCCTATCAAAGGTTATGAGCCTGAGAAAATTTGCCTTATTTTTGAAAAAAGCGGAAACACCCCTAAAAGTCGTAGAATTGTAATGAAAATCACACTATCAGATTCAGCATATCAGAGAACCCCATTGTAGAGGTTTCAAGCTTCTATCTGCAAAAACGTGGAATTTTGTATTTTTTGCTACAAGAAAGATCACGGATGCATGTTTATGTTTTTTGTTTTTTTTTTCAGGGGGAGGATCGTACCGACCCAGTGATCTAATAATATGGTGAGAGGGCTAATTCGAATGAAAATTAAAAGCTCTTTATAAGTGACCAAAAGATTGGAAGGCAACTAGACCCCCTCTTTTTTCCCCAAAATCGTCCGATTAAAATTTTGAGAGAGCCATTTTGTTCATCATAGTTGAAAGGCCCAATAACTATGCTTTTGGATATAAAATTACCCACCCATCCACCCCCTCCACAGCCTCAGGGGAAAGGTCTTTAAGTTATAAAAAACTGTCCATTGTTTACTCATAGTGTTTGTTATTGGGATGCATACATTTTAGGGCGGGAAGACGAATTTTCTGCTGGGATTTTTTCACGGGGGAACTTTCCATGGGGAAGGAAGTTTCAAGGAGGTGAACTTATCAAAGAAAATTATACACTGGGGGAATTTGCCAGTATTCCTTTACAAAATTCTTTTATATTTATTGTTTTCTCTTCTCTGTCTCAATTTTACGCGTGGAGTTGTTAAGGGTAATTCTCCTGGATAAATTTTCACCGGAATTGAATTGTCTAGAGGAATATCCTTGGGTAGGGTGCTTCTCCTTGGAATTGGGGCCATATTTCCTTGGATTATTTAAAAAACAATCAGAAATTAAATAAAAAACAAGTTTTTTCATCTGAAAGTAAGGAGCAACATTAAAACTTAAAATGAACAGAAATTATTACGATACGAAGGAGGATTGCCTCCTCCTCAATACCTTGCCCTTTACGCTAAAGTTTGCATTTTGTCCCAGTTCTTTAAGAACGACTCCTGAAACACAAGGGTCGTTTTAATTGGAAAAATGAGACGCTTTTTTCCAAAGTACTAAACAGCTTTAGCGTAAAGAGCGAGGTATTAAGGAGGAGGCACCCCTTTCATATACGTAATAATTTCTGTTTGTTTTTAAGTTTTAATGTTGCTCCTTACTTTCAGTTGAAAAAACTTGTTTTTTACTTAATCTTTAAATAGGACAAGTTCAGACTGACTGCTTCCTCTCGATTTCTTAACATACCACTATAATACTTTATTATTTTACCGTCTGGCTGCATCTTTCAGATCCGAGGCAATTTTATCCATGGCCTCCATTTTGTACCTCCTTAATTCACGCTTTAATACCTTCTCCCCTTCCTTTACTTTCTTATTATCTCTCACATGATCTATCACTCAGATCCTTTTTGATCACCCCCCCCCCTCTTTTCTACCAGACTTAATGCTTTTTATTAACACTCCTAGCTGTCCTCCCTAAAAGAGTTTTAGAAAAAGAATTTAGGACTTGAGATGGTGGCACATACATACCACGGACAGTACACTTGCTGTATCCCTACTTGTTATAGCTCTGGCAAGCCTACAGTTGGAAGACCAACCAGGTTAGACTTATAAAATCCGTGGCACCATCACGGCCACGATACCATGTCCCAGTACCCTCAGTAGGGCGCCGGTGGCGCTCTGCAACGTACACTGGTGCCCACCATTGGTGCCAGAGGTCGTACACTGTGGGCACTACAGACAAGCGGCACTAATGGGACAGCGGTAGTGAATCGAACACGCAATTCCGAAGACACGGGCTAATTTAGCCTATATAGTACCTTATAAGAATTGCGCATGGAAACTTAGAATTAATAACCTATGCTGATTAAATATTTGACCAGCTTTAGCCCTAGTTAGTGGAGGACGCATTGTATCAGAAAAGGTACCTTTGATGAAAGGGGGCTTAGTTAAAACTAAAGGAAAAATATAAAAAATAGAGATAAACTAATAAATCAACCGCCAGAATAATCAGACAATTTTAAGATTTTGATAATAAAAAGGAAATCAAGTTGAATTAATTGGGAAATTGAGCATAAGGGTGGATTGAGATTTCAATTGTGAAATCTCTCCGTATTAGAAAATATTATATGGTGTAAGAACGGATAAAAGAAAGCTAACGTTAGATTATAGTTTTGGTAGATTTAGTGGACTTGGAGATAACCATCATCGTCGAAGGTTATAAAGATATTGATGCGGCAAATAAGCGAAAATTTGCCCTTTTTGCGCGTGATCTTGATAGGAGGGTAAGATAAGCCTGTCCTTTTTGGTCAAAGTATAATCACCTACGGAACAAGTACTGACAAAACTCTCCAAAAGTGACCCCGCGTACCTCAGCGCCTCTAGACGCAAAATGCTGCACTACTTAATCGCTCCGAGCCAATAAGCCAATCTATTCTCTATCAGCCAATCTATTCAATATAAGTTGTATTGAATTGTGTAACTACGGTATTTAGTTGCCAGGTTCGCATAGGTATGGAATCGTCTCCGGAGACGCGGACAAAGGGTCACTTTTTTGTGTGGAGAGGATAGGTTTTGTCAGTACTGGTTCCGTAGATAATTATACTTTGATTTTGGTGTAATTTGGCTTCGTGGAGATTACATTTAGCGAATTTGTATAATTAGCATTTTGAGTGACCAGTATCTGTTGGACATTTTGTTCGTGTCAAAGGGTGTTTTCCCTGTCAAAGGGTGGTTTTCCCTGTCGTGTCAAAGGGTGGTTCATATGGAAGGGGTCGTCGCATAAACTTCAAAGGGGCTCATTCAATTGGAAATCGAGGTTTCTAGTGCCCTTTTTAAGAGTCAAAAGGGACCGAAGGCCAACTAACCACCCCCCTCCAGGCCCAATTTTCCTCAAGCCCATCCAATAAGAACTTTGAGCAAGCCATTTTTTTCAAAATGGTTCAAAGATCATATAGCAAAAACTCCGGGGTCGACATAATTCTTCAAGGCCCTGGGTAGGCGTTGTAAGTTATGCCTGGGGGGCATATATAGCTGTTATGGAAGGGATGGTCGTATAAACTTCACAGGGGGCTCATTTGATTGGAAATCGAAAGTTATAGCTTAGTTTTTAAGAGTCAAAAGAGATCAGAGAACGACTAGCCCCTTCCCCACGCCTATTTTTCCAAACTAATCCGATGAAAATTTTGAGATAGCCATATTATTAAAAATAGTTCAAAGGTCAGAAAACCCCTGTGTTGACGCAATTCCCCAGGGCCCGGGAGCAGGCGTTGTAAGTAATGCTCTGGAGCCATATATGGTCTTATGAAGGATGCTTGTTTAACTTCAGAGGGCTCATTTAATTCGAAATTGAAAGTTCTCGTTCACTTTTTAAGAGTTAAAATAGATCAGAGGGCAACTACCCCCCCCCCTCTCGACGCCCTATTTTCCTGAAACCCATCCGATAAGAACTTTGAGAGAGCCATTTTTTCAAAATGGTTCAAAGATCATATAACGAAAATTCCGGGGTCGACACAATCCTTCAGGGCCCGGAGTAGGCGTTGTAAGTTATGCCTGGGGGGCATATATAGCTGTTATGTAATGGATGCTCCTATAAAATTCAAAAGAGGGCTCATTTGATTGGAAATTGAAAGTTCTAGTTCAGTTTTTAAGATTCAAAAGAGATCAGAGGGCAGCTATCCCCCTATGTCCCTTTCCCCTCAAATGGATCCGATAAAAATTGGAAATATCCATTTTGTTAAAAATAGTTCAAAGGTCAGATAAAAAAACTCCGGTGTCAACACAACCCCCCAGGGCCCGGGGGCAGGCGTTTATAAGTTATGCCCCGGGGGCATATCTGGTTCTTATGGAAGGGATGCTCGTATAAACTTCAGAGAGGGCTCATTTGTTTGGGAATTAAAAGTTCTAATTTACTTTCTCAGAGTCAAAGGACATTGGAGGTCCCCTAGCCCCCCCCCCCCATGCCTTTTTCTCCAGATCCATCCGATGAAAATTTTGAGATAGACATTTTTTTTAAAATAGTTCGAAGGTCAGATAACAAAAACTCCGATGTCGACTTAACTCCCTTGAACCCGTGGGGCAGGCATTATAAATTATGTTCTGGGGTCGTATATGGTTCTTATGAAGGGATGGTCGTAGAAACTTCAGAGAGGGCTCATTGATAGGAAATGAAAAGTTCTAGTTTACTTTCTAAGAGTCAAAAGAGATCGGAGGGCAACTATCCCCTCCCCCTCAACGCCTTTTTCTTCCCCAAACCCATCCGATAAATATTTTAGGTGATTATTTTGTTAAAAATAGTTCAAAACGTCAGATATTAAAACTCCAGGGTCTACGAAAACCCCCATGGCCCGGGGCAGGCGTTGTAAGTTATGCCTGGGGGCACATATGGCTCTTATAGAAGGGACGTTCGTATAAACCTCAGAGAGGGCTCATTTGATTGAAAACGGAAAGTTCTAGTTCACTTTTAAAGATTCAAAAGAGATCGAAGGGCAATTAGCCCCCACCCCATGCCCTTTTTTCTGCAAATCCATCCGATAAAAATTTTGAGTTAGCCATTTTGTTAAAAATAGTTCAAACATCAGATAAAAAAAACTCTGAGGTTGACACAAACCCATTTTTTTTACTTTGATATTGTTACTTTGATACCAGTTTTGATACTCTGATAAACACTTGATTTTGAAAAAAAAGCTTGATTTTGAAATAAGGAATTTTTAAAAACTTGAAACCTTTTGCAATCAAAAACAAACAAAAATTAATTTTAAAAGAACTTTCCAAAAAAGAAGTTTTTCAAAGAAAAGTAAAAGCTATTTTAAACTTAAGATCAGCAGATACAGATACCTGTAAATAAAATAAACAATATATTAATTAAATTGAATAAACAATCGATGTATACAAACATACAAGAGATACTAATGTAAATGAATAAATAAATCTTAAAACGAATGAAACTTAAAATGAATATGCTAACCAAGCTTGAAACGAAAAAAAAAATCACTACAAACAAGAGTTTGGGTATCACCTCCTTCTCTCACTATAAAAGTCTAAAACCTACTGCGTCATTGGCGCTTTATTGAAAACTATATGTGCCTTGAAAAGTCTTGGAAAGTAAAACAAAATAAAATTGAATATTTTATATATAATGATATTAATTGTTGAGAGATTCATCAGTTCAAGATTTTATTTCACTGTAACTTTTATTTTCATTTTCAATTTTCATTTTCAATTGGAAAAGAAAATATTTGTAATATAATTCGTTTTCAGTGAAGTGCCAATGACGCAGTAGGCTTTTGGTTTTTACAGTTAAGGAAGGGGGCAGTGTCCAAGCTCTTGTCTATATTGAAACTGTATTTGTCTTGAACAATGTTAGAAAGAACTAATAAATTAAACTGAATTTTTGATTTACAATTATATTAATTGCTGAAAGCTCATTAGTTCAAAATTTTAATGTTTATTTTCAATATTAAGTACAAAAGATAATATTTTTAATAAATTTCGTTTTCAGTTAAGCGCCAATGATACAGTAGGCTTTTGGTTTTTATTTACAGTTAAGGAAGGGGGCACTATCCAACTCTTGTTTGTATTGAAACTGTATTCGTCTTGAACAATTTTAGAAAGAACTAATAAATTAAACTGAATTTTTGATTTACAATTATATTAATTGCTGAAAGCTCATTAGTTCAAAATTTTAATGTTTATTTTCAATATTAAGTACAAAAGAAAATATTTTTAATAAATTTCGTTTTCAGTAAAGCGCCAATGACGCAGTAGGTTTCAGACTTTTACGGGGAGAGAAGGAGGCGATACCCAAATTCTTGTTTTTAGTGATTTTTTTTCCTTTTAAGCCTGATTTGCATATTCAATTTAAGCATTACTCCCTTTAAGATCTATTTATTCATTTATATTAGTACTTATTGCATGTTTTTTTCGCACTGATTGTTTATTTAATTTCTGTTCATTTTGGGTTTCATTTATCCTTTAATAGTAATTTCTGGTCGTTCTGAGTTTGAATTTTAACATGTATTTGTATCTGCTGATCTCAAGTTTAAAAAAAGCCTTTACTTTCCTTTGAAAAACTTCTTTTTCGGAAAGTTTTTTTTTTAATTAATTTTTAGAAAGTTTGAGATAGCTAAGACAAGCTTTGTGGATGAAAGATCACAGACTGCCGAAAATCGTCCTTTTCAGCCATCCATCTAGGGCCAACTTAAAGTAGGTCGTCCCCAAACGGGGTGGGAAGGGGGCGTAAAATAGGATTTCAAATAAACAGGAATTTCTTGGGAGGATGAATAGAGCGAAACTTTAAATAGAATGGGATGGTGGAGGAATGTGCGTAGATGTGTTTACTCCAGGTGGCTTGGTGCTGCAGTGAGTTGTTAGTAGTAGTAGTAGTAGTTTAGTTTTAATTTGAATATCTATTTGGTTTTATTAATGTCAAAAGTTTAATCTTCATTCAAATTGCCAGGAGGATGTACGAGGTAATGGTGGATTTGCAAAGTCAATCTAAAAAAAATATATACCAGTATTAAATTAAATATACCAGTATTAAATTAAATAAAGAACGTTCTAAAAGCAAAGCCCCAATTAGTGAAAAGCTCAGATGAAACGGCATGTCTGGCTCTCTTCTATTGAGGAGGTATTGCAGTTTGTAGTAATCACTATATTAGTTTGTGAATTCTGTGAATGTTTCGTCATCCTGACCTATCTATTTCTAAGAAGTCGATCTATCTGTCTGTTGCTACCAGCAACAGATTTGAATTTATCATAAACATGGCTTTTCATTCACACCTTCCTGTTCAAAATGTTATTTTTACATCCAATAATTTCCAAAGAATTCCTATTTAATTTACACGCTTTCAACATCACGTCCAGGTAAAGAACACTGGTCAGCAAAATTAAAACCAGTTCATAAATCTTGGAAATAATTAGTTGACCCTGCTAAATTAAATTAAAAATGGAATGAAATTAAAGATTGATGTCAAAACTTAAAACGAGCAGATATCAACTAGTATAAGCAACCAAACTTAAAACGAACAGAAATTATCGTGAAAAAGATTTTTATTTCACAAAAATCGAGACGGTGTCAAAACCCGGAGAGATATATTTCAATGCCCAATTTTTAATAATTACCATAGGAAAAACTTGGGGACGTAGTTTTTTTCATAGAGCATTACTGCATACAAAACTTCAAATACCGTATCACAAAATTCGTCAGTTATCTGGGTAAAATCTTTGAATATAACTTTGAACTTAGAAGCTTAATTTTTTCATAATGCCCTTTGCCTATATCTGTTTTTGTCACCTTTAAAAAGTTGAAATGGGCGACTATGATATTGATTTTTTTTTTGCTCTTTTGGATTCCTAAAAAGCCTTCTTGGATTAAAAACTGGTTTTTAATAACAATTTAAAAAAAATACACTTTAAAGTTTTTTTTGGCTTCTTTATAGAATATGTCATGTAGGCTAAGGCTGAACTGCTGCTTTTTTATTGCTTTTGGCTGGTCTTTTGGATATTATTCATTTTTTTCTTTTGGGAATTCATTCCAAATTATAAACTGATAAATACCTAATATCAGTCAAATTATAAACTGCATCTAAAAGGAGTAAATTTATCAAAATGAAAAAATACATGATGAACACTTCACATGAGAACACTTCAATTACGGTGAAACAAAACACACTTAATGGTTTATTCGGTATGAAGAAAAATGAAGTGCCAGCTATTTTCTTAGGTAAAAAATGAAAAGCTCATCCGTTTTAAATGTAATTAAATGAAATAATATGCAGACTGAAGTAGCTCCAGGAAGATGTTGAGATTTTCATCCTAGTTCGTCGCTTTTAATCCAAGCAAAATGTTAGGACACTTAGTATCAGTTATTGAGTTAAAGCTTTGATTTCCAGATGCTCACAAAAATTACCAAATTTAAGAAAGTCGCAACAATAAGTAACCTGTGGTCAAAATACACAAAGACTCCTTTTTGATCCCCACCCAGGCTCAAAGCTTCTGCTATGGTCATTTCCATGGAAATATCCAAACAGTTTCTTTTTAAAATAGCTTTCAAGCGTAGTTAGGGCTATTTAGCCTTTTTGCTTTTCTTCAAAGCTTTGAAAAAAGTGTTATAATATTCCAAATGTTACATTTGTTGTATTTGTGCATATTTTTGGTATTCATTTGTGGGGTGATCGAATTTTTTAAACCACTGTAGATACGTAAGAACGTTGCAAACATCTAGTATCCTGAGGTAGTAGCGTATCCAGGGGGGGGCGGAGCGGCCCAGCCCCCCCCCCCCACCCAAAAAAAATTCTTTTCTTCTTCTTTTTAAGTGCCAATATAGTAAGTTCCGAAATATTCACGCTTTTAAGTTATTTGCAACACCCGTTCTTTTTTTCATTTCTTGTTAAATGGCTATTCATTTCTTCAGCAAGCTTATATAATTATTTTATCATCAAACATGCAATCGCCTCCTGTATTCAAACAAGATGTCAAGAATTTTTCTCACTATTTAACCCCCGCAGCTATAAGCACTAGCTTCTCTGCATTGAATGAATTGCGATAAGGAATCGGACTAAG
Organism: Artemia sinica; assembly: GCA_027921565.1. NCBI lineage: Eukaryota > Metazoa > Arthropoda > Branchiopoda > Anostraca > Artemiidae > Artemia > Artemia sinica. The sequence continues at coordinate 49,569,357 of CM051259.1, read as the reverse complement.
AGGCAATAGTTCATTCAAAGTTTCAAACGCTGCTATAATTTCAGTGAAAGCTAAGCATTGAAACGAAAAGGTCACATGAGAGGAAAGAAAGAAAATTACCTTAAATTACCTTAAATCGCATGTCCAGCGAGATAAGGGGGTGTTGAACCTCCTGTAGAAATCTCGCTGGTGGTGTTTCAAGTTATGATTTGACATCCCAGTTCAGCCTCCATTTGGCGTTGGCCGAGTCTTGATCAACTCCTTTCTTAAAGGCATCTAGAGTTTTAGATTGGACGATGGCTTTGGATAGGCTGTTCCAGAGTGGGACGGAACGGACTGAGAAGAATTGTTGGCGCTCTCGCCTGATGCAACGGGGGGCCTGCAGCTTCTTGGTGTCCTCTTGTGGTAGTTGAGAAGGACGGGGAAAAGACATGACTTAATAGGTCATTTTCTAGCAACTTACGAGTTGCTATTACGTCTCCTCTTTTCCTACGGTATACTAAGGTATGGAGTTTGAGTAAGGTGAGACGTTCCTTGTAAGATTTGTCTTGGAATGCAGAGATAAGCTTAGTTGCTCTTATTTGGACACTCTCAAGTACTTTCACATCCGTCTTATAGTACGGAGAGGCTAGGGTCATGCTAAATTCCAGGTGAGGACCGACCATGGCTTTGTACAGTTTCGTAATCACTCCGACTTCCTGGTGGTAAATGTTCGCTTTATGAGGCCAAGGGCTTGGTTTGCTTTTACAACTTGAGCTCGTGTGTGGCAGTGAAACTTCAGCTCATTGTCAACAATAACCCCTGGTCCTTCTCCTCACTGACTGCCTCAAGCTGGGCGTCTCCTATGTGATATGCAAGTTTTAAATTATTGTGTCCAAGATGTAGAAACTTTACATTTTAAGGCATTGAACTGTAGACACCAATTCGATGACCATCTAGATAGTCTGTCCAGACCTTCTTGCATAGTTGATAGATTTAGGTTGTTCAGGGCCAGTCCTTGGAGCTTGCAGTTATCAGCATATAGCGTCAAAGGATTCTTCAGGTTCGTTGTACAGTTATTGATACACATGCTGACAAGCCTAATTAGTTCTAGTTAGTTCTTGTAGTCAGATACTAATATGAAACTCGTGCTTTACTTGAAGAGCGGTTTCTCGGGTTTTCTGTTTCCGGAAATCTCACCGGCTCTGCAGTAGCGAAACAAATCATCAGCCAATGCATTACGTTCGGCTTAAAAATGAAGAAATTTGTGGGGGTTGGTTTTGATGGGACCAACAACATGTCAGGCTGCTATTCTGGTGCACAGGCAGAAATTAGGAAAAAATATCCGCATGTAATCTACACCCACTGTGCATCACACAGCTTAAATTTGGCTTTATGTAAAACTAGTAGGGTAGGACTTGTTAGGTCAACCTTTGCTACTACACAGCAGATTATATCATTTTTATTATCCTCACCAAAAAGAACGAATATGTTTGTAGAAGCGGTCGCTGTCATTTGTCCCGATAGTCTTGTGAGGAAGCTTGTGAAGTTGTGCGAAACGAGATGGGTGGAGTGTCACGATTGCATTTTAGTTTTTATTTCTTTGTATTGTGCGATTATTTCCGTACTTGAGGAAATAGTTGGTAGCATACGGTGCGATACGGAAGTTATTTCAAAAGCGAATGCGTTGGTTTCAGCAGCAAGCGAATTTAGTTTTATGTTCACGATGCTAGAGTTTGTAAGTGCCATAATGCTCTCTGTCTCTAAGGCGCTACAAGCCGAAGATTCAGACTTTGTTGAGTGCTGTCGGCATGTTAAGCTATGTTCTGATACTTTACTGCAATCAAAACAAAATAATTTTGAAACAATTTTTCAGAAAGCCTATAAGCTTGCACAAGAGTCAAATGTGGCTCCGACTGTTCCAAGGTCTATCCACTAAAAGTCCATCAACAATAATGAGTCCATCAAGGTTTTTTATCGCGAGTTATTGTTCAAACCTTACTTTGCTTCACTTATTGAAGAATTTGATCAAAGATTTTTGCGCCATCAGGAGGCATCTTTCAAAAAATCGGAAGGCTTTTGCCAGCTAACAGCGAGTCATTAAAAATTAATAAATTTGTGAACGCTGATGCTGTTAATGAGGGGTTTCAAGGGGGTAGACGTGCGCTCGAATGTGAGCTAGTCCTTTGAAAACAGAGGTGGCTTGGAATGTCTGAGGAACCATCAGCTGTTGTTCGACTCTTGCGTCATGTGATTCAAAATTTTTCCCATGCATTTGAAGGCTTTTGACGATTTTTCAGACATTACCAGTGACTACCGCTTGTGCTGAGAGGAGCTTTAGCTATCTTAAGCGATTAAAAACCTATATGCGGAGCTCAACGGGCGAGGAGCGTCTGAACGGACTAGCTCACATGACCCTGAACCACGATATCCAGGTCGATGCTGACCAAGTTTTTGATCGATTTGCAGCCAAAAAAGACTGGCGGCTGTTACTGTGAGAAGGTTAGGGCGTCTTTCGTTGCTCGTTTCTCTAAGTGCAGGTGATTCTGTTTTTTAAACTTTAATTGTGCTTCATCCTCTGTAAACAATGCTAATATCAATACATTTATTGCTTTCATGGCTGCTATATTAGGTAGACTGAGGCCCCCATCCCTCCGAATCCAAATTCTGGGCAATTGTCTTTGATATAATATTATTTTTTATTTATTTGGTTCTCTAAAACAAGGGTCCTATAGGCAAATATAAGGAATAATGCACTTCTTTATTTTATGTTTTCTAAATTCTGCCGCTTCGTGGCAGTTCCAAAACAACTACTCGCCCAAAATAGAAACTCTCACTACTTCTAACTTTTTTTTAATTTTGACATTGTTGGCAAAATTTTGTCATCCATTCTCAAACAAAAAAAGTCTACAACTAGAAATACTCATGACAAGTGTGTACTTTTCATTTCTTTACCTAGCTACCCCCCTCCATACCCCCACCTGAAATCTTGCACTATGATAGATAATTTCTTGCTCACATGACTGCTATGAAAAGGTAGACTGAAGGGCCCCCCCCCCGAAACAAGATCCTGAATACGCCACTGCCCTGAGGTCACAAGACTGTCAAAGACTCCTCCTTGAACCTCCCAAATTGAAAGCTTTTATTATGACCTGGCTTTTAATGTAACTTGGGCACTGGACCAAGGGCGCCATTGTCACTCGAGCGCAACGTTAGGTGGGATGTCGATATCGCTCTCATCACACCAATTCGTTTTAGTGTGAATCTGCCTGGTACTTATGAATCAATTTTTTGAAAGTAAACCCGTTTCATCAATAAGAAAAAAAAACGGGTTGGACGCATATGTCCCTTTCCCTTTGGACGATAAAACCATGCAAGTGCTGTATCAAGTATAACTCACGAAAATCTTGTTGATTTTTGTCAACTTTTTGGCATCCCTTCTTTCAATAAAAAAAAAATCAAGGTACTATCACTTAAATATAATAACTCCCTATGCCCCCCCCCTCTGGATACCATCTTGATAGGATACCGTCTCTGCTTTAAATAAAAAAATAATTAATTTATTGACGCTCCTGCTTTCAAAAAAATCATTATAATGTAATACATCCCTACACCCCCCCCCCCCACCTGGATACCACCTTGATAGGATACCGTCTCAGCTTTCATTAAAAAATAATTAACTAGGGTACTCTATGGTTCAAACAAACACGCAAAATAACGTTAAACAGTTTAGTGTTCCTTGAAAAAAAATTGAGGGTGTGAGTAAAGGGGAACAAAGACAACAACAAAAATGTCAAAATTATTCATATATACCTCAAATTATTGGAAAACTGAGTCATAGATTCGCCTTGGCATTCAATAAGATCCAAAGAATCTAATTAAAAGGGAGCACACACAAAAGCCAAATTAGGCCAGTAGCCTATGAGAAATCGCAAAATGCCCAAGACAATGAATAAGTCCTTATGGGGGGCCCTGGGTCTATCAAAACATTTTAATGGTTTCCCGGGGAATTTGATATCCTTTTCTTCTGTCTCCACTTTAAATGAAAAAAATAATTATCTTTTTGGCATCCCTGCTTTCAATAAAATAAAATGAGGTATTATCATTTAAAAATGATAGCCCCCTATCCCCCCCCCCTATAGGCAATAATTTACAATTTATTTATGAATCATATTTTTGAGGTAACTTCCGGTTCAGTCTTTAATTCCCCAACCTTGTACATAGCTTAGTCTATAGCTAAATTTTGTCTCAATAGAGGTTTTTTTTTTGGGGGGGGGGGGTGGAAATGTTTCAGAGAGAAGATTGTATTTTCTATCAGGCGTTCAGCAATTGAGTTTTAAACACTAAGTAAATCTTATCTAAAAACAGTAAAAACAAAAAAAACTGCAAACTTACAATTCAGGCTATAGAAACAATCTGTCGGCTGTCAATTTCAAAATCCAACTGAGGGCTGAAGCTGTATAGTAGTGAATGCTTTCTATAATTCTATTCAACTTGAAAATAAAATTCTTGTCTACGAATGTTGTAAGAAATAGCGATTGGGAAACTAAATTCGGAATGATTTAAACTCATTTCATAAAGACGATACTTTTTTTTGTCAACATATGAAGAACCGTGCATATTGCAATATTTGCAATAGCATATTGCATCTGTCTGGTTTTTATACAAAGTAACAAAAGAGACAAAAATAAATGAACAAGAGAGTAGTGAAAAATTATGGTATGCAAAGTAATATTTGGAAGGGAAAGTCACTGGTGATAAATCAATAGGGGTGGCACCGTGATTGCATGATTTTTGGGGATTCGGGGAACCAAATTTTTTTTTCGGGGTGACGCACAGATTTTCGGGGAAATACCCGAAAATTTGGGGATAGTGCAAGCCCTGCTTGATTTCTAATCAGGAAAATCAGAATACTAAACCACACGAGAAGGAAAAGCTCCGACTTTGCGGTTGAAGCAATAAAGAATTGCCGCAAAATTAATTTAAAGTCGACCGAACACCGCCGCCTCTGCCGGCAGTGGTGCGCCTGCGGCGCACCGGTGGCGTTACGACACTTCGGCGGCGTTCGACCGGACCTCTCCTCGGCGGCGTTCGGTCGATCCACCGGCGCGGCACCGGAGTCTTGGCTTTTCAGATGAAACTAAAGAGGGGTGTTGAAAACTTCAAACAATCAATACTATTCATAAATGCGAGACGAACGTAGTTCCCGCTCTATACGTTAAATTCAAACTCGTATTTTACCGAAATTTCATAATAAAGCAAGAGTTACAAGTACGTTCTGATTGTCTAAATAATATACAAGTATTTGTTAATTTAAAGATTAGGCTATTTTTTCTCCTTGAAACCCTTCAAAAATGTGCTGTTGCCAAGAAAGTGTAAGTGATGCTATGGTAGTTTGACCCGAATAAATCAATAGGAGGTTTCAGTTAGACCCCGGCGCCGCGCCGATGAGGGAAGACTGGTGGCGACGGGGCCAATAACAGCGCGCCGCGCCGCGCCGCCAATAAGCTGTCGGCGGCGCGTCGCCAGTAACACGTCGGTGGCGCGCCACCGGCGCGATCAATGTTGACCGCAAACATTAATGTTTTCATCAGTCTTTCTCAAATCACAGCTTAAATTTACAACAGATTCGAGCCAATTCATGAGTTCAACTTCACAAGTCGCTGGCTGGAAACTGGTCTTCTTCGTTATTCATCAAGAGAAGTAGAAATCTGATAGAAACGAAATGACTGTGGCGTTTCAGAACTCTTGTATAATACGAGTAGTTGAAGTATCTATTAGCTATGTATTCTTAACATAAATGATTATCAAAATTAGTAGTTTTTTTTCATCGAGCATTACTGCATACAAAACTTCAAATACCGTATCACAAAATTCGTCAGTTATCTGGGTAAAAACTTTGAATATAACTTTGAACTTCGAAGCTTAATTTTTTCATAATGTCCTTTGCCTATATCTGTTTTGTCACCTTTAAAACAGTTGAAATGGGCGACTTTGATATTGATTGTTTTTTTTTTGCTCTTTTGGATTCCTAAAAAGCCTTCTTGTATTAAAAACTGGTTTTTAAAAACAGTTTTAAAAAAATGCATTTAAATTTTTTTTTGGCTTCTTTATAGAACGTATGTCATGTATGCTAAGGCTGAACTGCTGCTTTTTATGTTTTTGGCTGCTCTTTTGGATATTATTCATTTTTTTCTTTTGGGGACTCATTCCAAATTATAAACTAATAAATACCTAATATCAGTCAAATCATAAAATTGCATCTAAAAGGAGTAAATTTATCAAATTGAAAAATACACGATGAACACTTCACATGAGAACACTTCAATTACAATGAAACAAAAAACACTTAATGGTTTATTCTGTATGAAGAAAAATGAAGTGCCAGCTATTTTCTTAGGTAAAAAATGAAAAGCTCATCCGTTTTAAATGTAATTAAATGAAATAATATGCAGACTGAAGTAGCTCCAGGAAGATGTTGAGATTTTCATCCTAGTTCGTCACTTTTAATCCAAGCAAAATGTTAGACACTTAGCATCAGTTATTGAGTTTAAGCTTTGATTTCCAAATGCTCACAAAAATTAACAAATTTGAGAAAGTCGCAACAATAAGTCACCTGTGGTGAAAATACTCAAAGACTCCTCTTTGATCCCCACCCAGGCTCAATGCTTCTGCCATGGTCATTTCCATTGAAATCTCCAAAGAGTTTCTTTTTAAAATAGCTTTCAAGCGTAGTTAAAGGTATTTAGCCTTTTTTGCTTTTCTTCAAAGCTCTGAAACAAGTGTTATAATATTCCAAATGTTACATTTGTTTATTTGTGCATATTTTTGGTAATCATTTGTGAGGTGATCGAATTTTTTAAACCACTGTAGATACGTAAGAACGTTGCAACATCTAGTACCCTGAGGTCATAAGACTGTCAAAGACTCCTCCTTGAACCTCCCAAATTGAAAGCTTTTATTATGACTTGGCCTTTTAATGTAACTTGGGCACTGGAACAAGGGCGCCATTGTCACTCGAGCGCTACGTTAGGTGGGGATGTCGATATCACTTTCGTCACACCAATTCGTTTTTGTGTGAATCTGCCTGGTACCTATGAATGTACGTTTTGAAAGTAAACCCGTTTCATCAATAAGAAAAAAACGGGTTGGACGCATATGTGCCCTTTCCCTTTGGACAATAAAACCATACAAGTGCTGTATCAAGTATAACTCACGAAAATCTTGTTAATTTTTGTCAACTTTTCAACTTTTTGGCATCCCTGCTTTCAAAAAAAAAAAAAATCTAGGCGCTATCACATAAATATAATAACTCCCTATGCCCCCCCCCTCTGGATACCATCTTGATAGGATGCCGTCTCTGCTTTAAATAAAAAAAATAATTAACTTATTGGCACCCCTGCTTTAAAAAAAAACAAGGTATTATCATTTAAATATAATAGCTCACTACCCCCACCCCCTTTCTGGATACCACCTTAATAGGATGCTGTCTCTGCTATAAAACAAAAAAAAATTAACTTTTTGGGATCCCTGCATTCAATAAAAAAAATGTCGAGATATTATCATTTAAATGCAATACCTCCCTACCCCCACCCCTCTGGATATCACCATGGTAGGATACCGTTTCAGCTTTCATTAGAAAAATAATTTACTTAATAATTAACTAAGTCACTATATGGTTCAAACAAACACGCAAAATAACGTTAGACAGCTTAATGTTCCTTGAAAAAAAAATTGGGGGTATGAGTAAAGGGGTCCAAAGACAACAACATAAATGTCGAAATTATTCACATGTACCACAAATTATTGGAAAACTCATAGATTCGCCGTGGAATTCAATAGGCTCCAAAGAATCAAATTAAGATGGAGCACACACAAAAGGCAAGTTAGGCCAGTAGCCTATGAGAAATCGGAAAATACCCAAGACAATGAACAAGTCCTAATGGGGGCCCTGGGTCTATCAAAATATTTCAATGGTTTCCCAGGGAATTTAATATCATTTTCTTCTGTCTCCACTTTAAATGAAAAAAAAATCATCTTTTTGACATCCCTGCTTTCAATAAAAAATGAGGTATTATCATTTAAAAGTGATAGCCCCCTACCCCCCCCCCTATAGGCAATAATTTACAATTTATTTATGACTCATATTTTTGGGGTAACTTCCGGTTCAATATTTAATTCCCCATCCTTGTACATAGCTTAGTCTATAGCTAAATTTTGTCTCAATAGAAGGGTTTTTTTTTTTTTGGGGGGGGGGGGGGGGGGGTAAATATATTTCAGAAAGTAGATTGTATTTTCTATCAGGCGTTCAACAATTGAGTATTAAACATTAAGAAAATCTTATCTGAAAACAGCAAAAAAAAAAAAAAAAAAAAATCTGCAAACTTACAATTCAGTTGTAAAAACAATCTGTCGGCTGTCAATTTCAAAATCCAACTGAAGGCTGAAGCTGCATAGTAATGAATACGTTCTATAATTCTATTCATCTTGAAACTAAAATTCTTGACTACGAATGATGTAAGAAATAGCGATTGGGAAACTGAATTCGAAATGATTTAAACTCATTTCATAAAGACGATCCTTTTTTTGTCAACATATGAAGAACTGTATATATTGCAATATCTGCAATTGCATATTGCATCTGTCTGGTTTTTACTCAAATTAACAAAAGAGACGAAAATTAATGAATAAGAGAGTAGTGAAGAATTATGGTTTTGGCAGGGAAAGTCACTGGTGATAAATCGCTAGGGGTGGCACCGTGATTCAGTGATTTTCGGGAATTCGGGGAACCAAATTTTTTTTCGGGGTGACGCATAGATTTTCGGAGAAATACCCGAAAATTCGGGGATAGTGCAAGCCCTGCTTGGTTTCTAATCAGGAAAATCGAAATACTAAACCACACGAGAAGGAAAAGCTCCGACTTTGCGGTTGACGCAATAAAGAATTGCCGCAAAATTAATTTAAAGTCGACCGAACGCCGCCGCCTCTGCCGGCGGTGGCGCTCCTGCGTAGTGCCGGCGGCGTTACGACATGTCTATGGCGTTCGACAGGGCCTCTCGTCGGTGGCGTTCGGTCGATCCGCCGGCGTGGCGCCGGGGTCTAGTTTCAGGACTGTTTTACTTAATGGTACACACCGCTATAGACTCTATCAAGGAACAGTTTAAATAGTGTAAGTTCAATGAGAAACCACGCTTTGCAATCAATTTAGATAGCAATTACCCGCTTTAACGGGTATCCATGCTAAATTGCTATAGAGTCTATAGCGGTGTGTACCATTAAGTAAAAGAGTCTGAGGTTTCTAATCCAAAACTATATTAGAATATAATAATGAAAATTACAGAATTCATAATTGCTCGAACCTTTCTTTTCTTTTCAATACCATAGTTTGTCTTTCGAAAAAGAACGAGTTACACATTATCAACTTCTTACTCATAAAACATGATTACGAGCATTACATCCCATGGGAACGTTACGGAAAAGTCAACTGCAGTTGACTATTCCATAACATTGAGTATTTTGTATCTTTAAGAAATGACAAAGTTAGCGAAGCGAATAATGAAGAAATAAAAGAGCAATAAACCTGTCATGATTTAACACCAAGAAAAATGTAAACGCAGCAATCAAACTTGCCGCTCGCCATCTGGACCACACAAAAGAAGTGGTCCTTTTTCGATTTAGTTTTACAAAGAGAAAGAGGTAAGTATAAGTACAGCCCATGATACGAACCGAACAATTAATTACAGTGTATAGTAAATAATGTTCAAATGACATTATTCACAATAACCGGAAAAGACAAAAATGACATACACATACAAATTCATAAAAAAAAGCTGTACCTATGGCCTTTCAAAAAATATCTGAAAGTCTTCTAAAGCAAACATAACTAAACTGAGCGCTCACATTCTTTCAGTATTTTGATGAATAAAATGGATTTTTTAAAATCAGTCTTGTGGGTGGTCATTCATTTTTGAAACATTGACAAAAAAAGCTTCATTCATTAAAAATTACGAGTATTATTCTTTCAACTTAGTCAAGTTATATTCATTATTTCAATTACTTGTTAAGCCTTGTGACTTTTCAAGAAAAATGATTTAAGGGCAAATTTTCTGGTTATCTACAGGCCTACACAAGAATAATGCTTAGTTAAAATTAGGGATTTAAAGGGACCAGAACCCAAACCCGCATGCAGAACTGGATCCCTAGTAGATTTACGTAGCCTGGATCCCTAGAGATTTATTCTTTTAGGTTAAATCCTTGTTTAAGCTAATTTCTGCTTGTTCCAACTTTTCTTGGTTTACTTTTCTACAATTATAAATTAATTGTAGTACTGTTGTGAAATTTGTTTTGTTAGTAATTACAGCTATAGTAAATTAAACCCTGAAGGCAGTAGTTGTGGCAGGGGTAGTCACCTAATGATTTGAGTTTTCTTTATCGTAAAATCAATACTATATTTATCAGCAAAGCCTCTGAAATGTTAAAATACCATCTTTGGTGACAATCCAAGTCTATTTCTGAAATGTGCGGTTAACATGTTTCTATGTTGGATTTGTGAATTCTAAAAATTTGTATATATGCTATAGGCCAATCTGATCACAGTATCGTAAACCCACTAAATACCGACTTTGACGAGTACCACACCGTATTTGTGAGGTATTTTCTTAATTCAGGCACATACGCCGGAATGTCTTTTGTTTTTTTGTTGCAGTTTTTTAGGGGGGGGGGGGCAGTATTAAAAGAAACTCATTTGATAATTTAAATAAGAAGTTCCAGGAGGTTCAGTTAACCTGTTAACCTGTATGCTTAATATTGAAAAAAATATTAAGACAACCACACAGGACACGAAAATGTAATGGGCAAATTTGGACATGGAAAAATGAACAGAAGAGGAGAAGGCCTTATCGAATTCTGCAGAGACAACGATTTAGTCATTACAAACCCACTGTTCAAGCACAGACCTCGCCATAAGACATTCTGGACCTCACCGGATGGAAAAACTAAAAACTTAATAGACAACATCCTCGTGTCTAGACGTTGGAAAATGTCCGTCCTAAACACGGTCACGCTAGCTGGTGGCGACTTTGACAGCGACCACTCACTTGTCATGTCTAGGTTAAAAAAAAGACTTAAATTAGCATCAAAGTTGTCTAAGAAAACCCCCAAATTTCGAGTAGATCTCCTGAAAGACGAGAACACACGTATGACCTACATCACCACCCTATCCGAAAAAATTTCGAAGCTCACGTTGAGCTCTCAACCTATCCTGTCTAAGGAAGATATCGGCAACCTGGTGACTAGCAGCACAAATATCATATGTGATGTCTCTCATTCCACACTGGGTACCCAAAAAACCAATCAGAAACCTTGGATAACAGACGAGATCATCTCCCTCTGCGACGAAAGGCGCCAACTCACGAACAAGCAAGATAAAGAAAGTAGGGACCGATACAAGCACAGTTTATAGAATTAGCAGTATGATCATTCTCTATCACTCCCATTATAAAAACCCGGACAGGGGTGCGAGTGCTCCGGAGAACGTTTTTGCAGATAGAAACATAGGCGTTATCAGATTTTTTCGCGGGTAGACAAGTCAGATTTCTCTTGGACACGAAACAAGTGGAAACCCGCTATTACGAATAATGCACTTGGTAACCATTTCTCAGTGATTGACGATAACAAACTAATCCGCTAAGGCAGAAACAAGTGGAGGAGCTTTTTGTTCGCACCGAGACCGAAGACCAGAAATTATCTGCGGTAAGCTTACTGTCTATAAACTGTGGATACAAGCAACTAAACGGGCAGTAGAGAAAACCATCAGACGTGCTCATCGCGCTTTTATTAAAGATTAATTCAAAATGTTTTAATGTTTTTACTTTTATAACTTTAATAAATCTAATAATATAAACATTTTGAGTACTAAATATCAGTATATGTACATTAAACTGACAATGCACATTGATTTGTATTTTTTTAGTAAAGTGCAAATTTTGTTCTGGCCTTGGGAATACATAGGGGTTTTGCGCCCAACTTATGCTAATTTCTGCTCGTTTTGAATTTGACTCGGTTAATTATTGTAATTTCTGTTCGTTTTGGGCACAGTTTATAGAATTATCCAGTAAGTTTATCGCAGATCATTTCTGGTCTTCATTCTCGGTACGAACAAAAAGCTCCTCCCACTTCTTTCTGCAATAGCGGGTTAGTCTGTTTCCGTCAACCAATGAGAAATGGTTACAAAGTGCATTATTCGTAATAGTGGGTTTCCACTTGTTTCGTGTCCAAGAGAAATCTGACTTGTATACCCGTGAAAAGATCCAATGCCGCTTATGTTTCTATCTGCAAAAACGTTCTCTGGAGCACTCGCACCTTGGTCCGGGTTTTTATAATGGGTGAGATAGGGTATGATCATACTGCTAAATCTATAAACTGTGGTTTTGGGTTTCATTATTTATCGATGCTGATTTGTGGTAGTTTCACGCTTGGTAGATAATTTGATTTTATTTTTGCTCATTTTTGTTTAATGGAGTTCTTTACTTTTCTTTGAAAAACTTATTTTGTGGAAAAAGTTTTTTAAATTAATTTCTGTTCGTTTTATATTGACATAGTCTTTTCAAGGAAAAAGAAAATAATACTTTAAATCTTTTCGTTTTTTAAGACTTTATAGTTTGGCCTGCAAAATTTTGATTGGATGTGTTTTGGAAAATGGTGGGCGTGAGAGGGGCGTTAGTCGCTATCCAATAACTTTCAACTATTAAAAAGACACTAGCCCTTTCAGTTTCCAATTGAATGAGCCCTTTTGAAGTTTCTACGACAACGCTTTCACTAAAAACTTTATATGACCCAGGGCATAACTTACAACCCTTAGTAGAAAGGCCTCATGAGCTCGTGACGGGACTCCATATATGGGCATAGAGTCCCTAGGGAGAACACCTGTGCTGTCAGTTCGACGGGGGCACCATATATGGGCATGGAATCCCTAGGGGAAATGGATTTCTGAGAAATTGGTGATCGTCCAGGAAAATTGTTTCCGGGCAAAGTTTATTAATGTCTTTGGTCTTCGTCCAGGAGAATTGTTTCTGGGCGAAGTTTATTAATGTCTTTGGTGTTCGTCCAAGAGAATTGTTTCCGGTGAAGTTTATTAATGTCTGACAGATGATGTCAAGGTTGATTGATTTGTCATGAAAGGGGAATTATCTCCGGGCGAATGTTTTGATCGTAGAGATTAACGCGGGAAAGGGTTTCATAGGAATTTCAAAATATGACAGCGCAGGGATGTCAAAACAAAAGGAATACGCTGAAATCACGTTTAGGGTTATTTGGGCGAAACCGTTTTAGACATTTTAGGGAATTATTTGGGCGAAACAGTTAGAGACATTTTAAAAGATGTGAGGTCCCCTACCCCAACCCCAAAGGGCTCCGACCCCCCTACCCCAACCCCGAAGGAAGCCCCGGCCCCCAAAGGTCCCCCGGGCTCCCAAAGGACCACCCGGCCCCCAAGGGACCCCGGACCCCCAAAGGCCCCCCGGGCCCCCAAAGAGTCCCCTCCCCAGTTTTTAATACTTTTTAAGGCTTTATTATATCTTTTCTTTTAAGGCTTTATTATATCTTTCAGAACAAGTTATTTTCTTAATGTCCATCCTAAACCCATTTTACAAGTTGAAGTACCCCTCTTTCTCACCCACAACTTTACTATACTGCCTTTTTGAATGCTCCAACACCAAGCAATACTTTTCAAAGGGCATTTCAGAACAAGTTCTTTTCATAATGTCCATCCTAAACCCATTTTTACAACTTGAAGTACCCATCCTTTTCACCCACAAATTTACTTTACAGCTTTTTGAGTGCCCCAACACCAGGCAATACTTTTCAAAGGGCATTTCACAATAAGTTCTTTTTTTTAATGTCCCTCCTAAACCTTTTTTACAACTTGAAGAACCCATCCATTTCACCCACAACTTTACTTTACAGCTTTTGAATGCTCCTACACCAAGCAATACTTTTCAAAGGGCATTTCAGAACAAGTTCTTTTCACAATGTCCTTCCTAAACTCATTTTACAAGTTGAAGTACCCATCTTTTTCAACCCACAACTTTACTATACTGCTTCTTGAATGCTCCAACACCCAGCAATACTTTTCAAAAGGCATTTCAGAACAAGTTATTTTCATAATGTCCTTCCTAAGCCCATTTTACAAGTTGAAGTACCCATCCTTTTCACCCACAAATTTACTCTACAGCTTTTTGAGTGCCCCAACACCAAGCAATACTTTCCAAAAGGCTTTATTATATCTTTTCAGAACAAGTCCTTCCTAAACCAATTTTACAAGTTGAAGTAGTTATCTTTTTCACCACAACTTTACTTTGCGACTTTTTTGCACACCCCAAGATCAAGCAATACTTTTCAAAAGGCTTTATTATATCTTTTCAGAACAGGTTCTTTTCTTAATATCCTTCTTAAACCAATTTGACAAATTCTAAATTTTTCCTTAGTAGATAGAAAAAGCTATATCATAGTTGTGAATATTTTCTCGAAAGATAAGCAGTTCTATTTCAATTTTAAATTTTCTCAATGGAGTGAAGAAAAGTTCAAGTTCTCTTCTGAATTTTACCAAAGAACACACTTCAATTCTAATTTCTCCAGAGAAAATAAAAATCTTCCACTTCATTTTCAAGTTCCCTAAAGACATAAAGAAATTTAAAGTTCTAAATTTTTCCATAGTAGATAGAAAAAGCTATATCATAGTTGTGAATATTTTCTCGAAAGATAAGCAGTTCTATTTCAATTTTAAATTTTCCCAATGAAGTGAAGAAAAGTTCAAGTTCTCTTCTGAGTTTTCTCAATGAAAACAAAATTAGTTATTAATCATTTCTATTTTTCCAAATAATATAAAAATTTTCCACTTCGGTTCAGATTTTTCTCAAAGGGATGAAAAAATTTAAAATACTGTTCCAAATTTTTCATAGAAGATAGAAAAGTTCAAGTTCTCTTCAAAATTTTACCAAAGAACACAATTCAATTCTAATTTCTCCAGAGAAAATAAAAATCTTCCACTTCAGTTTTAAGTTCACCAAAGACACAAAGAACTTTAAAGTTTTATTCTAAATTTATCTGTGCTAGATAGAAAAAGCTATACCATAATTGTGAATATTTTCCCAGAAGACAAAAAGTTCTAGTTCAATTTTCAATTTTCTCAACGAAGTCAAGGAAAGTTCAAGTTCTATTCTGAATTTTCTCAATGAAAAAGAATTTAGTTATTGATCATTTCTATTTTTCCAAATAATATAAAAATTTTCCACTTCAGTTCAGATCTATCTCAAAGAGATGAAAAATTTTAAATACTCTTCCAAATTTTTCACAGAAGATAAAAAAGCTCAAGTTCTCTTCTGAATTTTACCAAAGAACACACTTCAATTGTAATTTCTCCACAGAAAATAAAAATCTTCCACTTCAGTTCTCTATTTCGCAAAGACATAAAGAAATTTAAAGTTCAATTCTAAATTTTTCCGTAGTATATAGAAAAAGCTATACCATAGTTGTGAATATTTTCCCGGAAGATAAAAAGTTCTAGTTCAATTTATAATTTTCTCAACGAAGTGAAGAAAAGTTCAAGTTCTATTCTGAATTTTCACAATGAAAAAGAAATTAGTTATTGATCATTTCTATTTTTCCAAATAATATAAAAATTTTCCAATTTAGTTCAGATCAGTCTCGAAGAGATGAAAAATTTAAAATACTGTTCCAAATTTTTCACAGAAGATAAAAAAGTTCAAGTTCTCTTCTGAATTTTACCAAAGAACACAATTCAATTCTAATTTCTCCAGAGAAAATAAAAAATTTCCACTTCGGTTCAGATTTTTCTCAAAGGGATGAAAAAATTTAAAATACTGTTCCAAATTTTTCATAGAAGATAGAAAAGTTCAAGTTCTCTTCAAAATTTTACCAAAGAACACAATTCAATTCTAATTTCTCCAGAGAAAATAAAAATCTTCCACTTCAGTTTTAAGTTCACCAAAGACATAAAGAAATTTAAAGTTATATTCCAAATTTATTCTGTAGTAAATAGAAAAAGCTATACCATAGTTGTGAATATTTTCCCGGAAGACAAAAAGCTCTAGTTCAATTTTCAATTTTCTCAACGAAGTCAAGGAAAGTTCAAGTTCTATTCTGAATTTTCTTAATGAAAAAGAAATTACTTATTGATCATTTCTATTTTTCCAAATAATATAAAAATTTTCCACTTCAGTTCAGATCTATCTCAAAGAGATGAAAAATTTTAAATACTCTTCCAAATTTTTCACAGAAGATAAAAAAGTTCAAGTTCTCTTCTGAATTTCACCAAAGAACACACTTCAATTGTAATTTCTCCAGAGAAAATAAAAATCTTACACTTCAGTTCTCTATTTCACAAAGACATAAAGAAATTGAAAGTTCAATTCTAAATTTTTCCGTAGTAGATAGAAAAAGCTATACCATAGTTGTGAATATTTTCCCGGAAGATAAAAAGTTCTAGTTCAATTTATAATTTTCTCAACGAAGTGAAGAAAAGTTCAAGTTCTATTCTGAATTTTCACAATGAAAAAGAAATTAGTTATTGATCATTTCTATTTTTCCAAATAATATAAAAATTTTCCACTTTAGTTCAGATCTGTCTCGAAGAGATGAAAAATTTAAAATACTGTTCCAAATTTTTCACAGAAGATAAAAAAGTTCAAGTTCTCTTCTGAATTTTACCAAAGAACACAATTCAATTCTAATTTCTCCAGAGAAAACAAAAATCTTCCACTTCAGTTCTCTATTTCACAAAGACATAAAGAAATTTAAAGTTCAATTCTAAATTTTTCGGTGGAAGATAAAAAATAATACCATACTTGTGAATATTTTCCCGGAAGATAAAAAGTTCTAGTTCAATTTAAATTTTCTCAACGAAGTGAAGAAAAGTTCAAGTTCTCTTCTGAATTTTACCAAAGAACACACTTCAATTCTAATTTCTCCAGAGAAAATAAAAATCTTCCAGTTCAGTTTTAAGTTCCCCAAAGACATAAAGAAATTTAAAGTTCTATTCTAAATTTTTTCCGTAGTAAATAGAAAAAGCTATACCATAGTTGTGAATATTTTCCCGGAAGATAAAAAGTTCTAGTTCAATTTTTAATTTTCTCAACGAAGTGAAGAAAAGTTCAAGTTCTATTCTGAATTTTCTCAATGAAAAAGAAATTAGTTATTGATCATTTCTATTTTTCCAAATAATATAAAAATTTTCCACTTTAGTTCAGATCTGTCTCGAAGAGATGAAAAATTTAAAATACTGTTCCAAATTTTTCACAGAAGATAAAAAAGTTCAAGTTCTCTTCTGAATTTTACCAAAGAACACAATTCAATTCTAATTTCTCCAGAGAAAACAAAAATCTTCCACTTCAGTTCTCTATTTCACAAAGACATAAAGAAATTTAAAGTTCAATTCTAAATTTTTCGGTGGAAGATAGAAAAAGTAATACCATACTTGTGAATATTTTCCCGGAAGATAAAAAGTTCTAGTTCAATTTAAAATTTTCTCAACGAAGTGAAGAAAAGTTCAAGTTCTCTTCTGAATTTTACCAAAGAACACACTTCAATTCTAATTTCTCCAGAGAAAATAAAAATCTTCCACTTCAGTTATAAGTTCCCCAAAGACATAAAGAAATTTAAAGTTCTATTCTAAATTTATCTGTAAGTAGATAGAAAAAGCTATACCATAGTTGTAAATATTTTCCCGGAAGATAAAAAGTTCTAGTTCAATTTTTAATTTTCTCAACGAAGTGAAGAAAAGTTCAAGTTCTATTCTGAATTTTCTCAATGAAAAAGAAATTAGTTATTGATCATTTCTATTTTTCCAAATAATATAAAAATTTTCCACTTTAGTTCAGATCTGTCTCGAAGAGATGAAAAATTTAAAATACTGTTCCAAATTTTTCACAGAAGATAAAAAAGTTCAAGTTCTCTTCTGAATTTTACCAAAGAACACAATTCAATTCTAATTTCTCCAGAGAAAACAAAAATATTCCACTTCATAACTTTGTTTCACAAAGACATAAAGAAATTTAAAGTTCAATTCTAAATTTTTCGGTGGAAGATAGAAAAGCAATACCATACTTGTGAATATTTTCCCGGAAGATAAAAAGTTCTAGTTCAATTTTAAATTTTCTCAACGAAGTGAAGAAAAGTTCAGGTTCTCGTCTGAATTTTCTCTATGAAAAAGAAATAAGTTATTGATCATTTCTATTTTTCCAAATAATATAAAAATTTTCCACTTCAGTTCAGATGAAAACTTTTTTTTAAACTGTTCCAAATTTTTCATAGAAGATAGAAAAGTTCAAGTTCTCTTCTGAATTTTACCAAAGAACAAACTTCAATTCTAATTTCTCCAGAGAAAATAAAAATCTTAAACTTCAGTTTTAATTTCCCCAAAGACATAAAGAAATTTAAAGTTCTATTCTAAATTTTTCCGTAGTAGATAGAAAAAGCTATACCATAGTTCTGAATATTTTCCCTGAAGATAAAAAGTTCTAATTCAATTTTTAATTTTCTCAACGAAGTGAAGAAAAGTTCAAGTTTTGTTCTGAATTTTCTCAATGAAAAAGAAATTAGTTATTGATCAATTCTATTTTTCCAAATAATATAAAAATTTTCCACTTCAGTTCAGATCTGTCTCAAAGAGATGAAAAATTTAAAATACAGTTCCAATTTTTTCACAGAATATAAAAAAGTTCAAGTTCTCTTCTGAATTTTACCAAAGAACACAATTCATTTCTAATTTCTCCAGAGAAAATAAAAATCTTCCACTTCAGTTCTTTATTTCACAAAGACATAAAGAAATTTAAAGTTCTATTCTAAATTTTTCGGTGGAAGATAGAGAAAGTAATATCATAGTTGTGAATATTTTCCTGGTAGATAAAAAGTTCTACTTCAATTTTAAGTTTTCTCAACGAAGTGAAGAAAAGTTCAACTTCTCTTCTGAATTTTCTCTATGGAAAAGAAATAAGTTATTGATTAACTCTATTTTTCTAGGGAAAATAAAAATTTCCCACTTCAGTTCTTTATTTCACAAAGAAATAAAGAAATTTAAAGTTCTATTCTAAATTTTTAGATGGAAGATAGAAAAAGTAATACTATGATTGTGATTATTTTCCATGAAGATCAAAAGTTTCACATTATTTCTAATTTTTCTTAAATTCAGTTCCGATTTTTCTCATAGAGATGAAAAATTTAAAGTTCTGTTCCAAATTTTTCATAGAAGATAGAAAAAGTTATACATTGATTGTGAATATTCGACATGAAGATAAGGAGCTCCACTCTAATTCTGAGTTTTCTCGAAGAAGTGCAAAATGTTCAAGTTCTCTTCTGAATTTTCTTAAAGAAGAGAAAAAAGTTAACTCAATTCTGAATTTTACCAATGGAAATGAAAAAACCTTCCACTTCAGTTCTTAATTTCTCAAAGACATAAAAAATTTAAAGTTCAGTTCTAAATTTTTCTGTAGAAGATAGGAAAAGTTATACTATGATTGTGATTATTTTCCAGTGAAGATAAAAAGTTTCACTTTAATTCTAATTTTCTTAAATTCAATTCCGATTTTTCTCAAAGAGATGAAAAATTTAAAGTTCTGTTCCAAATTTTTCATAGAAGATAGAAAAAGTTATACATTGATTGTGAATATTCGATATGAAGATAAGGAGCTCCACTTTAATTCTGAGTTTTCTCGAAGAAGTGCAAAATGTTCAAGTTCTCTTCTGAATTTTCTTAAAGAAAAGAAAAAAGTTAGCTCAGTTCTGAATTTTACCAATGAAAATGAAAAAAGCTTCCACTTCAGTTATTAATTTCTCAAAGACATACAAAATTTAAATTTCAGTTCTAAATTTCTCCGTAGAAGATAGGAAAAGTTATACTATGATTGTGATTATTTTCCAGTGAAGATAAAAAGTTTCACTTTAATTTAAATTTTCTTGAATACAGTTCCGATTTTCTCAAAGATATGAAAAAATTTAAAGTTCTGTTCCAAATTTTTCATAGAAGATAGAAAAAGTTATACATTGATTGTGAATATTTGACATGAAGATAAGGAGCTCCACTTTAATTCTGTTTTTTCTCGAAGAAGTGCAAAATGTTCAAGTTCTCTTCTGAATTTTCTTAAAGAAGAGAAAAAAGTTAGCTCAATTCTGATTTTACCAATGAAAATGAAAAAAGCTTCCACTTCAGTTCTTAATTTCTCAAAGACATAAAAAATTTAAAGTTCAGTTCTAAATTTTTCCGTAGAAGATAGGAAAAGTTATACTATGATTGTGATTATTTTCCAGTGAAGATAAAAAGTTTCACTTTAATTCTAAATTTTCTTAAATTCAGTTCCGATTTTTCTCAAAGAGATGAAAAAATTTAAAGTTCTGTTCCAAATATTTTCCAGGAAGAAGAAAAGTTCAACTTCGATTCTGAATTTTCTCAATGAAAATGAAATAAGTTATTGATCAATTCTATTTTCATAAAATAATATAAAATTTTCCACTTCAATTCAGATTTTTCTGAATTTTCTGAATCGTCAGTTCTGGTTTTTTCTCAAAGAGATGAAAAATTTAAAGTTCTGTTCTAATTTTAAATTAAATTTTAGCTCCTTTGTCTAATGGATTTACCCCTCAAATTTTTAAATTAGAAAATGAGTGACTCGTTCTATTATTAAAGAAAATCGTTCAAACTCGTTCATCTAACCTCCAAAACAATAGGTAAGATTAGATAAGGTATAAATAAATATTAATAAATAAATAGCAACATTTCTACATGTTTAAGTTAGGTTAGGTTAGGTTAACTTATCATGAGCGCTCATGATAAGTTAACCTAACCTTTTCCGGCGAGTATGGTTAGGTTAGGTTAGGCTAGATTAAATTAGGTTAGATTAGGTTAGGTTAAGTTAGGTTAGCCTACGTACGCTTCACTTAGGTTAGGTTAGTTTAGGTGAGAGACAGGCAAAAGTTAGGTGTATGGTTAGGTCAGGTTAGGTTAGGTTAAGTTAGGTTAGGTTAAGTTAGGTTAGGCTAGGTTAGCCTACGTACGCGCGCGTACGTAGGCTAAAGTTTCTACTACAACGCCTTCTATAAAAACCTTATATGCCCCCAGGACATAACTTAAAACTCTTGCCCCGAGGGTTGTGGGGGAGTGTCCTTCTCAAAAACATATTTTCTATCTGGAAATCAACTACGCTAAACAAAATGACTATCATGAGCCCTTTTCGAAATTTCTACGACAACTCCTTCGATACGAAGTGACTGTCGAAGAAAGAAGAAGAAACAAAAACATTTTGGCCACATCGTTCTTTACTTTATAAAAACTTTATATGCCCCCAAGGCATAACTTACAACCCTTGCCCTGAGGGCTATGGGAGGAGGGGTTGTCATCCTTAAAGACTTAATTTCCAAAACTTTCAACTACGTTGAATATAATGGCTATCTAAAAATTTTGATTGGATGTGTTTGGGGAAAAGGTGGGTGTGAGAGGGGGGCTAGTTGCCCTCAAATCACTCTCGACTATTAAAAAGGGCCGTATAAGTCTCGATATCCAATCGAATGAGCCCCTTTTGAAGTCTCTACGATGACCCCTTCCATATGAAGTGCCCTACTCTAAAGGAAAAAAAATTATAAAGGGTACATAATGTCAACATTGTTCTTATATACCCTCAGGGCATAACTTAAAACTCTTGCTCTGAGGGTTGTGGGGAGTGTCCACCTCAAAAAGATATTTTCTATCTGGAAATCAACTACGCTAAACAAAATGGCTATCTCAAAATTTAGATTGGGTGTGTTTTGGGGAATGATGGGTGTGGGTGGGGGGGCTAGTTGCCCTCCAATCACTTTTGACTATTAAAAAGGGCTCTAGCCATCCCAATTTACTAATCGAATGAACCCTTTTAGAAGTTTCTACGACAAATCCTTCGATACGATGTGCCTGTCGAAGAAAGAAGAAGAGGGCTCTGAGGGGTTGCCTTCCCAAAAGACTTAATTTCCAGAGCTTTCGACTACGTTAAACAAAATGGATATCTCAAAATTTTAATTCGATGTGTTTGGGAAAATGGTGGGCTTGAGTGGGGCTTTAGTCGTTATCCAATCACTTTCAACTATTAAAAAAGACACTAGCCCTTTTAAGTTCCAATTAAATGAGCAATTTTGAAGTTTCTACGACAACGCTTTCAATAAAAACTTTATATGCCCCCAGGGCATAATTTACAACCCTTGCCCTGAGTGCTGTGGAAGGAGGGGTTGTCATCCTTAAAGACCTAATTTCCAAAACTTTCAACTACGTTGAATAAAATGGCTATCTTAAAATTTTGATTGGATGTGTTTGGGGAAAAGGTGGGTGTGAGAGGGGGGCTAGTTAACGCCTTCAATAAAAAACATATATGCCCCCAGGGCATAACTTAAAATCCTTGCCCTGAGGGTTGTGAGGAAGTGTCCTCCTCAAAAACATATTTTCTATCTGGAAATCAACTACGCTGAACAAAACGGCTATCTAAAAATTTTGATTGAATGTGTTAGGGAGAATGTAGGGCTTGGGGGGGGGGGCTAGTTGCCCTCAAATCACTTTTGACTATTAAAAAGGGCACTAGCCACTCCAATTTCCAATCGAATGAGCCCTTTTCGAAGTTTCTACGACAACTCCTTCGACACGATGTGCCTGGGTATGGAGAACCAAAAAAAAACATTGTACCCACATTGTTCTTTACTTAGGTGGGCGTGAGAGGCGGGTTAGTTGCCCTCTAATCACTTTCGACTATTTAAAAGGTCCTCAAAAACATAATTTCTATCTGGAAATCAACTACGCTGAACAAAATGGCTATCTCAAAATTTTGATTGGATGTGTTTTGAAAAATGGTGGGCGTGGAAGGGGTGTTAGTCAACTTCCAATCACTTTCGACTATTAAAAAGGGCACAAGCCACTCCAATTTCCAATTGAATGAGCGCTTTTCGAAGTTTCTACAACAACTTTGCAACGTCCAACTCTACAACATCCTCCCCTTTACTTAGTCCCCGTTTCTTGTCTTGTTCTCCAGTGTTCCCGTTCTTTACTTTATACAACACTTTCTATATAAACCTTACATGCCCCCGGGGCATAACTTACAACCCTTGCACTGAGGGCTCTGAGGGGGTTATCGTCCTAAAAGACCTAATTTTCAGAACTACGTTGAGCAAAGTGGATATCTCAAAATTTTGAATGGATGTGTTTTGGAAAATGGTGGGCGTGAGAGGGGCGTTAGTCACTATCCAATCACTTTCAACTATTAAAAAAAGAACTAGCCCTTTCAATTTTCAATTGAATGAGCTCTTTTGAAGTTTCCACGACAGCGCTTTCAATAAAAACTTTATATGCCCCACGGCATAACTTACATCCTTTACACTGAGGGCTCTTAGGGGGTTATCATCCTAAAAGACCTAATTTCCAGAACTTTCAACTACGCTGAACAAAAGGATATCTCAAATTTGAATTCGATGTGTTTGGGAAAAAGGTGGGTGTGAGAGGGGTGTTAGTCGCTATCCAATCACTTTCAACTGTTAAAAAAAGGCACTAGCCCTTTCAATTTCTAATTGAATGAGCCCTTTTGAAGTTTCTACGACAACGGTTTCAATAAAAATTTATATGCCCCCAGGGCATAACTTACAACCCTTACCCTGAGGGCTGTGGGGGGAGGGGTTGTTATCCTTAAAGACCTAATTTCCAAAACGTTCAACTACGTTGAATAAAATGGCTATCTAACAATTTTGAATGGATGTGTTTGGGGAAAAGGTGGGCGCGAGAGGGGGGAGGGGGTAGTTGCCCTCAAATCAATTTGACTATTAAAAAGGGTACTAGCCCTTTGAATTTCAAATCGAATGAGTCCTTTGTCAAGTTTCTATGACAAAGATTTCAATAAAAACCTTATATGCCCCCACGGCATAACTTTTAATTCTTGCCCTGAGGGTTGTGGGGGAGTGTCCTCCTCAAAAATATGATTTCTATCTGGAAATCAACTACGCTGAACAAAATGGCTATCTCAAAATTTTTATTGGATGTGCTTGGAGAAATGATGGGCCTGGGGGGGCCTAGTTGCCCTCCAATCACTTTCGACTATTATAAAGGGCACTAGCTATTTGAATATCTAATCGAATGAGCATTTTTTGAAATTTCTACGACAACGCCTTCTATAAAAACTTCATATGCCCCCAGGGCATAACTTAAAACATTTGCCCTGAGGATTGTGGGGGAGTGTCCTCCTCAAAAAAATATTTTCTATCCGGAAATCAACTACGCTGAACAAAATGGTTATCTTAATGGTAAATGGTAAATCTTAAAATTTTGATTGGATGTGTTTGGGGGAATGATGGGCTTGGGGTGGCTAGTTGCCCTCCACTCATTTCGACTGTTAAAAAGGGCACTAGCCAATCCAATTTCCTATCGAATGAGCCCTTTTCGAAGTTTCTACGACAGCTCCTTCGATACGAAGTGCCCGGGTATGGAGAACCAAAAAAAAAAAGAAAAAACACATTGTGTCCATATCGTTCTTTACTTAGGCAGCGCAAGCGCGCTGCCTATGATTAATTAAAAAACTTTTTCAAGAAAATAAGTTTTTCAAAGAAAAGTAAAGAACTCCATTAAACAAAAATGAGCAAAAATAAAATAAATTAATCTACCAAGCGTGAAACTACCGCAAATCAGCATCGATAAATAAATAAAACCCAAAACGAATAGAAATTACAATAATGAACCGAATCAAACTCAAAACGAGCAAAAATTAACATAAGTTGGGCGCAAAATCCCTATGCCTTCCCAAGGCCAGAACAAAATTTGCACTTTACTGAAAAAATACCAATGTTTTTACTTTTATAACTTTAATAAATCAAATGATATTAACATTTCGATTACTAAATATCAGTATATGTATATTAAACTGACAATGCGTGAGAGAGGGGTTAGTTACCCTCCAATCCCTTTCGACTATTGCAAAGGGCACTAGCCCTCTCAATTTCAAATTGAATGAGCCCCTTTTGAAGTTTTGCGACAACTCTATCTATAAAAACCTTATATGCCCCCAAGGCAGGACTTACAACCTTTACCCTTAGGGCTCTGGTGGGTTTGTCATCCTTAAATAAATAATTTCCAGAACTTTCAACTACGTTGAACAAAAGGGCTATCTCTAAACTTTGATTGAGTGTTTTTAATTACTCTCCACTCACTTTTGACTATTATAAAGGCAATTTCAATTTCCAATCAAATAAGCCCTTTTTGAAATTTCTATAACAAATTTTTATATAAACTTTATATGCCCCCAGGGCATAACTTACAACCCTTGCACAGAAGGCTCTGAGGGGGTTATCATCATAAAAGACCTAATTTCAAGAACTTTCAACTGCGTTGAACAAAATGGATATCTCAAAATTTTGATTGGATGTGTTTGGGAAAATGGTGGGCGTGAGAGGGGCGTTAGTCGCTCTCCAATCACTTTCAACTATTAAAAATTTTCAATTGAATGAGCCCTTTTTAAGTTTCTACACTTTCAATAAAAACCTTATACGCCCCCAGGGCATAACTTACAACCCTTGCCCCGACGGCTGCGGGGGGGGGTAGCGGTTGTCATCCTTAAAGACCAAATTTCCAAAACTTTCCACTACGTTGAATAAAATGGCTATCTAAAATTTTGATTGGATGTGTTTGGAGAAAAGATGGGCGTGAGAGGGGGGTTAGTTGCCCTCAAATCACTTTCGACAATTAAAAGGGGCACTAGCCCTTTGAATTTCCAATTGAATGAGCCCTTTTTCAAGTTTCTACGACAAAGATTTCAATAAAAACCTTATATGCCCCCCGGGGATAACTTATAACCCTTACCCTGAAGACTCTGGGGGGAGTGTCCTGCTCAAAGGTATAATTTTCTGAACTTTGAACTGCGTGGAACCACATGGCTATCTCAAAATCTTTATTGGATGTGCTTGGGGAAATCGTGGACGTAGAAGGGGTGTTAGTTGCTTTCCAGTTACTTTCGACTATTGAAAAGGGCACTAGCCATTTCAATTTCCAATCGAATGAACCCTTTTTTAAGTTTCTTCGACAACGCATTCTATAAGAAACCTTATATGCCTACAGGGCATAACTTACAACCCTTGCCCTAAGAGCTGTGGGGGACTGTCCTCAAGAAAATTATTTCTATCTGGAAATCAACTACCCTGAACAAAATGGCTACCTCAAAGTTTTGATTGGATGTGTTTCGGGAAAAAGTGGGCGTGGAAAGGGTGTTAGTAGGTGCCCATTGATGCTACTCCTTCCTTCCAATTGTTTAGCCGCACAAGAAGAAGATTTAACGGCGCATCCCTCTTTTGTCTACCAGGTGCCAGAATTTTATCTCTAGGCAAGAGTCCTTGGTGTTTCATTATAATTACTTGGAATGTGGTCGGGATAGTATACAAGTTCAAATAATAAAGAATTCTAAATTGAGTCCTTCGCACCTATGCAGCGCGGTCAGCTGGCAATATTCCCATGAGAGCCCCTGGCAAGATTCCCGCATGTTTAAATATGATTACTCGGAATTTGGCAAGTATAATAGAAAACAGCAATAATAGGGAATTATAAGTGGAGATTCCAATCCCTCGCGCCTGTACAATGCAGTCAGCTGTTTGTAGTGGAGCCCTCTGACGTCACGACAGCCATAGGGAAAATAGCATTGAAGTTTAAATGGAGCCCTGTTATGTCACGTGACACAACGCCGTTTCAAACACATCACGTGACACACCCTTGCGCTTTAAACGGTCAGATAAATGGAGCTACCAATCCCTCAGGTCATCACACCTACGCAATGCGGTCACAACGCACCCCTCTGGACTCCAAGGATATGAAACAACTTACCCCGTTTCAAACACTCAAGTCTAATATGCTTGACGCAATTTTATGTACACTTGTGTCAGGAACCCATGGGAAATCCCTGCTTTTAAATTAACGACAGCACACACTTTACGTAATGATTGTGCATCACTATCACGTAATCCTTTTTTTTGACAATTACTTTTTTTCGCCCGAAATGTTCAACACATTTTTTCTTTCTTTAACTTAATGACAGTGCACACTTTAAGTAAGATCACGTAATGATTGCGCAACCATCACTGCCAGATAATATCCTTTTTCGCATTTTATTTTTCGCCCGAAACGTACAATGCTTTATTTCTTTCTTTTTTTCCTTACTTCTCTGACCCCACAAGGACTCGAAAGGTCAATTTTCTTCTAAGGGAAACGTGCTCTAGCTGAGAAAACCACCAATCTATTACCAATGTAATGTGTTAGAGAAATACTTTCAGTAAATAAAACAATCCCCTTGACGTCATAGGTGTCCCTAGCAAGCACCATTGTTTTTCCATGCACCTGTGACATTTGACAAGAAGATGGGGGAATATTGATTTTCAGAGACAATCGCTGTGAAGGTAAATAGCAACAAAAGGAAAATTCACGCCTAAATTATGTAAACTCTTTAATCGTCCTAAACAATACATCTTAAAAACGCAGACTTTGTAAATAAAGGTTTTTATTAATAAAAACAAATTTACAAACAATATTAAAACATAGAAAAAAACAGTTGAAAAATACGACAAAAAAATTAAATGTGAAAAGAGGCTTATCGTAATATATATGCAAAAACCAGACCCGGCGCCGCGCCGGCGGATCGACCGAATGCCGCCGACGAGAGGCCCGGTCGAACGCCACCGAAGTGTCGTAACGTCGCCGGCGCGCCGCAGGTGTGCCGCCGCCGGCAGAGGCGGCGGCGTTCGGTCGACTTTAAATTAATTTTGCGGCAATTCTTTATTGCGTCAACCGCAAAGTCGGAGCTTTTCCTTCTCGTGTCGTTTAGTATTTCAATTTTCCTGATTAGAAATCAAGCAGGGCTTGCACTAACCCCGAATTTTTGGGTGTTTCCCCGAAAAAAAAATTGGTTCCCCAAATCCCCGAAAATCACGCAATCACGGTGCTACCCCTAGCGATTTATCACCAGTGACTTTCCCTGTCAAATATTACTTTGCATGCCACAATTCTTCACTACTCTCTTGTTCATTAATTTTAGTTTCTTTTGTTACTTTGCCTAAAAACCATACAGATGCAATATGCATTTGCAAATATTACAATATACACAGTTCTTAATAATTTGACAAAAAAAGTAACGTCTTTATGAAATGAGTTTAAATTATTTCGAATGCAGTTTCCCAATCGCTATTTCTTACAGCGTTTGTAGTCAAGAATTTTATTTTCAAGTTGAATAGAATTATAGAACGTATTCACTACTATACAGCTTCAGCCTTCAGTTGGATTTTGAAATTGACAGCCGACAGATTGTTTCTACAGCTGAATTGTAAGTTTGCAGATTTTTTTTGCTGTTGTTAGATAAGATTTTCTTAATGTTTAATACTCAATTGTTGAATGCCTGATAGAAAATACAATCTTCTTTCTGAAATATTTTTACTCCCTCCAACCCCCCAAAAAAACCCTTCTATTGAGACAAAATTTAGCTATAGACTAAGCTATGTACAAGGTTAGGGAATTAAAGATCGAACCGGAAGTTACCCCAAAAATATAATTCATAAATAAATTGTAAATTTTTGCTTATGGGCGCGGAAAGGGGGCTATCATTTTCAAATGATAATACCTCATTTTTTTTGAAAGCAGGGATGCCAAAAATATAATTATTTTTTTCATTTAAAGTGGAGACAGAAGAGAATGATATCAAATTCCCTGGGAAACCATTGAAATATTTTGATAGACCCAGGGCCCCCCATTAGGACTTGTTCATTGTCTTGGGTATTTTGCAATTTCTCATAGGCTGCTGGCCTAATTTGGCTTTTGTGTGTGCTCCCTTTTAATTAGATTTTTTGGATCTTATTGAATGCCACGGCGAATCTATGACTCAGTTTTCCAATAATTTGAGGTATATCTGAATAATTTTGACATTTTTGTTGTTGTCTTTGTACCCCTTTACTCATTCCCTCAATTTTTTTTTCAAGGAACACTAAGCTGTTTAACGTTATTTTGCGTGTTTGTTTGAACCATATAGTGACCTAGTTAATTATTAAGTAAATTTTTTTTCTAATGAAAGCTGAGACGGTATCCTATCAAGGTGGAATCCAGAGGGGGGGGAGGGAGGTATTGCATTTAAATGATAATATCTCGAATTTTTTTTATTGAAAGTAGGGATCCCAAAAAGTTATTTTTTTATTTAAAGCAGAGATGACATCCTATCAAGGTGGTATCCAGAGTGAGGGGGGGGGGTAGTGAGCTATCATATTTAAATGATATTACCTCGATTTTTTTGGAAAGCAGGGGCACCAATAAGTTAATTTTTTTTTATTTAAAGCAGAGACGATATCCTATCAAGATGGTATCCAGAGGGGGGGATAGGGAGTTGTTATATTTAAGTGATAGTACCTTTTTTTTTTTTGAAAGCAGGGATGCCAAAAAGTTGAAAAGTTGACAAAAATTAACAAGATTTTTGTGAGTTATACTTGATACAGCACTTGCATGGTTTTATTGTCCAAAGGGAAAGGGACATATGCGTCCAACCCGTTTTTTTCTTATTGATGAAACGGGTTTACTTTGGAAACATTCATTCATAAGTACCAGGCAGATTCACAATAAAACGAATTGGTGTGACGAAAGCGATATCGACATCCCCACCTAACGTTGCACGCGAGTGACAATGGCGCCCTTGGTCCAGTGCCCAAGTTACATTAAAAGGCCAGGTCATAAAAAAAGCTTTCAATTTGGGAGGTTCAAGAAGGAGTCTTTGACAGTCTTATGACCTCAGGGTACTAGATGTTGCGACGTTCTTACGCATCTACAGTGGTTTAAAAAATTCGATCACCCCACAAATGATTACCAAAAGTATGCACAAATATAACAAATGTAACATTTGGAATATTATAACACTTTTTTCAAAGCTTTGAAGAAAAGCAAAAAAGGCTAAATCCCCTAACTACGCTTGAAATCTATTTTAAAAAGAAACTCTTTGGAGATTTTCATGGAAATGACCATAGCAGAAGCTTTGAGCCTGGGTGGGGATCAAAGAGGAGTCTTGATCCCCAAAGAGGAGTCAAAGAGAATCTATCTTGATCAAAGAGGAGTCTTTGAGTATTTTGACCACAGGTGACTTATTTTGCGACTTTCTTAAATTTGGTAATTTTTCTGAATATTTGGAAATCAAAGCTTAAACTCAATAACTGATACTAAGTGTCCTAACATTTTGCATGGATTAAAAGTTACGAACTAGGATGAAAATCTCAACGTCTTCTTGGAGCTACTTCAGTCTGCTTATTATTTCATGTAATTACATTTAAAACGGATGAGCTTTTCATTTTTTTACCTAAGAAAATAGCTGGCACTTCATTTTTCTTCATACCGAATAAACAATTAAGTGTTTTTTGTTTCATTGTAATTGAAGTGTTCTTATGTGAAGTGTTCATCATTTTTTTTCAATTTGATAAATTTACTCCTTTTAGATGCAGTTTATAATTTGACTGACATTAGGTATTTATCAGTTTATAATTTGGAATGAATCCCCAAAAGAAAAAAATGAATAATATCCAAAAGAGCAGTCAAAAGCAATAAAAAAGCAGCAGTTCAGCCTTAGCCTACATGACATATAATCTATAAAGGAGCCAAAAAAAACTTTAAAATGTATTTTTTTTAATTTGTTATTAAAAACCAGTTTTTAATACAAGAAGGCTTTTTAGGAATCCAAAAGAGCAAAAAAAAAATCAGTATCAAAGTCGCCCATTTCAACTGTTTTAAAGGTGACAAAATAGATATAGGCAAAGAGCATTATGAAAAAATTAAGCTTCTAAGTTCAAAGTTATATTCAAAGTTTTACCCAGACAACTGACGAATTTTGTGATACGGTATTTGAAGTTTTGTATGCAGTAACGCTCCATGAAAAAAACTACTAATTTTGATAATTATTTATGTTAAGAATACATAGCTAATAGATACTTCAACTCCTCGTATTATGCAAGGGTTCTGAAACGCCACAGCCATTTCGTTTCTACCAGATTTCTACTTCTCTTGATGAATAATGAAGAAGACCAGTTTCCAGCCAGCGACTTGTGAATTTTTGAACTCATGAATAGGCTCGAATCTGTTGTAAATTTAAGCTGTGATTTGAGAAAGACTGATGAAAACATTAATGTTTGTGGTCAACATTGATCGCGCCGGCGGCGCGCCGCCGTACACACTGGCGCGCGCCGCCGACATCTTACCGGTGGCGCGGCGTGGCGCGCTGTTTTTGGCCCCGCCGCCGCCGGTCTTCCCTCATCGGCGCGGCGCTGGGGTCTAGCAAAAACCATCTATTATAGAAAAAAACATGCTAACATGCAACCCAGGGGGGTATTTTTTCAGCAAAAATATAAAAACACGCAAAGGGGAAATTCTATTTCGAGAAATGATTGTTCCTGAGGCAAATATGCAATCAGGGAAATTCTGAAAATACATTGTTTTCGATACAAGACAATGCAATGGAAAAAAAAAAAAAAAAAAACATGGGTGAATAGATGAAAGGTATGGGAACTAGCAGACAATTCTAGGGGGGAGGAGTGATATTAGATATAGATTTAAAGTGTTTCAGAGGTATCTATGAAGGACTCTTAATGAAAATATCCATTCTTTTGAGTTAGCTTATGAATATTTCCCAATATCCAGACAATATACGCCTGCCCCCGCCCCCTAACAATCATTTTGAGTGGGCAAGCTGTTACTAGTGGTACATTTAAAGCGTTCTAAGAGGTATCTTTGAAGGACTTTTAATGAAATGCACCGTTTCTTTGAGTAACTGTTAGATTTTTACCCTGCTCCATAAAAAAATTTTTTAACGCGTCCACCTTAACTTTTAAGCTGTAGATAATGATACTCCAAAAGACACCCCACCACCATGACGATACTTGACTGTCCCCCCTGACGCCCCCTTCATCATTCCTAAGACACTTTTAGGTCATTTCATAATAAAAATTATACCTCAATCTGTTGATTCAAGTTTTTGCAACCCAAGCCTACTATGATGCCCAACAAAACACTCCACATTACCGTGAGATTACGCCCTACCCCCTTCCCCTCCATCACCCATGTGGCGCCAGTACCTCACTCCTAGGACATTTCCAACCTTTCCGCTCCAAAAATGAGCTAAAGAATCGCATTAAACAGTATATTTTTGAAAACAGAGAAGTCGTCATTTCACTACTAGAGAATAATATTAACTTCGAGCATTACCCGAGCATTTCACCCTACAACGGCACACTATTACTGCTCTGTGCCACCCCTCTGACTTCAAACCCATCTCCACCCAATACACTTTTCAGATATTTCTTGTTAAAAATTATACTTTTAAGCTAATAAGTAATTACTCGCTAATTGTTTACATGTCAGAGACATTAAAAAGTTTTCCTGTCTTTTCGCTTTTCTAGGGAACTTTTGTCTTTTCAGGTTCTAAGCCCCTCACCCTAAGTTTTAAAAGATTCTGCCCCCCCCTCCCTCGGGTATAATGTCATTTTTCACCATTTTAACGTTTGATTGGCTTTTTCGCTTTTCTAGTCTATCATTGTCTTTTCAGGCTCCATGTCCACCCCCCCCCCTAGTTACAAAAGACTCAGACCCCTCAGAAAGAAGTAAATAAGGTTGCGGGGAGGGGGTTATCTATACACACCTTAAGGATCCCAACTCCCCTCTTAGCTAGGTTCATACCTAAAATTTATGTTTTCCTTTTTCTAGGCCGAGATCAAACACCTCAAATATCAAAACGCGCAAAGGAGGAATTCTATTTCGAGAAATTATTGTTCCTCCCCACCCCTAGAAGGCCACCCGGTATTTTAGGTGTTCTAATATTTCTTCAGTATTGGCATGACTCTTACCCATTTTTGGCACATTGTTTTTCTGGATGAAAGATTGTTTTTCAGGTTGGCTGATATGTCATCAAACATAACTTAACCTAACCTAGCCTGTGTAGGCTAGGTTGGATGTGTAGGTTAGGTTAGATTAGGTTAGAGAAATTTGATAGTGTTAAGTAAAAGCTTGTTAGCATTAAGGAAAAGGTTGTTACTTTGAAGAGAAAATTTGTTAGTGTTAAGAAAAAAACTTGCTACTTCTGACAATAATTTTGTTATCATAAACAAAAAATTGTTACTCCTAAGAAAAATTTGTTGTTGTTAAGAAACTACTTGCTACTTCTAATAGAAAACTTTTCCTCACTTACGAAAAAATTGTTACTTCTAAGAGAAATTTTTTATCTTTGACGAAAAACTTTTTGCTACTAGAAAAAATTGTTATTATTCAGAAAAAACCTGTTGCTTCGAAGAAAAATTTGATAGTCTTGAGTAAAAGTTTGTTAGTATTAAGGAAAAAGTTGCTACTTCGAAGAGAAAATGTGTTAGTGTTAAGAAAAACTTGCAACTTCTGACAGAAAACTTGTTATTATAAAACAAAAATTTGTTATCTTTGACGGAAAACTTGCTACTTCTAACAGAAAATTCGTTATCACTGACGAAAAAATTGTTAGTTCTCAGAGATTTTTTTTTATCTTTGGCGGAAAACTTGGTGCTATTAGAAAAAATCTTTCTAATTGTAAAAGTCACGACTAACGTACCTATTTCCTTCTCATTTTGTTTTTCAAAAATATTAAATGTGAAAATATTTTGTTTTAAGTATATTTCATTTCATTTTATGACATGTAAAAAAAGTTGAAAAAACTTAAACAAAAAAAAGTTAATAAAGATTAAAAAATGATGGAAGCGGCAAAAAGTAGGAGGGACGGGGTATTGGGGCCCTCGGAGGGTTGGGGTCCTTGGTAGTTCAATCCATAACAACCTCACTACTTGGTTTCAAAGGATATTTCTGGATTTCTTAGGATTGTTCTGGATTTCTATATTAAAATTCTTTTCTTGGTACCTATGTCTTTATTACTTTCAACCTTATGCATACTTCAATACCAAAAAATATTTTATATTAGTCACACTCCTCACTCACTACTTGTGGATTTTAGCAACCATAGCCAAGAAGTGAAGCTAGGTATATTGAATGAATCGACTTGTAAATGATTAATATATTCTAATCATATTCTGACGTTTATATGATGTGGCGTAGGAGTCAACATTCCCTCAGACTTACCTTTAGTTGATAAGCGATTAAAATTTCTACCTTTTACCTGATTCATTCAATCCAAATAAAAAAAATTATTCTTATTATGGTTTTATCAAGGTTTTCATATCCCTAGTTAAGACCCTTCAGACCATTTGAATGCTATGTTTTACTGGGCGTACACCATAATTTGGGTCATTGACCTACATTAATACAGGTATCAAAAGGTATCTCATTTGCATAATTCTTGCATGTGCCATCAGTATTGTATATCATTTTGGTCGAAATTAAATCGTGTTCTGATTACTTTATACGTTGTTCGCCCAGTTGTTCGCCCTGGACATTTACCCCTTATACTACTGAATAGGTTTGAAAATTAATGTTAAGAAGCCTAAGTCACTAAGGCTAGGGCTAAGTGAAGAAGAAAAGGTGACGTTTGGTAACGAAAAAATTGATCAGGTGGGCAGCTTCACTTACCTTGGTAGTATTATTAGTAAGGACGGTGGGAGCAGTGAAGATGTTAAAAGTAGAATATCCAAGGCTCAGGGTGTTTTTTCATAGTTAAAAGAGTTTGGAAGAATAGGGAGAGAAGTCTGCAAACCAATATTAGAATATTAGATGCTACAGTGGTGACAATGGTCAAATGTGGCTCTGAAGCATGGGCGCTCCGAAAATCAGATGAAGATTTTCTAGATGTTTTCCAGAGATTTTGCTTATGGATTGTTCTGGATACCCGGCTGACTGACCGTATTTCAAACAGTAGGCTGCACGAAAAATGTGGTTCAATACCGCTTTCTAGGGCTATAATGAAAGCAAGGCTGAGGTGGCTAGGGCACTTTGTGTCGATGAACGATGAAAGATTGTTTTCCAGGTCAAATTCAGAAGCCATAAAATTAAATTAAAAAATACTGCTTGTGTCAGGATTAAAAATTGTTAAAAAAGTTTCTCCAAAATAAATAGCAACCCATACTATGGATTCCTATAGAAGAAAACTGAAAAGATATACAACATTTTTTCCATGAAAAAGACTATCAAACAATTCGTGGCAACGAACTGTAAGTAAGGAGCGACGCGTAACTGTAAGTAAGGAAAAACGGGTTTTTGATACCAATAGATACATCAAAAGAATCAGATTTCAATGCTGATTTCAAATATATAACCTTCATCAAATTTAATCCTACCCATCAAAAGTTACCCGCCTGAGAAAATTTGGCTTATTTTCGAAAAAAGGGGGAAAGACCCCCTAAAAGTTATAGAACCTTGATGAAAATTACACCATCATATTCAGCGTATCAGAGTACTTTAATGCAGAGATTTCAAGCTCCTATCTACAAAAATGTGGAATTTTGCATTTCTTGCTAGAAGAAAGA
Source organism: Artemia sinica (assembly GCA_027921565.1). NCBI lineage: Eukaryota > Metazoa > Arthropoda > Branchiopoda > Anostraca > Artemiidae > Artemia > Artemia sinica. Next base: position 49,533,909 of record CM051259.1, on the reverse strand, counting down.
TCACGGATGCGTGTTTATTTTTTTTTCCCCCAGGGGTGATCGTATCGACCCAGTGGTCCGAGAATATCGTGGGAGGACTCATTAGATTGGAAATTAAAAGTTCTAGTGCCCTTTTTAAGTGACAAAAAATGGAGGGCAACTAGGCCCCCTCCCACGCTCATTTTTTCACAAAGTCACCTGATCAAAATTTTGAGATAGCTATTTTGTTCAGCATGGTTGAAAATATGATAACTATGTCCTTTAGGATGACTTAATCCCCCAAAGTCCCCGGGGGGAGGGCTGAAAGTTATGAACTTTGCCCAATGTTAACATATAGTATTGGTTATTAGGAAGTATACGGACGTTTTCAGGGGGGATTTTTTTCTGGTAGTAGGGGGGCGGGTGGGTTGGGGGCTATGCGGGAGTATCTTTCCATGAAGGAAGTTTTCATCGGGGAAGGGACATTACTATGAAGGGGGCGCCGGATTTCCCAGCATTATTTAAAAAAAAGATCAGAAATTAAATACAAAAAAACAAGTTTTCAAACTGAAAATAAGGAGTAACATCAAAACTTAAAACGAACAGAAAATATTACGTGTATGACTGGGTTCACCCCCTAGTCAGTACCTCGCTCTTTAAGCCGAAGATTTTTTAGTACTTTCATAAGAGCTATTTATTCTAAATAACGGCATTTGTGATTAAGGGGTCTTTTTTAAGAATTGGAACAAGATTCGAACTTAAGCTTAAAGAGCGAGGTATTGACTAGTAGGCGAGCCCCCTAATATATGTATTAAGAATATATGAATATAAAAGTTCGTTTCGTAAAATAATTTGCAAGTTACGTATATTTATTACTAATAAAAACGTTCGTAAACAAAATTAAACAAGTTTCGAGAAAGCCATTTAACCAAATAAAAGTAAAATTAATATGCAAATTTTGTTTTAATTATTCATGTACGGTGAGCCAAAAGCAAAACCTGCATCAATTCAAAAACGATCAAAAATTAAATAAAAAAAACAAAATTTTTTGAACTGAAAGTAAGGAACAACGTTAAAACTTAAAACGAACAGAAATTATCCCGTACATGAAAGGGGCTGTCCCCTCATCAACGCCTCGATCTTTACGCTAAAGTTTGACTTTCTCGCAACTCTTATTTTTTTTTCATCGATGAAAAACTTTAGCGTAAAGAGCGAGGCGTTGAGGAGGGGACAGCCCCTTTCATATACGGAATAGTTTCTGTTCGTTTGAAGTTTTAACGTCGTTCCATACTTTCAGTTAAAAAAGCTTGTTTTTTTTTATTTAGTGTCAATAAAAAACGAACAGAAACTAATTTAAAAAACTTTTTCCACAAGATAAGCTTTTCAAATAAAAGTAAAGAGCTCCATTAAGCCAAGAATGAGCAATAATAAAGTCAAATAATTTTCCAAGCAAAAAACTACCACAAATCACTATCAATAAATAAATGAAACTCAAAACGAACAGAAATCATAGGCAGCGCGCTAGCGCTGCCTATGATTTTGCCTATGATTTCGAAACACAATGTGTTTTTGTTTTGTTTTTTCTCCATACCCGGGCACTTCGTATCGAAGGGGTTGTCGTAGAAAGTTCGAAAAGGGCTTATTCGATTGCAAATTGGAGTGGCTAGTGCCCTTTTTAATAGACGTAAATGATTGGAGGGCAACAATCCCCCCCACGCCCATCATTCCCCCAAAAATATCCAATCAAAATTTTGAGATAGCCATTTTGTTCAGCGTAGTTGATTTCCAGATAGAAAATATATTTTTGAGGAGGACACTCCCGCACAACCCTCAGGGCAAGGGTTTTAAGTTATGCCCTGAGGGCATATAAGGTTTTTATAGAAGGCATTGTCGTAGAAACTTCAAAAAAGGCTCATTCGATTGAAAATTCAAACAGCTAGTGCCCATTTTAATAGTCGAAAGTGATTGGACGGCAACTAGCCCCCCCCCTCCGCGCCCATCATTCCCCTAAACACATCCAATCAAAATTTTGAGATAGCCATTTTGTTCAGCGTAATTGATTTCCAGATAGAAAATCTGTTTTTGAGGAAGACACTCCCCCAAAACCCTCGAGGCAAGGGTTTTAAGTTATGCCCTGGGGGCATATAAGGATTTTATAGAAGGCGTTGTCATAGGAACTTCAAGAAAGGCTCATTCGATTAGAAATTCAAAGGACTAGTGCCCTTTTTAATAGTCGAAAGTGGTTGGAGGGCAACAAGCCCCCCCCCCACGCCCATCATTCTCCCAAACACATCACATAAAAATTTTGAGATAGTCATTTTGTTCAGCGTAGTTGATTTCCAGATAGAAACATATTTTTGAGGAGGACACTCCCCCACAACCCGCAGGGCAAGGATTATAAGTTAACCCCTTGGGGTATATAAAGTTTTTATTGAAAGCGTTGTCGTAGAAACTTCAAAAGGGCTCATTCAATTGGAAGTTGAAAGGGCTAGTGCCTTTTTTAATAGTCGAAAGTGATTAGAGGGCAACTACCCCTCCCCCCGCCCCATCATTCCCCCAAACACATCCAATCAAAATTTTGAGATAGCCATTTTGTTCAGCGTAGCCGATTTCCACATAGAAATTATGTTTTTGAGGAAGACACTCCCCCACAACCCTCAGGGCAAGGGTTTCAAGTTATGCCCTGGGGGCATATAAGGTTTTTATAGAAGGTGTTGTCGTAGAAACTTCAAAAAATGCTCATTCGATTGGAAATTCAAAGAGCTAGTGCCCTTTTTAATTGTCGAAAGTGATTGGAGGGCAACTAGCCCTCACCCACGCCCATCATTTCCCCAAATACATCCAGTCAAAATTTTGAGATAGCCATTTTGTTCAGCGTAGTTGATTTCCAGATAGAAAATATGTTTTGAGGACGACACTCCCCCACAACCCTCAGGGCAAGGGTTTTAAGTTATGCCCTGGGGGCATATAAGGTTTTTAAAGAAGGAGTTGTAGTAGAAACTTCAAGAGAGGCTCATTCGATTGGAAATTCAAAGGGCTAGTGCCCTTTTTAATAGTCGAAAGTGATTGAAGGGCAACTAGCCCCCCCCCCACGCCCATCATTCCCCCAAACACATCACATAAAAATTTTGAGATAGTCATTTTGTTCAGCGTAGTTGATTTCCAGATAGAAAACACATTTTTGAGGAGGACACTCCCCCACAACCCTCAGGGCAAGGATTATAAGTTAAGCCCTAGGGGCATATAAAGTTTTTATTGAAAGTGTTGCGGTGAGAAACTTCAAAAGGGCTCATTCAATAGGAAATTGAAAGGACTAGTGCCTTTTTAATAGTCAAAAGTGATTAGAGGGCAACTAGCCCCCCCCCACGCCCATCAATCCCCCGAACTCTTATTGACTTGACTTGACTTATGTCTCCTGCCGGGCGCTGCTCGGCGTAGAGAGTAACGTCTGCCTCCTCCATCCACTTCGGTCCATGGCAAGCGTTTGCACATCGCTCAACCTGATATTTGCCATCGTCAGGAACTCGGACAGGCTGTCAGACCATCGTTTCTTCGGTCGTCCGCGAGGTCGCTTCCAACCGGCTTTGACAGGGTCGAAGTCATGGATCGTTTTCGCAGGTATGTGTGGAGGCATTCGAAGTAGATGTCCGAACCATCGTAGTGTTCGCTCGGCTGCTTGGGTCGAAAACCGAGACTGCTTGGTGAGCTGCAGCAGCTTCTCATTGCTGACGAAGTCGAACCATCGTAGACCTTCCATCCTCCTCAGGATCTTCGACTGAAAGACATCAATTGCCTTGAGGGTTGCGGCTGAAGCTTGCCACGTCTCAGCTCCATAGAGCATCACAGAGCCGACGAGGGCGTTGAAAATCCGCAGCTTCGTTGTGCGACTGATGTTTGGTTTTCGCCAGAGGTGACGGTTCAGTCTGCCCATGGCAGAAGACGCTTTGGATATTCTCGCTTGTAGTTCAGAAAGAAGCGAGCCATCTGAAGAAATTATGGAGCCCAGGTAGGTGAACCTTTGGACAACTTCGATGCTAGCGGTGCTATCCAGGCTAACTGAAGGATTGGCAGCAGGAGAGGATGGGTCTATGGCCATAATTTTCGTTTTAGTCCAGTTTATCTGCAGTCCTACTTTTGCAGCCTCTTCTCGTAGGATTCGAAGCGCTTCCAGCAACTGCTCCATGGAGTCCGCCAGAATGGCCAAGTCATCGGCAAAATCAGCATCTGTAATGAGACGATCTCCAAACTTGAGTCCAAGGCTGAGACGTGAAGTAGTCCTTGTCATAACGTAGTCTATGATGACATTGAAGAGCTCTGGGGCAACTGTACATCCTTGGCGCACTCCTGTCGTGATTTGGAAGAACAGGCTGCGCCGGCCGTTCACTTGAACACAGCTCTCCGTCCCATGGTGTAGAGCTTTGAAGAGTCTGCAGTATTTCTCAGGGAGGCCTGTCGATTCTAGAATCCGCCAAAGAGCTTCTCGGTCCACTGAGTCGAACGCAGCACGGAAGTCGACGAAGGTAAAAAAAGCTTTTTGTCGGAACTCCTTGGCTTTTTCTATGACTTGTCGGATCGTAAAAATCTGCTCGATGGTTGAACGGTCCAACATGAAACAAGCTTGCTCCGGTCGCCGGATTTTACGAATGATATTTCGACATCGATCTAGCAGGACCATTGAGAAAAGTTTTCCCGGGACAGACAGTAGGGTTATTCCACGGTAGTTCGAGTAGTCGCTTCTAGAACCTTTCCTCTTCCATAAAGGGATAATGACACCCTTCCGCCAATCTTCGGGAATTATCTTGGTTTGCCAGATTGTAGAGAACAGGGTGTGGAGAAACAGGAGCATAACAGGACCTGCATATTTTAGCAGCTCCGAAGTCAGGCCACAGATACCAGCAGCTTTATTGTTCTTGAGCCTTTTTACTGCATTTCCAATTTCTGAGGGGCTGAAAGGCTCGTCTGGAGGAGCATCTGCTTCGGATCTTGGACTGCCAGGTTGGCTGGGACTATCAGTAGGAGGCATAGACGGGCTAGTGTTGTTCAGGAGTGAGCAAAAGTGGTCCTTCCACCGCTCGAGACAAGAACCCTCATCAGAGAGAAGTGTCCCATCCCTGGATAGGACGGGTCCCAATGCTGGTGTTTTATTTTCTGTGAGATCGCGGAGGTGCTTGAACAGGCTACCCATGTCTTTGTTTTTTGCTGCTAGTTCAATTTCATCGGCTTTCCTTGCAACAAACTGAGTTCGGTCTCGGTGAATAAGTCGGTTCCGCACTCCATTGAGCCTTCGATAGGTGGCCATGTCCCCAAGAAGTCTTGCCCTCCGCCTTTGCTCTATGACCTGCAGTGTTTCGTCAGTTAGCCACGATTTCTTCGGGAAACTTCGCTTGCCAAGCACCAGCTGTGCTGCTTCGCTGTTCTGCGATTTAAAATACTTTCAGGCGTCTTCGCTGCTGTTGAGTGTGCCAAGGAGCTCAAAGCGATTTGATATCTCAACACTATACTTCTGGTGAGTATCTGGCTCCTTCAGTTTCCCAATATCCACTGCCACTGGTTTTCTTTCCGATCGCTGTGCATGGAGGCGAAGCTGGACATCAGCACACATAAGCCTGTGATCTGCATTTCCGAGCTCTGCTGATCTGTAAGTTCTGCAGTTCTTCAGCGATGATCTCCAGCGTTTAGAAATAATGACGTAGTCAATCATCTTCTTTGTGCAACCGTCGTTACTATACCACGTGTACTGGTGGATAGTCTTACGTTGAAAGTAGGTGTTTGCGATCACAAATTCATGGGATCGGCACAGTTCGAGTAGGCGAAGGCCGTTATCGTTCAGTGGGTCGGGGGATACAGGTCCAATTGTGCCACGCCAAACACCCATATCATCTCGCACTGTAGCATTGAAGTCACCGAGAAGAAAAGTGACATCGTGGGGGGAAACTGTTGACAGATATCTGGACAGAGCAGAGTAGAACTCTTCCTTGGTTGCGTCGTCGGAATCGTTGGTCGGGGCATAGCATACGAAAATTGTCATCTTGCCATGCTTGTGCCCAAAGCGGGCCTTCATTATTCTGTCCGATACAGCTTCGTGTAAGAGTAAGGCCTTTCTTGCAAGGCCGTTTAGCGCGAGGCCAACACCATTTCTTCTCATGCTCCCTCCAGACCAGACTAACGAGTGATTATCACCTATTTGCTCTTCTCCACTTCCAGTAAGACGGGTTTCTGTGAGACCTGCAATCGCCACTTTATTCTTACGAAGTTCTTGAGAAAGTAGGTTCTTTGATGCAGGTGCATTCAGGGTCAAAACATTCCAGGTGGCTATTCGAAGCACCCTTTGGCCTAGAAGGTTCAGTCGGTCAGTCTTTCTGACGTCGTCAGCATGTCCGTTGACGCGCGATGGTCGAGATCTTAAAAGGAGGTCCGGATCCGAGGCTATGTAGTCACTTTGCGTAGCACTTGATTTTCAGGTGGAGGGTCGCTAGCCCAACCGACCCTAGGCCTGGAATCTGATTAGAGCTAGGTTTAACCTAGATACTGAGATTCCCGGGGTGGGCTCCACCCGCCAAATGAGGTTGCAGCCACCCTGATCGGAGTGTTTAGTTAGGGGATGACCCCATATCCAGAGGCACGTGGTCGGCAGACAAGGTCTGCATCATTCCGGACAAACTCAATCCGCCTCCTAACACATACAATCAAAATTCTGTTCAGCGTACTTGACTTCCAGATAGAAAATATGTTTTTGAGGAGGACACTCCCCCACAACCCTCAGGGCAAGGGTTTTAAGTTATGTGCTGGGGGCATATAAGGTTTTTATAGAAGGTGGTGTCGTAGAAACTTCAAAGAAAGCTCATTCGATTGGAAATTCAAAGAGCTAGTGCCCTTTTTAATAGTCGAAAGTTATTGGAGGGCAACTAGCCCTCACCCACGCCCATCATTTCCCCAAATACATCCAGTCAAAATTTTGAGATAGCCATTTTGTTCACCGTAGTTGATTTCCAGATAGAAAATATGTTTTGAGGACGACACTCCCCCACAACCCTCAGGGCAAGGGTTTTAAGTTATACCTTGGGGGCATATAAGGTTTTTAAAGAGGGCGTTGTCGTAGAAACTTCAAAGAAAGCTCATTCGATTGGAAATTCAAAGAGCTAGTGCCCTTTTTAATAGTCGAAAGTTATTGGAGGGCAACTAGCCCTCACCCACGCCCATCATTTCCCCAAATACATCCAGTCAAAATTTTGAGATAGCCATTTTGTTCAGCGTAAGTGATCAACACATTCAATCAAAATTTTGAGATAGCCATTTTGTTCAGCGTAGTCGATTTCCACATAGAAACTATGTTTTTGAGGAAGACACTCCCAACAACCCTCAGGGCAAGGGTTTCAAGTTATGCCCTGGGGGCATATAAGGTTTTTATAGAAGGCGTTGTCGTAGAAACTTCAAAAAATGCTCATTCGATTGGAAATTCAAAGAGCTAGTGCCCTTTTTAATAGTCGAAAGTTATTGGAGGGCAACTAGCCCTCACCCACGCCCATCATTTCCCCAAATACATCCAGTCAAAATTTTGAGATAGCCATTTTGTTCACCGTAGTTGATTTCCAGATAGAAAATATGTTTTGAGGACGACACTCCCCCACAACCCTCAGGGCAAGGGTTTTAAGTTATGCCATGGGGGCATATAAGGTTTTTAAAGAAGCAGTTGTAGTAGAAACTTCAAGAAAAGCTTTTAAGTTATATAAATATAAGGTTTTTATAGAAGGCGTTGTCGTATAAACTTCAAAACAGGCTCATTCGATTGAAAATTCAAAAGATTAGTACCCTTTTTAATCGTCGAAATTGATTGGAGGGCAACTAGCCCCCCACGCCCATCATTCCCCCAAACACATTCAATCAAAATTTTGATATAGCCATTCTGTTCAGCGTAGTCGATTTCCATATAGAAATTATGTTTTTGAGGAAGAAACTCCCCCACAACCCTCAGGGCAAGGGTTTCAAGTTATGCCCTTGGGGCATATATGGTTTTTATAGAAAGCGTTGTCGTAGAAACTTCAAAAAATGCTCATTCGATTATAAATTCAAAGAGCTAGTGCCCTTTTTAATAGTCGAAAGTTATTGGAGGGCAACTAGCCCTCACCCACGCCCATCATTTCCCCAAATACATCCAGTCAAAATTTTGAGATAGCCATTTTGTTCAGCGTAGTTGATTTCCAGATAGAAAATATGTTTTGAGGACGACACTCCCCCACAACCCTCAGGGCAAGGGTTTCAAGTTATGCCCTTGGGGCATATAAGGTTTTTATAGAAGGCGTTGTAGTAGAAACTTCAAGAAATGCTCATTCGATTGGAAATTCAAAGGGCTAGTGCCCTTTTTAATAGTCGAAAGTGATTGGAGGGCAACTAGCCCCCCCCCCACACGCCCATCATTCCCCCAAAAACATCACATACAAATTTTGAGACAGTCATTTTGTTCAGCGTAGTTGATTTCCAGATAGAAAACACATTTTTGAGGAGGACTCCCCCACAACCCTCAGGGCAAGGATTATAAGTTAAGCCCTGGGGGCATATAAAGTTTTATTGAAAGCGTTGTGGTAGAAACTTCATAAGGGCTCATTCAATAGGAAATTGAAAGGGCTAGTGCCTTTTTAATAGTCGAAAGTGATTGGAGGGCAACTAGCCCCCCCCCGTACGCCCATCATTCCCCCAAACACATCCAATCAAAATTTTGAGATAGCCATTTTGTTCAGCGTACTTGATTTCCAGATAGAAAACACATTTTTGAGGAGGACACTCCCCCACAACCCTCAGGGCAAGGGTTTTAAGTTATGCCCTGGGGGAATATAAGGTTTTTATAGAATGTGGTGTTGTAGAAACTTCAAAAAATGCTCATTCGATTGGAAATTCAAAGAGCTAGTGCCCTCTTTAATAGTCGAAAGTGATTGGAGGGCAACTAGCCCTCACCCACGTCCATCATTTCCCCAAACACATCCATTAAAAATTTTGAGATAGCCATTTTGTTCAGCGTAGTTGATTTTCATATGTTTTGAGGACGGCACTCCCCCACAACCCTCAGGGCAAGGGTTTTAAGTTATACCCTGGGCGCATATAAGGTTTTTAAAGAGGGCGTCGTCGTAGAAACTTCAAAAAAAGCTCATTCGATTGGAAATTCAAAGGGCTAGTGCCCTTTTTAATAGTCGAAAGTGATTGGAGGGCAACTAGCCCCCCCCCGTACACCCATCATTCCCCCAAACACATCCAATAAAAATTTTGAGACATCCATTTTGTTCAGCGTAGTTGATTTCCAGATAGAAAACATACTTTTGAGGAGGACACTCCCCCACAACCTTCAGGGCAAGGATCATAAGTTATACCCTGGGGGCATATAAGGTTTTTATTGAAATCTTTGTCGTAGAAACTTGAAAAAGGGCTCATTCGATTTGAAATTCAAAGGGCTAGTACCCTTTATAATAGTCGAAATTGATTTGAGGCCAACTACCTTTTCTCTGCCCACCTTTTCCCCAAACACATCCAATCAAAGTTTTTAGATAGCCATTTTATTCAGCGTAGTTGAATGTTTTCGAAATTCGTCTTTAAGGATGACAACCCCTCCCCCCACAGCCCTTAGGGCAAGGGTTGTATGTTATGCCCTGGGGGCATAAAAAGTTTTTATTGAAAAAGTTGTCATAGAAACTTCAAAAGGGCTCATTCAATTGGAAATTGAAAGGGCTAGTGCCTTTTTTAATAGTTGAAAGGGATTGAATAGAGACTAAAGCCCCTGTCACGCCCACCATTTTCCCAAACACATCGAATTAAAATTTTGAGATATCCATTTTGTTCAACGTAGTTGAACGTTCTGGAAATTATAAGTTTGCCCTGGGATGGTATAAGGTTTTTACTGAAAGCGTAGAAACTTCAGAAGGGCTCATTCAATTGGAAATTGAAAGGGCTAGTGCTTTTTTTTTATTAATAGTTGAAAGTGATTGGAAAGCGACTAACGCTCCTCTCACGCCCACCATTTTCCCAAAAATATCCAATCAAAATTTTGACATATCTATTTTGTTCAACGTAGTTGAACGTTCTTGAAATTAGGTCTATTAGGATGATAACCCCCTCAGAACCCTCAGTGCAAGGGTTGTAAGTTATGCCCTGGGGGCATATAAAGTTTATATAGAAAGTTGTTATAGAAATTTCAAAAAGGGCTCATTTGATTGGAAATTGAAATTGCCCTTTTCAATAGTCGAAAGTGAGTGAAGAGTAATTGACCCCCCTCTGACGCCCACCATTTCCCCTAAAACATTCAATCAGAGTTTAGAGATAGCCATTTTGTTCAACGTAGTTGAAAGTTCTAGAAATCATGTATTTAATGATGAAAAAAAAACCAGAGCCCCAAGGCCAAAGGTTGTAAGTTCTGCCCTAGGGGCATATAAGGTTTTTATAGATTGAGTTGTTGTAAAACTTCAAAGGGGGCTCATTCAATTTGAAATTGAGAGGGCTAGTGCCCTTTGTAATAGTCGAAAGTGATTGAAGGGTAACTAACCCCCCTCTCACTACCACCAATCCTCCAAACACATCCAATCAAGATTTTCCAATAGCCATTTTTTCAACGTAGAAGAAAGTTCTGGAAATTAGGTCTTTGAGAATGACAACCCCCCCCCCAGCACTCAGGGCAAGGGTTGTAAGTTATGGCCTGGGGGCATATAAAATTTTTATTGAAAGTTTTGTCGTAGAAACTCCAAAAGGGCTCATTTGGTTGGAAATTGAAATGGCTAGGGCCATTTTTAATAGTTGAAAGTGATTGGAGAGCGGCTACCGCCCCTCTCACGCCCACCATTTCCCCAAACACATAAGATGAAAATTTTGAGATAGCCATGTTGTTTAACGTAGTTGAAAGTTCTGGAAAGTCGATCTTAGAGAATGACAACCACCCTAACAGACCTTAGAGTAAGGGTTTTATTTTATGCCCTGGGGCACAGTACAAATTTTGTACAAATAAAAAAGTACGAATTTTGTTCTGGCCTTGGGAAGGCATAGGGTTTTGGTGCCCAACTTATGTTAATTACTGCTCGTATTGAGTTTGACTCTGTTAATTACTGTAATTTCTGTTCGTTTTGGGTTTCATTTATTTATCGATGCTGTTTTGTGGTATTTTCACGCCTGGTAGATTATTTGATTTTATTTTTGCTAATTTTTCGTTTAATGGAGTTCTTTACTTTTCTTTGAAAAACTTACTTTGTGGAAAAAGTTTTTTTAATTAATGACAATAAATAGCCAAGTCAAACTCGAAACGAGCCAAAATTAACATGAGTAGAGGGTTGATAGTCCTTATGCCTTCTCAAGACCAGAACAGAATTTGTGCTTTACTGAAAACAAAATATGTTTGAAATGTTTTCACCTTTCTTACATTCATAAATGAAAAATTATCAAAATCTTAACGAAGAAATGTCAGTTTATGTCAATTTAACTGACAATCCACGGTCATTTGTTTGTTTTTTGTTTTGTTTGTTTTTTTTTTTTTTTCAGTAAAGCGCAAATCGTGTTCTGATCTTGAGAAGATATAGGGGTTATCAGCCCTACTTATGTTAATTTTTGCTCGTTCTGAGTTTGACTCGTCTATGTATTGTAATTTCTGTTCGTTTAGAGTTTCATTTATTTATTGATACCGATTTGTGTCTAGTTCTATGCTTGGAGATTATTTTACTTTATTTTTGCTTAGTCCTGGCTTAATGGAGCTCTTTACTTTTATTTGAAAAACCTTGTTGATGTGACTTTTCGTTCTATAACACGGGATAAAAGAAACTAATTTTAAATAAATAAAAGATGGGGACCTGCGGCTGCTTGCTAGGCCTTTGACTTTCACTGCTGAATTTATTCAGATGATGCTGAAATCATAAGGAACCAAGCATCAATTATGATAATCTTTAGATTTCATAGAAGCTGAGTTCTGGACTCTAGGGTAATTTTACTATATTTGAACTAGGTGAAGAATGTGAATCCTAGGGCAAGATTTGTTTCCTGTGGGATTGTAGTCTTGTAATATCAGTTTATTAATTGGGCTAAATCTTTTCTTAGTCCCAGCAACTAATTTCATTGTTTCCTTTTGTTTGCTTAGAACTATTTTTCAAGCCTAATAAAATTTCGCACATTTGCTGTTCTTTGGCTTCATCGAAAAGCTCATTTTCACCGTAGGCTCTGGTAATTTTGATATTATTTCAAGATGATTTGGCCCTGACGCCTTAGCCCTTATCTTTGGACCCCTACTCCCAAAACTCCGAAGATTTTTCTTATGATTTTTTACGTTTTTCACAGAAGCTACCTGTTTTTGCGTTTTCTTGAACAAATACTCCATCACCAGTGGGGCCAAATATTGGCCCCACCCGAAAAAAATTGCCAACTTCATGACTTCTTCAACCTACCTGATAACTGGCATCTCTATTTATTTATTTATTTTTGTAATGGCGAGTGGCGACTGAATGTTGGCAGGAAAGCCACTTCAAAAGTAGATACGCATCGACTACACCGCGGCATATCAAGATCTAAATTCCGACAGAAGGAAGTACTGTTTTGTTAATTTAGATTCAAGAAGATAGGACATCAGTGAATGACTTTTCTGTCATTTTGAAGCATTTCTATGCCTATTCAATGACTAGGCAATGCAGTATATAACACCTATATGTCAGTTAGCCACACTCAATAAATCAAAGATTAACAACTTCAGGTCGAAAAAGGAAAAGCATGTTTTTGTTTCGCTGATGCTGGTAACGAGATTCAATTTTGACAAATTTACGGTTGAACAACATAAGATATAATATCATGAATATTTACGACTCACGACAGAGCCTTATATATTATTGAATGAAAAAACAAAAAGTATGTGAGTTAATATTTTGTTTTCAAGCTTGATTAAATGGAAAAAATCTAATATATCGTCAAAAGAAATTTGATACGACGTGATGAAACATTTTCAAGAGACTTTATCCATACCAGGGACACAATCGCCTACGAGTAAATGTTAAATGTTAGTCATCATTGTGACACCGTCATCATTGTTGTACCGGTCAAACTTTCATCAGACTCCAGGGAAAGTTCAGAAGATAATCGAAAGGTATATGTCACTAATAAGAAATTAAGGTACTCCTATCCTACTCTTTTATATACTGCTAGTTTGGTTAATGCTAATAAATAAAATAGGATGAATATATAATAGTCTAGAAAGAAATTAGGGCTATATATTTGCACATTGGGAGGGTGGGGGTAAAGCATAGCATATATTTATATGTAACCTAACCAAGGTACCTCCCCCACCCCCTAAACCTCAAAAAACAACAGTTGAAATATAGTTCCCTGAGTGAGAGACCCCTGAATACTTGTTTATAAAGCATCAGACAGCGGGTTTTTCGTGACTGGATTCCATTGCAGTATATAAAAGAGAAGTATAACATGGGAGTACCGAAATTAATAGGGTAAGCAGTTTTTTGTAGCACTTAAGACCCAGAGCGATTCCTCCTTAGTCAGAATAGGGCTGGGCTGATGGGGGTGGACTCTGACAGATGAATTCCATCTGTCAGAGTCTCCTTCGATTGTGGCTGCTGTATGCACACTTTTTACAATAAAAAAAAAACTTTTCAGGTGAAAAAACTGTTTTTTTTTTCATTTGCCACATTTTTTTATTGGATTCCTAATTTTTATTTTATCGTTGGTGATTTCAATTTCTCTATCCCTAATATAGTAAAGTCTAACTACAACAATGAGAGTATTTTGCACTTATTAGGCTTTTGTTTTTGGAAGGGCAATCAATCTTTGGGCAAATGAAAATAGTTTTAAGGACTGGAAAGGCCAAGAACCGTTCTAACAGAATTAACACTGAAAGGCTGAAGCAAAGCAGAATGGACAGCTTCGCGATTATGGTTGGTCTTGAGCAGAAAATTGAGCAGTTATTCAGGTCCGTAAACAGGTGCTGTGTTGCTCTAATTTCTGTCTGTTGCGACTTTTGAACGAGTTCAAAGAATAAAATAGATATGTTTATAGAAAACCAGCCTTTACTTTAAAGCAAAACATTTTGAAAATAAACTGTAATTGAGTATCTCAATTGAGATTGGGTACTTGAAATTTTCGTAGTCAGCCTTCCCCGAAACTCAGAGTTTAAGTTGTGCCTGGTAAAACTTGTAAACGATGAAGCGTAAGAAGTGCTGGAAACCAGCCTTAAATTTACTAAACTAAACCATAAATTTACATGCATTTGGGCTTTATACTGTTACGAATCAAATGTCTTTAATCTGTCTCAAACGAAAATGTATCTTCTTTACGTTTCCTTAGGAAAAAATGAGAGAAGAAAATACCTTCCCCTTTTCTTGCATAACTACTCCGAATTAAGTTCCTAGGATACAAAACTTTTATATGATGTAGCAAAGGTATCAAATACTAGTCAAATAAGAATTTGGATCAATACGACATGACAGTGCTTTGTAAGATATACAAAATCCATTTGAAATATTTTTTTGAAAACTCTGAATTTGAGCTGCTAGGTAAAATACTAATGCCTTGTTGTCTAGAAAACAATTTTCTTTTTCTATTTTGAAAAGTGATTTCGTGAAATCTAGATGATAAACCAATTTTAAGTGAATTCCCTAAGGATGAATTTGTATTCCAAAGCCAGTAAAAAAAACTTATGCTAATGTATCCTTTGAATGAGATGACTATCTCAACTATTTGCTTTTGAAACTGTGTGTATTACTTTTTGAACTTCCAAATTATCTTTTGTACCGCGGGTGCCCCAGGTGCTGATAGTTTGGTAAAAGAGTTTTTTTGTTTTTTTTTCTATGGTTGTTTTGAAATTAGACATTAATTACTGAAAATTATAAATATATATATTTTTTTTAAATGGGAAGTACCAAATGATTTTAGAAAAAAAAACACTTTAATTAAACCCATTTATAAGAAAGGGAATGCGAGTGAGTGTGGTAATTACAGAGGTATTGGTTTAGTTTATATCGCGGCTGCTGCGTACACACCTCGTATGATGGAAAAATCAAATTGTTCAGGAGACGATAAAAACTAATTTGTTGGTACGATTTTTAAGACAAAAATACCAAAAAAATCCACATGACTCAGAAAAAAATCCTTTATATGTAGATATTAATTTTAATTAGAATAAGCAATTTGAAGTGGTATAAACAGCTCATACGAGGTGTGCGCGACTCCTATTTGCTTTATACGTGGTGTGATAACCGACTTTCTTCGAAAATGCAAAATATACGTGGTGTGCACAAGTTCAACGTGGTAAAGTGAAATTTTTACGAGGTGTGCTCAAGTTCTTAAGGGATAAAAATCTGTTTACGAGGTGTGTCGGCTATAAAAACATTGTAGGCTATATGCAATAGATTTAAAATCAGCTATTTTTATTTAAAACAAAATCATTCTGCTATGCTAAGAAAACAAAAATGGTTTACAATCAGAATGCATCACTTGACTTTGATACTCTTGTAGAAAGCATGAGTATCTCATGGCAACACATCCAGCAACCCCACGAGATCGCTTAACTTACATGCATCAAGGCTAAGGGTTCCTTCGTGAAGTGGACGTATTCGAAGTTTCGGTTCTTTCAAAGCCCGTTTTGGCAGAATTATCCATTCGTCCGTGTGTCTGAGCTTGTAATAAACAGATCTATCGGGACTGTATTTATAAGCAACGGTCATGGTGATAGTCGGGCCCCCCTTTTTACATCCAGGTCTATAATCAGGGTAATACTTCAATCCTGTGTAGTCCTTGAAAAAAGTAGGATTTACCTGTTTTACTCGATAAGGGTAAGGATTACGCCTTGCATTCTTCATCTCAGATAAATACATACTTGGAATGTAAATGTGTCTATCTTTGCATTGGGTTTCAATCTTCTGGTGGACACTGTCACACTCCATTTGAGTGTGCCCTTTTTCAAGATACTTCTGCATTACTGTCACTCCATGTATAGAAGCGAAATGGACAAGTGCATTAGAAAGAATTCCGTTCCTGTTCTGGTATGAACATCCATCGCTCCACATAATAATTGTCTCAGCGTTTGGGTATGACCGTAACAGGTTTTCCAACCTGTCAATAACATACGAAACAAATTCGGATGCATTCAACTACCCTTCAGTCTCATCCCACACTATATTCAATACATCAAAACTTACAAGATCGTAAGAAGTCCGATTATATACAACGAGCTTCCGTTTGTAGTAGAGAGACGACGCTTTTATGTTCGGACAAAGCAACGTAGATTCAAGGTCATGAGTTGGCACTACAAGCACCCCTGAGCTCCCTTTGGCTTTGTCCTTGTCACTGTTTTTCTCAATCCTAGCTTCTTCTTTCTTTACTATGTGCTCAGAATACTCCTCTTCGGCAAGATTCTTCAATTTAAATGCTATGCATCTGTCACACTGGTCCTTCTTTGGCTTGAAAATCCCAATGTCTTTCTCTTTCAATAGTTGTCTAAAACAGTCATAGCTAACAATGTCAGCTTTTTCTTTCCTTATTTTCTCCCTGTAAACGTAAAACCCCTCTTTAACAGTTCCAAAAGGATACTCAAAGTACTTTTTTTTGTCTCAGGCTCTACAGTAGTGGGATGGGAGCTTTGGAAGATCATCTGCACTGATCAAACTTATCTGCACTTTGCTTTCTTTCTGCAAAGCTAAGTGATTTCCTAGTATCCAATCGAATTGAGGTTTCTGGGTGGATTGGATCTTGTGATGGATGGATGCCGTCCTTCGCTTCCTGTTCAGACCAGTTCTTCACTTGCCATTCGCCAATGCCAAACGTACTCAAAAACATTTGCTTGCAAACTCTTAGCATCCCTTCTGAGGTTTTCAAATTGTATTTCAGGGTTCCTTTTCTCCTAGAAAGGCCAAGGTCAGCCTGCTTGAATTTCTCACAATCGTCGTAAGTGACAAGTGTAGCTATGTAGACCTTCTTTTGTTCCCAGGACATTTTTTTCCAAAGGCTACGAAACAAACTCTGTCTCTCACTTTCAGGAATGATTGAACAGTTCAAAAACTCTGACCTTCTTAGCATCGACATTACAATGTTTGCATTTAGGGCCAATTTTCCGTTCAGGCTTTAAATCTTTAGTAGCTTTCCACTCACCATCTTTCCTGTTCCGTACTTTTCTTCCTTCGTATTCCTTCCCTTGACATCTAGCATAATAATTTTTTATTCGGTTTTCCCCTGGCTTTGATCTGCCTTTCTTCCTGCTTTTTCTAGATGATGCAATACTACTTATCACTGAGCTTTCTGTTTCCGTGTCCAAACTGTATTCTGGAATATCTCCTAGACTTCTGTCGTGGACTGATGCGTTTCCACTTTCGTGGGCAGGTATATTTGGTGATAAAATAGCACCACATATATCCGCTGATTCAGCCAGAGGAGATTCTCCAGCAACACTTTCGTCTTGATTCATTTGATATTCCTGTTCATTTCTTGAATTCAAATCAGTATATAAAACGGACTGTCCACCCAGTTCAGTATTTACTAACTCTCCTTCATTAAAAGCTTCATCGGTTTGCTCTGGCAGCAAAAGATTAACACAAACTTCTGTAAGTGAAACGCCCTGTAATCTGCTATACGGAAGAAGGGGTGCAAGCTCAGCAAAGACCAAAGATTCATCTGCTGTAACCTCACTCTTGCTTTCTTCTTCCCTGGCCTCTACCGGTTGAGGGATGGCTCTGTGACATTCAAATCTGATTAAAGGCACGAGGGGTACAGAATGTTCATATTGTTCCAGAACTGGAAATGTTTTCAATGGAGAGTTTGCAACCCATTCTGCCACTCTGCTTGAGTATTCTGTAGTCCTTATCTTATTTTCAGGGTTCTGGTCCTGAAAGACTGGAACTATTTTCAGGGGCGAATTAGTGGCCAAAGCTGACATTTGGCTGGAGCGTTCTGGTGTTTCCAAGTTTTCATTTAAATGTTCACCTTTCTCCATCTGAAAATGAAAATGCTCAAAATCCGTTGGTATAAGAAATCAGAAACTGAAAAAAAAAGAAAAAAAGGTGTCCATACAAACAGTGTAATGGAACCCTACTTTCAGCAACACACCATCTATACATACTGAGACCCTCTCATTGATAGGCGTAGCATACTAAGTTCGAGGGTCTGAACTCTTTTCCCAAGGAACCTGTCAGAGGGTTTCAGTATCTGTAGAGGGGTAGCATAATATTAGCAAAACGGATGTTGTAAAACAGAAGAGTCCTAGTTTCCAAATAGCTGGGTAATGTAACCTTCACCGGACTCATAATTGAATTGTCATTAAGTCAAGTGAGTTTGAAATCATAATCTCGCTTGAACTAATGACGATTCAATTTTGAATTACCGCCATATTGAACAAAACTACAGCAACTTTTTGAGGGTAGAGATGGAAATCATAATCTCGCTTAACTTAGTAGGCTACAATTCATTTTTAATTACTGCCATATTAAACGAAACTCTGAAATCTTTTTGAAAATAGAAAAATGCTTCATGCACCATGATTAGGAAACAGGGCATGGTACACAAACGTCTAGCACCCTCCTGTTTTCTGTTAGGATAAATAGTCTCGCTAAGGAATTTCCCGACAGATGGAAATTTGTGGATGACCTAACGCTTGTTGAAACCTGCTACAGAAACTTAGTAAGCAACCCTATGAGCATTCTCAATGATATTGCAAATGACGCTGCAGACTTAGACATGAGAGTAAACCCCTCTAAATCTATGATAATGCCAATATGTTTCCTTAAAACCTCACCCCTTTTCCTCAACTCTATCCCTCCAAATATTTCTGTTTTTTCCTTTAAATTATTTGATGTTACAATTTTCTCTAAATTAAAGTGGGATATCCACGTTAAAGATATTGTCCATAGAGCTAATGCGTCTCTCATTAGCTCTATGTGATGTCTCTCCTTAAGCTATTCAATAAACTTAATGTCCCCCATCCCATTCCTTAAGAATCTTTACTTCCTTTGTCCGCCCACATCTTGAATATGCTTGTCCAGTTTGGCATCCTGGCATCTCCCGTGATGAATCAGAAAAAATTGAATCCATTCAAAAAAGAGCCCTGAGAATAATTTTTAAAGAAGGTACGGTACCATACTCGCTCCTTCTAAAAAAAAAAACCGAAGCTGGAGACTCCTGAGCACAGGAGAGGAACGTTGTGCCTTCGTTTTGCAAAAAATGCAATGACAAGCCCTCGCACGGAAAACAATTTCCCCAAAAGACACTCCCCATCCAGACACCGCCTGCCACGTGCTGTTTCTGAACCCGTTCATATCTTGTCCCCTATCCATTGCTTGACCTCCAGGTATGAAGAAAACCTTTGTACCCTTCATTATGGATAAAATAAACCGCTAGTTTTCCTTTTTTCTTTTTTTTGGTACTGGTGATACCCAAGTTTATGTTCGTTCGATTTTTTTTTCCTTCCTCTTTTGATATGTTATCTTTTAAACTTTTTAACGCTATTTCTGTTTCACTCTTTTTTAGTTTTTACCTTTTTCAGTTTCTGACATTTTGCCGCTTGTTTTTTTTTGACTAATGAATGGTTTTGCCATTTTTGTATTGTCGTTTTTGGCATTGGTTTGCCAGCCTTTTTAGTTGTTGTGCTTGGTTTTATTTTTTTTTTCATTTTTTGGTTTTATGACTCCAAAATGCGAATTTGGGCCTTCGGGGCTTGTGATAGACATTTTAAAATAAATATCTTATCCTATCCTACCAAACTTACACGTTGATGCACCATGAAAGAAAACAGCTAGTGTGCTACACTGCTTAAACAGAGGAATTAAGGTAAGTTCACACGAATGGGGTTCCCATCATTCCCTATGGATTCCTTTCAGGAGCCTTCGATTTTCTGTTGTATTTTTTCAACTTTTCCCTGCGAATCGAATGGGATTCATGGGAATTTTGAAGCGCAAAATTCTAATTCAGTAAGACATGTCTAGGATAAATCATCTGCAAAGTACAACAAGATTTTTTTTTTAACTAACTGATTCCTGAGATTCTAGCCAACTGAAGCTACAGCAACAGCAACCGAAAGCTACAGCAACCGAAAAAAAAATTGTTCACTCTGACAATTAGATTTTGTCAATTTTATCCAATGTATCTGGCAAAAGATGTTGATAAAAAAAATTATTCACTCTAACACTTAGATTTTGTCAATTTTACCCTATGTATCCAAGAAAAAGATGTTGATATAGAATTTAATCACTCTGATACTTAGAGTTTTTCAATTTTATCCGACATATCTGACAAAGGATCTTGATAAAGCATTTATTCACTCTGACACTTAGATTTTGTCAATTTTATCCGATGTATCTGACAAAGGATGTTGATAAAAAAATATTCACTCTAATACTTAGATTTTGTCAATATTACCCTATGTATCCAAGAAAAGGATGTTGATATAGAATTTAATCACTCTGATACTTAGATTTTGTCAATTTTATCCGACATATCCGACAAAGGATCTTGATAAAGCATTTATTCACTCTGATACTTAGATTTTGTCAACTTTATCCGATTTATCAGACAAAGGATGTTGACAAAAAAAAATTTATTCACTCTTACACTTAGATTTTGTCAATTTTATCCGATGGATCTGACAAAAGATGTTGATAAAAAAATTTATTAACTCTGACACTTAGATTTTGTCAATTTTATCCGATGTATATGGCAAAAGATGTTGATAAAAAACATTAATTCACTCTAACACTTAGATTTTGTCAAGCTTATCCGACATATCTGACAAAGGATGCTGATAAATCATTTATTCACTCTGATACTTAGATTTTATCGATTTTATCCTGTGTACCGGATAAAACGATGATGATATAGAATTTAATCACTCTTAGACTTATATTTTGTCAATTTTATCCGACATATCCGAGAAAGGATGTTGATAAAGCATTTATTCACTCTGATACTTAGATTTTGTCAATTTTATCCGATGTATCTGACAAAGGATGTTGATAAAAAGAAATTACTCATTCTGACACTTAGATTTTGTCAATTTTATCCGATGTATCTGACAAAAGATGTTGTGATAAAAAAAATTAATCACTCAAACACTTAGATTTTGTCAATTTTATCCTATGTATCTGAGAAATGGATTTTGATATAGAATTTAATCACTCTGATACTTAGATTTTGTCAATTTTATCCGACATATCCGACAAAGGATGTTGATAAAGCATTTATTCACTCTGATACTTAGATTTTGTCAATTTTATCCGATGTATCTGACAAAGGATGTTGATAAATAAATTATTCACTGTGACACATAGATTTTGTCAATTTTATCCGATGTATCTGGCTAAAGATGTTGAAAAAAAATTATCCACTCTAACACTTAGATTTTGTCAATTTTATCCTATGTAAAGGCGGTTGATATAGAATTTAATCACTCTGATACTTAGATTTTGTCAATTTTATCCGACATATCCGACAAAGGATGTTGATAAAGCATTTATTCACTCTGATACTTAGATTTTGTCAATTTTATTCGATGTATCTGACAAAGGATGTTTATAAAAAAAATTGATTCACTCTGACATTTAGATTTTGTCAATTTTATCCGATGTATCTGACAAAAGATGTTGATAAAAAAAATTATTCACTCTGACACTTAGATTTTGTCAATTTTATCCGATGTATCTGGAAAAAGATGTTGATACAAAAAATTATTCACTCTAACACTTAGATTGTGTCAATTTTATTCTATGTATCCGAGAATAGGATGTTGATATAGAATTTAATCACTCTGATACTTAGATTTGGTCAACTTTATCCGACATATCCGACAAAGGATGCTGACAGAGCATTTATTCACTCTGATACTTAGATTTTTTCAATTGTATCCGATGTATCTGACAAAAGATGTTGATAAAAAAACAAATTTATTCATTCTGACACTTAGATTTTGTCAATTTTATCCGATGTATCTGACAAAAGATGTTGACAAAAAAATTTATTCACTCTGACCCTTAGATTTTGTCAATTTTATCCTATGTATCCGAGAAAAGGATGTCGATATAGAATTTAATCACTCTGATACTTAGATTTTGTCAATTTTATCCGACATATCCGACAAATGATGCTGACAGAGCATTTATTCACTCTGATACTTAGATTTTCTCAATTTTATCTGATATATCTGACAAAAGATGTTGATAAAAAAAAATTATTCACTCTGACACTTAGATTTTGTCAATTTCATCCGATGTATCTGATAAAAGATGTTGATAAAAAAAATTATTCACTCTGACACTTAGATTTTGTCAATTTTATCCTATGTATCCGAGAAAAGGATGTCGATATAGAATTTAATCACTCTGATACTTGGATTTTGTCAATTTTATCCATCTGACATAGGATGTTAATAAAGAATCTTTTTGCTGTGATACCTAGATTTTATCGATTTTATCGATTTTATCCTGACCTATCCGACAAAAGGTGTTTATATTGAATTTATGCATTCTGATACTTAGATTTTCTCCATGTTAACCTATCTATCGAACATATGATGTATGCAAATTCCTTTTCTTACATCTCCGATGTTTTAATAGACATTCTAAATGTTTGATATGCTAGTATACTCTAAAAATAATGAACACATAACAATGTAATGCATAATGTATTTTTATGAAATTATGTCATGTAGGATATTAGTACAAAAATATATTATTATACATTATTAATATCATTGGACAACTTTGGACATTCTGAATCTTTTCCATGAAATAATTCATCATGCTCTCTCTTAATACTATAGTAACTCTTTTCTCTTAGTTCGTAATCAGTAGAATAATCATCAATCCATTTTGAGTCATACACAATTTTTACTGGTGTGTCATCGACAGATTCAATATGCGTTTCGTCTTCGTTATTATTTGGTTCATTGACTCTTTGATTGATGATGGTAGTAACATTTGCTGGCACTTTGTTTTTCATCGATTCATCTTTATATTCCTTAGTGATATTTTCTACCAATGCCCTTTTTATTTTTCCGGCAATTTCATTGTCTATTACCACTTTATTTTTACACAGGAAACAGTTCCGGCATGTCACGACTAATAGTTCTACATCATTCTCATTTTGAATTTGTAAAACATTAAATCTGATGTTTTTATGTTTTAAGTATGTTTCATGTCATTCTATGACATGTAAGAAAAAAGTTGAAAAAAATATCATGTTAAAAAAATAAAAAAAAAGTTAAAAAAAGGGAGGGAGGGGGCCCAAAAAGTCGGAGGGAGGTGGCCCCTAGGAGATTGGGGATAGGAGACCTTTGGATATTGAGGTCCTTGATGGTTAGGGTCATTGATGGTTGCGATCCTTGATGGTTCATTATCGTAATCGTCTCACTACTTGATTTCTAAGGATTTCTAAAGATTGTTCTGAATTTCTTTACTAAAATTCTTTTCTTGGCATCTACAACTCTATTAGTATCAACTTTTTAGTATACTACAATGTTAGACCATATTTTATATTGACAACACTGTTCAAATGGTACTTATGTATTATATACAACACATCCGAGAAGTGAAGCTAGGTCAAGTCACAATGTCATCTTGTCATCGTTAATCATTTCCATAGATTGATGCAAACAATGCTATTCCATTCGGAGTTACCTTAACTGGTAAGGAGTTTAACCCTTTTTTACCACCTTCATACAATCCAATTATAAATGTTATCTAGCTCTGTTTCACTCCTATTATTCAATCATCAATTAAGATAATTCATTACATAGTTTTGCAAATGCTATACCTTTTTTCACAAATTGAGTTAGTTTACGCAATGATACAACTTTTTATCTTTATTAGATACCTTTTTTCGCAAATTGAGTTAGCTTTTACGCAAAATGATATTTTAAGAAACATGATTATTTTCCCATACGACTGAAACCCGCATTTTTATATAAAGCCCATTAAACTTTTGAACACCTTATACCAAGGTCTCTTGTAGGCGTCAAATCTATTACACTTCTGAGCATATTCTTTGTACAGTTGATAGTAATTGATTCCCATATGCTATCATTAAACCTACCATTGAGTGCTAATAGCCAAAAGCTTTGGCTGTTGACCATATTACAGAAAAGTCCAATAAATCTTTGAACACGTTGAAAATCACTCCATATATTTGAATCCAATTATTAATCAAGTTACCGTATATGGAGTACCCTCTGTATCCGCTCTCTCTGATTGGCCCAGAAAATAGGCGTTGGTTCAGAAACCTGTCTGCTTGCATCACACAATCTCGTCCCTGAATATCTAGTTCCAAATATAACGTGTTTGATCACTTTATAGGTCCATAATATGGAGGGTTTGCTCGTAATATGCAATGTGCTCGTCAAACTGCACTGTATATTCTTGTGCTCGTCACGGTGCATACTAGCTTGCTACTATAGTGATGAATTAGATTACAATTAAGCAGGGAACCTCAGAGTAAAAACGATTAGGGAATGTGATTGATTTTTTATTTTATTTTCAGGAGTACGAGGAAAAAACAACACCCGGTTGGATTCTAACCATTACATGGAGCATCACCAACCCGTCTCAAGACAAAAAAAGAAGAGGAAACTAGGAAAGGAGTAACTTCGAGGATATTTCAGTATAGACCAAAGAACGCTGGATAAAAAAAAGAAATGAAGAACAATTTTATATATGAATTAGAAAAGGATTTTTTTATATTTTGAGTATTATAGTCTATTTTTGAAAAAAATCACTTCTACCTGCAACTCACTGCATTACCAAGCCGTCCAAGGCCAACACAGCTACTCTAACTCCTCTTTCATCCTATTCTATTCAAAGATTCCCTTTTTACATCCTCCCAGGAAGTTCAAAATTCCCATAGATCTCTCTTTGCAACCCCTTTCACCCCATTGGGGACTACCTGCTATTTTTTGGCCCTAGATGATTGTCCGACAAGGACGATCTCTGGCAATATGTCATCATTCATTCACAGAACGTGTCCTAGCCATCTCAACCTTTCTCTCATTATATCCCTAGAAAGCCTACAGCTTACAGTTTTAGATACAGTCAGTTGGTCAGGTACCTAAGCGGAACCGTAAGCTTTTTGCCTGGAAAGCATATGGCAAATCTTACTCTGTCTTTCGGAGCACCCGTACTTCAGATACATACTTAACCACTGTCATCACTGTATATGCAAATATTCTTATTTTGGTTCGCAGACTTATACTCCAATTGTTCCAAACTCATTCCAACTGTGAAAAAATAAAATTTCTGGGCCTAGGCTATTCCACTTTTAAGTTTTAACATCTTCAGTTGCCCCACTGTCCTTACTAATAGTATTACCTACGTAAGTAAAGCTGGCCAACTGATCGATCTTCACGTTACCAAACATCACCTCTTCGCCTTCACTTATTCTAAGTCTTAGCGACTTAGTCTTCTTATCATTAATTTTCAGACCCATTTTTGAACCCTGAACTTTCAAACCTCCAGAAATTCACTCATTTTGCTAAAATTTTCATCTAGGACACTTAAGATATCAGCATACTCTAAGTATAGGACAGTTTTACTTTCCCACTTGACTCCTTGCCCTCGCATAGCTTTGCTATGTTTCTTAGGACAAAGTTTTTCTAAATTGACCCTATTAATCAAGATACAACACAACCTTACTTAACTAGTGATTCAATACGAAATCTGCTACTAACCTCATTTACTACCTTAACCACAACAATGTTATTCTCTTACATACCGCTAATCACTTTCATGTATTTATATGGTATACCATACAAAGATGGGACCATCACTAAAGGTTTTCTATCGGCTGAATTAGACGCTTGCTCATAATCTATAAAACTGAGGACTAAAAGGGTCTGATGATTCAGGTGCTTTTCAGTTACTAATGTAAGAGTAAAATTTGATCAACACATCCACTATCCTTCCTAAAATTAAATAAAAAAACAAGTTTTTTTTAACTGAAAGTAAGGAGTGAAAACTTAAAACGAGCAGAAATTATTCTGTATATGAAAGGAGCTGTCCACTCCTCAACGCCTCGCTCTTTAAGCTATTTTTTTTTAATAGAGTTGTGAGAAAGAGTCAAAATTTAGCGTAAAGAGCGAGGCGTTGAGAAGGGGACAGTCCCTTTCATGTACGTAATAATTTCTGTTCGTTTTAAGTTTTAATGTCACTCTTTACTTTCAGTTAAAAACACTTGTTTTTTATTTAATTTCTGAACGTTATTGAATTTTTAAAGGTTTTGATTTTGGCTCACCGTACATGAATAATTAAAAGAAATTTGCATGTTAATTTTACTTTTTTTGGCTAAATGACTTTCTCGAAATTTCGATCGGACAATTTTGACAAAAAGGGACGGAGGATGGGGCCCAGTTGCCCACCAATTCTTTTGGTTACTTAAAAGGGCACTAGAAATTAGGAGTGTGCTAATAGGCACTCCGAATTACACATGGAATTACACAAGAATATGCTCAAAAGTGTAATAGATTTCAAGCGTACATTCAACTATACATTCACCCCTACAAGAATATTGGTCAAAAGTGTATACAATATGAACGATACATTGGAATTGCGCAAGAAAAACCCATGCTTGAGACACTCAATTACACAATGAAAGTACGTCATGAGTTCACGTGTACATTCTTAAAAAAAAAAAAAAAAAAAAAAAAAAAAAAAAAAAAAAAAATGGTATGATATAAAGAACCCACATTTTTTAATTGTTTGATTGCCGTGTTTGGGGTGATTACGTTCCTTGGCACCTTTTCAGAGCATGTACTTATGGATACCTTTCCAAGCAAGATGGTTAAACATGCTTTTACAATCGGAAATGTTTGATTAACATTTGCAAAAAAGGGGTAATGGGATTTGCGAATTGGAGGAGATGGGGTGATTGTGTACTGTATAATACACAAGTGATCTTTTGGAGAGTATTGTCAATTTAAAATAGTTTAGAAATAAAAAAAATTTAACAAGAAATGGTTGAAAAGTGTTTTGAGGGAGATGGGTTGCATGGAGGGTTGAGTTGCACGAGGGTTCAGTTAAAGGGGGTACAGTTACACGGGGGTTTAGTTAAATGGGGTCGAGTTGCACGAGGGTTCAGTAGCACGAGGGTTCAGTAGCACGGGGGTTCAGTTGTACAGGGTTTCGGTTATACAGGGGTTCAGTTACATGGGGATTAGTTAAATGCGGTTGAGTTTCCTAGTCTCGTTGGAAAAAATTGGAGTTCATACTTAAACAGTTCTATTAAGAGCTATTACTATGGAAATGGCTCATTTTTGAATCGAAACTATGCTTTTCTGACTGAAGATACACATTTGAATCAGAAAATGTGAAAATGTACACAATTGAAACAGAGAAGTGTGTTTTGACGATATTTTCTATAATTTCGTCTGAAAAATAGGAGTTCACGCTTAAAAAGTTCTATTAAGAGCTATTTTTATGGAAATGCTTTTACAATCGGAAATGTTTGATTAACATTTGCAAAAAAGGGTAACGGGATTTGCGAATTGGAGGAGATGGGGTGATTGTGTACTGTATAATACACAAGTGATGTTTTGGAGAGTATTGTCAATTTAAAATAGTTTAGAAATAAAAAAAATTTAACAAGAAATGGCTGAAAAGTGTTTTGAGGGAGACGGGTTGCATTGAGGGTTGAGTTGCACGAGGGTTCAGTTAAAGGGGGTACAGTTCAATGGGGTTGAGTTGCACGAGGGTTCAGTAGCACGAGGGTTCAGTAGCACGGGGGGTGGTTCAGTTGTACGGGGTTTCGGTTATACAGGGGTTCAGTTACATGGGGGGTTCAGTTGCACGGGGGTTTAGTTAAATGGGGAATTGAGTTGCACGGGAGTTGAGTTGCACGAGGGTTCAGTTGCACGGGGGGTTCAGTTACATGTGGATTCAGTTACACGGGGATTAGTTAAATGCGGTTGATTTGCATAGTCTCGTTGGAAAAAAATTGGAGTTCATACTTAAACAGTTCTATTAAGAGCTATTGCTATGGAAATGGCTCATTTTTGAATCGAAACTATGCTTTTCTGACTGAAGATACACATTTGAATAAGAAAATGTGAAAATGTACACAATTGAAACAGAGAAGTGTGTTTTGACGATATTTTCCATAATTTCGTCTGAAAAATAGGAGTTCACGCTTAAAAAGTTCTATTAAGAGCTATTTGTATGGAAATGCTTTTACATTCGGAAATGTTTGATTAACATTTGCAAAAAGGGGTAATGGGATTTGCAAATTGCAGGAGATGGGGTGTTGTGTACTGTATAATACACAAGTGATGTTTTGGAGAGTATTGTGAATTTAAAATAGTCTAGAAATAAAAAAAAATTAACAAGAAATGGCTGAAAAGTGTTTTGAGGGAAATGGGTTGCATGGAGGGTTGACTTGCATGAGGGTTCAGTTAAAGGGGTACAGTTACACGGGGGTTTAGTTAAATGGGGTCGAGTTGCACGAGGGTTCAGTAGCACGAGGGTTCAGTAGCACGGGGGGTTCAGTTGTACGGGGTTTCGGTTATACAGGGGTTCAGTTACATGGGGGGGTTAAGTTGCACAGTGGTTTAGTTAAATGGGGATTGAGTTGCACGGGAGTTGAGTTGCACGAGGGTTCAGTTGCACGGGGGTTCAGTTACATGCGGATTCAGTTACACGGGGATTAGTTAAATGCGGTTGAGTTGCATAGTCTCGATGGAAAAAATTGGAGTTCATACTTAAACAGTTCTATTAAGAGCTATTGCTATGGAAATGGCTCATTTTTGAATCGAAACTATGCTTTTCTGACTGAAGATACACATTTGAATAAGAAAATGTGAAAATGTACACAATTGAAACAGAGAAGTGTGTTTTGACGATATTTTCTATAATTTCGTCTGAAAAATAGGAGTTCACGCTTAAAAAATTCTATTAAGAGCTATTTTTATGGAAATGCTTTTACAATCGGAAATGTTTGATTAACATTTGCAAAAAAGGGGTAATGGGATTTGCGAACTGGAGGAGATGGGGTGATTGTGTACTGTATAATACACAAGTGATGTTTTGGAGAGCATTGTCAATTTAAAATAGTTTAGAAATAAAAAAATATTAACAAGAAATGGCTGAAAAGTGTCTTGAGGGAGAGGGGTTGCATGGAGGGTTGAGTTGCACGAGGGTTCAGTTAAAGGGGGTACAGTTACACGGGGGTTTAGTTAAATGGGGTCGAGTTGCACGAGGGTTCAGTAGCACGAGGGTTCAGTAGCACGGGGGTTCAGTTGTACGGGGTTTCGGTTATACAGGGGTTCAGTTACATGGGGGGTTCAGTTGCACGGGGGTTTAGTTAAATGGGGCTTGAGTTGCATGGGAGTTGAGTTGCACGAGGGTTCAGTTGCACGGGGGTTCAGTTACATGCGGATTCAGTTACACGGGGATTAGTTAAATGCGGTTGAGTTGCATAGTCTCGTTGGAAAAAATTGGAGTTCATACTTAAACAGTTCTATTAAGAGCTATTGCTATGGAAATGGCTCATTTTTGAATCGAAACTATGCTTTTCTGACTGAAGATACACATTTGAATCGGAAAATGTGAAAATGTACACAATTGAAACAGAGAAGTGTGTTTTGACGATATTTTCTATAATTTCGCCTAAAAAATAGGAGTTCACGCTTAAAAAGTTCTATTAAGAGCTATTTTTATGGAAATTCTTTTACAATCGGAAACGTTTGATTAACATTTGCAAAAAAAGGGGTAATGGGATTTGCGAATTGGAGGAGATGGGGTGATTGTGTACTGTATAATACACAAGTGATGTTTTGGAGAGTATTGTCAATTTAAAATAGTTTAGGAATAAAAAAAATTTAACAAGAAATGGCTGAAAAGTGTTTTGAGGGAGATGGGTTCCATGGAGGGTTGAGTTGCACGAGGGTTCAGTTAAAGGGGGTACAGTTACACGGGGGTTTAGTTAAATTGAGTTTTGTGGCTGGTTTGGAAAAATGGTACTTGTTAAACATTCGGGTAAACATACGACTAAGAAACGCTTCACTATAAATAAGGCTATTGTGTTTTTCTGAACTTTCTAGGGCGGGGGTAACTATTTAGTTTAAATAATTCTAGGAGGAATTGAGTTTTATGGATGGTATGGAAAAATGGTACTTGTTAAATATTCGGGTAAACATACGACTAAGAAACGCTTCACTATAAGTAAAGCTATCGCGTTTTTCCGAACTTTTTAGGACGGGGTAACTATTTAGTTTAAATAATTCTAGGAGGAATTGAGTTTTATGGATGGTATGGAAAAATGGTACTTGTTAAATATTCGGGTAAACATACGACTAAGAAACGCTTCACTATAAATAAGGCTATTGTGTTTTTCCAAACTTTCTAGGGCGGGGGTAACTATTTAGTTTAAATAATTCTAGGAGGAATTGAGTTTTGTGGCTGGTGTGGAAAAATGGTACTTGTTAAATATTCGGGTAAACATACGACTAAGAAACGCTTCACTATAAATAAGGCTATTGTGTTTTTCTGAACTTTCTAGGGCGGGGGTAAGTATTTAGTTTAAATAATTCTAGGAGGAATTGATTTTTGTGGGTGGTACGGAAAAATGGTACATGTTAAATATTCGGGTAAAAATTCGACTATAAATAAGGCTATTGTGTCTTTCTGAACTTTCTGTGAGAGGCGGGGGTAAGTATTTAGTTTAAATAATTCTAGGAGGAATTGAGTTTTGTGGCTGATGCGGAAAAAATCGTACGTGTGGGGTAAATTAAGTTTTGAGGGGGTAAAAATGGTAGTTATTGAGTGCCCGGTAAACAGGTGACTTGAAATGCTTCATTAGAAATAGTTTATTGCTAATGATACCTCCTCGACAGATATTTTTTTTATTGTATTTTATAGCTATTAGCCAAACGTTGCTCTGTGTTTGTCGCACCAACTAGTAAATATTTATCGGGGTTTTATTTTTTCTGTTCAATTATTTTCAGTGTCAGCCAATATAATTACCTCATTCTTTTATTCTAACTTAACTTGTAGGAATAGGACTTCTAGAATAAGGATTCATTCCCTCGACTAAATCAGTTTATTCATGTAAAATGGTGAACAAAAGACTATTAATTCTCCGTATTCTCTTCTTCTTATCTAGCTAAACGTTGCGCTGTGTTTGTCACACCAACTAGTAAATATTTATCGGGGCTTTTATTTTTTCCGTTCAATTATTTTCAGTGAATCAACATCTTTTTCCAGATACATCGGATAAAATTGACAAAATCTAAGTGTGAGAGTGAATAATTTTTTTTATCAACATATTTTGTCAGATACATCGGATAAAATTGACAAAATCTAAATGTCAGAGTGAATCAATTTTTTTATAAACATTCTTTGTCAGATACATCGGATAAAATTTACAAAATCTTAGTATCAGAGTGAATAAATGCTTTATCAACATCCTTTGTCGGATATGTCGGGTAAAATTAACAAAATCTAAGTATCAGAGTGATTAAATTCTATATCAACCGCCTTTACATAGGATAAAATTGACAAAATCTAAGTGTTAGAATGGATAATTTTTTTTTCAACATCTTAGCCAGATACATCGGATAAAATTGACAAAATCTATGTGTCACAGTGAATAATTTTTTTATCAACATCCTTTGTCAGATACATCGAATAAAATTGACAAAATCTAAGTATCAGAGTGAATAAATGCTTTATCAACATCCTTTATCGGATATGTCGGATAAAATTGACAAAATCTAAGTATCAGAGTGATTAAATTCTATATCAAAATCCATTTCTCAGATACATAGGATAAAATTGACAAAATCTAAGTGTTAGAGTGATTAATTATTTTTTATCACAACATCTTTTGTCAGATAAATCGGATAAAATTGACAAAATCTAAGTATCAGAGTGAATAGATGCTTTATCAACATCCTTTCTCGGATATGTCGGATAAAATTGACAAAATATAAGTCTAAGAGTGATTAAATTCTATATCATCATCGTTTTATCGGGTACACAGGATAAAATCGATAAAATCTAAGTATCAGAGTGAATAAATGATTTATCAGCATCCTTTGTCAGATATGTGGGATAAGCTTGACAAAATGTAAGTGTTAGAGTGAATTAATGTTTTTTATCAACATCTTTTGCCAGATACATCGGATAAAATTGACAAAATCTAAGTGTCAGAGTTAATAAATTTTTTTTATCAACATCTTTTGTCAGATCCATCGGATAAAATTGACAAAATCTAGGTGTAAGAGTGAATAAATTTTTTTTTGTCAACATCCTTTGTCCGATACATCGGATAAAGTTGACAAAATCTAAGTATCAGAGTGAATAAATGCTTTGTCAAGATCCTTTGTCGGATATGTTGGATAAAATTGACAAAATCTAAGTATCAGAGTGATTAAATTCTATATCAACATCCTTTTCTTGGATACATAGGGTAATATTGACAAAATCTAAGTATTAGAGTTAATACTTTTTTTTATCAACATCCTTTGCCAGATACATCGGACAAAATTGACAAAATCTAAGTTTCAGAGTGAATATTTTTTTTTATCAATATCCTTTGTCAGATACATCGGTTAAAATTGACAAAACCTAAGTATCAGAGTGAATAAATGCTTTATCAACATCCTTTGTTGGATATGTCGGGTAAAATTGAAAAACTCTAAGTATCAGAGTGATAAAATTCTATATCAACATCCTTTTCTCGGATACATAGGATAAAATTGACAAAATCTAAGTGTTAGAGTGAATAATTTTTTTTATCAACATCTTTTGCCAGGTACATTGGATAAAATTGACAAAAACTAAGTGTCAGAGTGAACAATTTTTTTTTGTATCAACATCCTTTGTCAGATACATCGGATAAAATTTACAAAATCTAAGTATCAGAGTGAATAAATGCTTTATCATCATCCTTTGTCGGATATGTAGGGTAAAATTGACAAAACCTAAGTATCAGAGTGATTAAATTCTATATCAACAGCCTTTACATAGGATAAAATTGACAAAATATAAGTGTTAGAGTGAATAATTTTTTTTCAAAATCTTTAGCCAGATACATCGGATAAAATTGACAAAATCTATGTGTCACAGTGAATAATTTTTTTATCAACATCCTTTGTCAGATACATCGGATAAAATTGACAAAATCTAAGTATCAGAGTGAATAAATGCTTTATCAACATCCTTTGTCGGATATGTCGGATAAAATTGACAAAATCTAAGTATCAGGGTGATTAAATTCTATATCAACATCCTTTTTTCGGATACATAGGATAAAATTGACACAATCCAAGTGTTAGAGTGAATAATTTTTTTTATCAACATCTTTTTCCAGATACATCGGATAAAATTGACAAAATCTAAGTGTCAGAGTGAACAATTTTTTTTGTATCAACATCCTTTGTCAGATACATCGGATACAATTTACAAAATCTAAGTATCAGAGTTAATAAATGCTTTATCAACATCCTTTGTCGGATATGTCGGGTAAAATTGACAAAATCTAAGTATCAGAGTGATTAAATTCTATATCAACCGCCTTTACATAGGATAAAATTGACAAAATCTAAGTGTTAGAGTGGATAATTTTTTTCAACATCTTTAGCCAGATACATCGGATAAAATTGACAAAATATATGTGTCACAGTGAATAATTTTTTTTTATCAACATCCTTTGTCAGATACATCGGATAAATTTGACAAAATCTAAGTATCAGAGTGAATAAATGCTTTATCAACATAAATCCTTTGTCGGATATGTCAGATAAAATTGACAAAATCTAAGTGTTAGAGTGATTAATTTTTTTTACCACAACATCTTTTGTCAGATACACCGGATAAAATTGACAAAATCTAAGTGTCAGAATGAGTAATTTCTTTTTACCAACATCCTTTGTCAGATACATCGGATAAAATTGACAAAATCTAAGTATCAGAGTTAATAAATGCTTTATCAACATCCTTTCTCGGATATGTCGGATAAAATTGACAAAATATAAGTCTCAGAGTAATTAAATTCTATATCATCATCCTTTTATCGGGTACACAGGACAAAATTGATAAAAACTAAGTATCAGAGTGAATAAATGCTTTATCAGCATCCTTTGTCAGATATGTCGGATAAGCTTGACAAAATCCAAGTGTTAGAGTGAATTAATGTTTTTTATCAACATCTTTTGCCATATACATCTGATAAAATTGACAAAATCTAAGTGTCAGAGTTAATAAATTTCTTTATCAACATCTTTTGTCAGATCCATCGGATAAAATTGACAAAATCTAAGTGTAAGAGTGAATGAATTTTTTTTTGTCAACATCCTTTGTCCGATACATCGGATAAAGTTGACAAAATTTAAGTATCAGAGTGAATAAATGCTTTATCAACATCCTTTGTTGGATATGTCGGATAAAATTAAAAAAATCTAAGTATCAGAGTGATAAAATTCTATATCAACATCCTTTTCTCGGATATATAGGATAAAATTGACAAAATCTAAGTGTTAGAGTGAATATATTTTTTTTATCAACATCCTTTGCTAGATACATTGGACAAAATTGAAAAAATCTAAGTTTCAGAGTGAATATTTTTTTTATCAACATCCTTTGTCAGACACATCGGGTAAAATTGACAAAAACTAAGTATCAGAGTGAATAAATGCTTTATCAACATCCTTTGTTGGATATGTCGGATAAAATTAAAAAACTCTAAGTATCAGAGTGATAAAATTCTATATCAACATCCTTTTCTCGGATACATAGGATAAAATTGACAAAATCTAAGTGTTAGAGTGAATAATTTTTTTAATCAACATCTTTTTCCAGATACATCGGATAAAGTTGACAAAATCTAAGTGTCAGAGTGAACAATTTTTTTTGTATCAACATCCTTTGTCAGATACATCGGATAAAATTTACAAAATCTAAGTATCAGAGTGAATAAATGATCTATCAACATCGATTGTCGGATATCTCGGATAAAATTGAAAAACTATAAGTATCAGAGTGATAAAATTCTATATCAACATCCTTTTCTCGGGTACATAGGATAAAATTGACAAAATGAAAGTGTTAGAGTGAATAATTTTTTTTATCAACATCTTTTGCCAGATACATCGGATAAAATTGACAAAATCTAAGTGTCAGAGTGAATAATTTTTTTATCAACATCCTTTGTCAGATACATCGGATAAAATTGACAAAATCTAAGTATCAGAGTGAATAAATGCTTTATCGACATCCTTTGTCGGATATGTCGGGTAAAATTGACAAAATCTAAGTATCAGAGTGATTAAATTCTATATCAACCGCCTTTACATAGGATAAAATTGACAAAATCTAAGTGTTAGAGTGGATAATTTTTTTTTCAACATCTTTAGCCAGATACATCGGATAAAATTGACAAAATCTATGTGTCACAGTGAATTATTTTTTTTTATCAACATCCTTTGTCAGATACATCGGATAAAATTGACAAAATCTAAGTATCAGAGTGAATAAATGCTTTATCAACATCCTTTGTCGGATATGTCGGATAAAATTGACAAAATCTAAGTATCAGAGTGATTAAATTCTATATAAAAATCCATTTTCCAGATACATAGGATAAAATTGACAAAATCTAAGTGTTAGAGTGATTAATTTTTTTATCACAACATCTTTTGTCAGATACATCGGATAAAATTGACAAAATCTAAGTGTCAGAATGAGTAATTTCTTTTTATCAACATCCTTTGTCAGATACATCGGATAAAATTTACAAAATCTAAGTATCAGAGTGAATAAATGCTCTATCAACATCGATTGTCGGATATCTTGGATAAAATCGAAAAAATCTAAGTATCAGAGTGGTTAAATTCTATATCAACATCCTTTTCCCGGGTAAATAGGATAAAATTGACAAAATCTAAGTGTCAGAGTGAATAATTTTTTTATCACAACATCTTTTGTCAGATACATCGGATAAAATTGACAAAATCTAAGTTTCAGAGTGAATAATTTTTTTTTTTATCAACATCTTTTGCCAGATACATCACTTAAAATTGACAAAATCTAAGTGTCAGAGTGAATAAATGCTTTATCAACATCCTTTGTCGGATATGTCGGATAAAATTGACAAAATCTAAGTATCAGAGTGATTAAATTCTATATCAACATCCTTTTCTCGGATACATAGAATAAAATTAACAATATCTAAGTTGTCAGAGGGAATATTTTTTTTATCAACGTCTTTTGTCAGATACATCAGATAAAACTGACAAAATCTAAGTATCAGAGTGAATAAAATCGTTTTCAACGTCTTTATCGGATACATCAGTTAACATTAATAAAATCCAAGTTCTATTCATTTTGACTTTATGCATCGTTATGTTGTATTTAGGTTAGACTGGTTATAGATCGCAGCGCACCCACTCAGACAAACAGTCATAGTGAGAGAGATATGCAAAAAGTTGGGTTAATTTAGGTTTACTTAGAGTGGCGCGCCACTCTAAGTGAACCTAAATCAACCCAACTTTAGATGTAACAATGTAACAATGCATAAAGTCAAAATGAATAGAACTTGAATTTTTATGAATGTTATCTGATGTATCCTATAAAGACGCTGAAAACAAATTTATTCAGTCTGATACTTGGATTTTGTCAATTTTATCCGATGTATCTGACAAAAGATGTTGATAAAAAAATTCATTCACTCTGACACTAAGATTTTGTCAATTTTATTCTATGTATTCGAGAAAAGGATGTTGATATAGAATTTAATCACTCTGATACTTAGATTTTGTCAATTTTATCCGACATATCCGACTAAGGATGTTGATAAAGCATTTATTCACTCTGACGCTTAGATTTTGTCAATTTTATCCAATGTATCCGAGGAAAGGATATTGATATAGAATTTAATCACTCTGATACTTAGGTTTTGTCAATTTTATCCGTCATATCCGACAAAGGATGTTGATAATGCATTTATTCACTCTGATACTTAGATTTTGTCAATTTTATCCGATGTATATGGCAAAAGATGTTGATAAAAAAAAATATTCACTCTAACACTTAGATTTCGTCAATTTTATCCTATGTATCCAAGAAAAGGATGTTGATAT
Source organism: Artemia sinica (assembly GCA_027921565.1). Taxonomy (NCBI): domain Eukaryota; kingdom Metazoa; phylum Arthropoda; class Branchiopoda; order Anostraca; family Artemiidae; genus Artemia; species Artemia sinica. The sequence goes on along the minus strand of CM051259.1, from coordinate 49,496,900 downwards.
AAAATTTAATCACTCTGATACTAAGGTTTTGTCAATTTTATCTGAAATATCCGACAAAGGATGTTGATAAAGCATTTACTCACTCTGATACTTAGATTTTGTCAATTTTATCCGAAATGTCCGACAAAGGATGTTGATAAAGCATTTATTCACCCTGATACTTAGATTTTGTCAATTTTATCTTATGTATCTGACAAAAGATGTTGATAAAAAAATGTATTCACTCTGATACGTAGATTTTATCAAGTTTATCCGATGTATCTGACAAAGGATGTTGATAAAAAAAATTATTCACTCTGACACTTAGATTTTGTCAATTTTATCCAATGTATCTGACAAACGATGTTGATAAAAAAATTATTCACTCTAACACTTAGATTTTGTCAATTTTATCCTATGTATCCGAGGAAAGGATATTGATATAGAATTTAATCACTCTGATACTTAGGTTTTGTCAATTTTATCCGTCATATCCGACAAAGGATGTTGATAAAGCATTTATTCACTCTGATTCTTAGATTTTGTGAATTTATCCGATGTATCTGACAAACGATGTTGATAAAAAAATTATTCACTCTGACACTTAGATTTTGTCAATTTTATCCGATGTATATGGCAAAAGATGTTGATAAAAAAAATTTATTCACTCTAATACTTAGATTTCTTCAATTTTATCCTATGTATTCAAGAAAAGGATGTTGATATAGTATTTAATCACTCTGATAATTATATTTTGTCAATTTTATCCGACATATCCGATGAAGGATGTTGATAAAGCATTTATTCACTCTGACACTTAGATTTTGTCAATTTTATCCGATGTATCTAACAAAAGATGTTGATAAAAAAAATTATTCACTCTAACACTTAGATTTTGTCAATTTTATCCTATGTATCTGAGAAATGGAGGTGGATATAGAATTCAATCACTCTGATACTTAGATTTTATCAATTTTATCCGATATATCCGACAAAGGATGTTGATAAAGTATTTATTCACTCTGATAATTAGATTTTGTCAATTTTCTCCGATGTGTCTTACAAAAGATGTTGATAAAAAAAAATTATTCACTCTGACACTAAGATTTTCTCCATTTTATCCGATGTATCTGACAAAAGATGTTGATAAAAAAAACTATTCACTCTGACACTTAGATTTTGTCAATTTTATCCTTTGTATCCGAGAAAAGGATGTTGATATAGAATTTAATCACTCTGATACTTAGATTTTGTCAACTTTATCCGACATATCCGACAAAGGATGCTGATAAAGCCCTTATTCACTCTGATACTTTGATTTTGTCAATTGTATCCGATGTATCTGTCAAAAGATGTTGATAAAAAAAACAAATTTATTCACTCTGACACTTAGATTTTGTAAATTTTATCCGATGTATCTGACAAAAGATGTTGACAAAAAAGTTTATTCACTCTGACACTTAGATTTTGTCAATTTTATCCTATGTATCCGAGAAAAGGATGTTGATATAGAATTTAATCAATCTGATACTTAGATTTTGTTAATTTTATCCGACATATTTGACAAATGATGCTGATAAACATTTATTCACTCTGACACTTAGATTTTGTCAATTTTATCCTATGTATCCGTGAAAAGGATGTTGATATAGAATTTAATCAATCAGATACTTAGATTTTGTCAATTTTATCCGATGTATCTGACAAAAGATGTTGATAAAAAAAATCTATTCACTCTGACACTTAGATTTTGTCAATTTTATCCGATGTATGTGACAAAAGATGTTGATAAAAAAAATTATTCACTCTGACACTTAGATTTTGTCAATTTTATCCTATGTATCCGGGAAAAGGATGTTGATATAGAATTTAATGACTCTGATACTTAAATTTTGTCAATTTTATCCGACATGTCCGACATGGGATGTTGGTATAGAATCTATTCGCTCTGATACCTAGATTTTATCGATTTTATCCTGACCTATCCGACAAAAGGTGTTTATAATGAATTTATGCATTCTGATACTTAGATTTTCTCCATGTTAACCTATCTATCCAACATATGATGTATGCAAATTCCTTTTCTTACATCTCCGATGTTTTAATAGACATTCTAAACGTTTGATATGCTAGCTTGCTCTAAAAATAATGAACACATAAAAATGTAATGCATAATATATTTTTAATGAAATAGTGTCATGTAGGATATTAGTACAAAAATATATTATTATACATTATTAATATCATTGAACAACTTTGGACATTTTGAATCTGTTACATAAAATAATTCGTCATATTCTCTCTTGATACTATAGTTATTCTCTTCTCTTAGTTCGTAATCAGTAGAATAATCATCAATCCATTTTGAGTCGTACACAATTTTTACTGGTGTGTCATCGACAGATTCAATATGCGTTTCGTCTTCGTTATTATTTGGTTCATTGATTGTTTGATTGATGATGGTAGTAACATTTGCTGGCACTTTGTTTTTCATCGATTCATCTTTATATTCCTTAGTGATATTTTCTACCAATACCCTTTTTATTTTTCCGGCAATTTCATTGTCTATTACCACTTTATTTTTACACAGGAAACAGTTCCGGCATGTCACGACTAACATTTCTATATCATTCTGATTTTGAATTTGGAAAATATTAAATGTAATTTTTATTTTTTAAGTATGTTTCATGTCATTCTATGACATGTAAAAAAAAGTTGAAAAAAATACCATGTTAAAAAATAAAAAAGGGGGGCCCAATAAGTTTGAGGGAGGGGGTCCATTGGAGGTTTGGGATAGGGGACCTTTGGAATTTGAGGTCCTTGATGGTTAGGGCCATTGATGGTTGCGATCCTTGATGGTTCATACTCATAATCGTCTCCCTACTTGATTTCTAAGTATTTCTAAAGATTTTTCTGAATTTCTCTATTAAAATTCTTTTCTTGGCATCTACAATGCTATTAGTATCAACTTTTTAGTATACTACAATGTTAGAGCATATTTAATTTTGACAACACTGTTCAAATGGTACTTGTGTATTATACAGAACACATCCGAGAAGTGAAGCTAGGTCAAGTCACAGTGGCATCTTGTCATCGTTAATCATTTCCATAGATTGATGCTAACAATGCTATTCCATTCAGGGTTACCTTAACTGGATAGCAGTTTAACCCTTTTTTTTACCACGTTCATACAATCCAATTATAAATTTTATCTAGCTCTGTATCACTCCTATTATTCAATCACCAATTAAGATCATTCATTGCATAGGTATGGAAATGCTATACCTTGTTTCGGAAATTGAGTTAGTTTACGCAATGATACAACTTTTATCATTATTAGATACCTTTTTTCGCAAATTGAGTTAGTTCACGCAATATACAGCATTTTATCATTATTAGATACATTTTTTCGCAAATTGAGTTAGCTTTTACGCAAAATGATATAAAAAACATGATTATTTTCCCATACGACTGAAACCTGCATTTTTATATAAAGCCCATTAAATTTTTGAACACTTTATACCAAGGTCTCTTGTAGGCGTCAAATCTATTACACTTCTGAGCATATACTTTGTACAGTTGATAGTAATTAATTCCCATATGCTATCATTAAACCTACCATTGAATGCTAATAGGCGAAAGCTTTGGCTGTTTACCATATTACAGAAAAGTCCAATAAACGTTTGAACACGTTGAAAATCACTCCTTATATTTGAATCCAATTACTAATCAAGTTACCGTATATGAAGTACCCTCTGTATCCGCTCTCTCTGATTGGCCCAGAAAATAGACGTTGGCTCAGAAACCTGTTTGCTTGCATTACACAATCTTGTCCCTGAATATCTAGTTCCAAATTAACGCTTTTGATCACTTTATAGGTCCATAATATGGAGGGTTTGCTCGTATTATGCAATGTGCTCGTCAAACTGCACTGTATATTCTTGTGCTCGTCGCGGTCCATACTAGCTTACTACTCACTATTTCACTACCATTCCCTTCACTTTACTACCTATCTACCTTACCTCTTACTTGGCATTTCATAGCTTTCTACCTTTCTAATTGATCACATACCTATTTTTTTCTCTCCTAATTCATTTTATCTACCTTTTTCCTAAAAACAATTTTTTTTAACAATTACCCAATTCATACGATTCTCCGTTCATTACTTTACAATACAACAAATTCAAAATTCACATTCTAGCTTCCAACGGCGGCAAGTGACTGGTCTAGTAGGACAGCTTAGCATAACAATTGTGCACTTGGCGAAGAAAGCATAGTAATTTCCAGGAAAAGGCTTTGAACTATGGAGAATCCAATGGAAACCAGAGCCACTTTGACAAAGCGCTACTTTGCGTGCTTTAGACGCTAAAATTGCGCTTTTAGAGTGCGTTTCTTTAGTTTGGCGGTAAGTGGGTCAAAGAGGGGTCTACTAGATGCACAAATATCTGCTGATTCTGGATATCATATTTATTTCTGTATTTTTGTATTTATGCAGGTTCAATAATGTGGGCACTAGGGTGCCAAAAGTGAAAGCAGAAAGAGCCGAAAGTGGAATTTAACTCGTCTAGCATGTAGAGTGCATTGCATAAGATAATACAAGTAGAACCAGTCAGTTTGAGAATCTCATTTCAGTGTAGAGTGACCATTTTTTCTTCTCTGATGCACCACCGAGGGCGCAGAGAATCAGGGCATTAAATATCTAAAATGCTTACATAAGTGCTAATGTCGGTAACAATGCGTCTGCCCGACAGACAATTTTTCGCTCGATCCGAAAATGTCATCTCTTTTTCTCTAGGTGTAAAAATGGAGGCACTAGGATGCCAAAAAAGTAATCAGAAAGCCCCAAAAGTTTTTTTTCTTTTAAAATGTTTTTTTTTTTTAGTTCGTATTGCTTGTACCGAAACGTCTATGCGATAGAATTTATTTTGCTGAATCTAAATCCGTCATTGTTTTTTTACATTGGTCCAAAAAAGGGCGCCAGGGTGCAAAGAAAAATCGTCGAAATCCGATTTTATTTTATTCCCCAAGTATGTTGGATGCACTGAACGTGTAAATAATCTATTTGGGACTTCCTTCTCTAGTTGAGACGACCATTCTCTCAGGTAAGCCCATGTGGGCACGGGGGTGCTGAGGTATGGACCGGGAACGTCAAAAGCTGTTTAAATTGCCACTTTGGGGCACTTTTTGATTGCATTGAATCCGACCACCATATGTCATTTCTTCTTTCTGCACGAGCATGACTTGAGACGCTGGGTCACATAACGGTACGGACAATAAGTTGGCGTCATTTTGTTATCTGAATTTGCATAATGCCCAGAATCGGAAGATTTCTATGTCGTGTTGTAAAAAGAGATGAAATAATCAAAGTTTCTATATTCTCTGCTTCAAGTTAACCAGTAGGGCCCTTCCTCTAAGCCTCGAGACTGCCACGCGTAAACCTTATAGCTTCGATCCTTCAGAGATACTACAGTAAAATAAACCTAGCTTCTTGTGTCACATAAAGAGAGAGTATTTATGATTGTCTTTAATTTATCTAATCATTTGAACTCGAAACAGATTAAAGATACTTAATAAATGAGATTAGTCTTCTATTCTGAAACTGGAAAAACACATACTACTACTAACAACTCACCGCAGCACCAAGCCGCCTGAGGCCAACACAGCTACGCACGCTCCTCCTCCACCCCAATCTATTCAAAGCCTCCCTTTTTACTCCCGCCCACGAAGTTCCTATTTCCTTTAAATCTTTCTTTATGACGTCCTCCCACCCCAGACGGGGACGACCTGCTTTCCGTTTAGCCCTAGATGGTTGGCCAAAGAGAACAATCTTCGGCAATCTGTCATCCTTCATCCGCACAACGTGCCCTAACCACCTCAACCTTTCTTTCATTATAGCCCTAGAGAGCGGTATTGTACCACATTTTTCGTATAGCCTATTGTTTGAAATACAGTCAATCAGCCGGGTACCCAGAAAAATCCTTAAGCAATTTCTCTGGAAAACATCTAGCAAATCTTCATCCGCTTTTCGGAGCGTCCATGCTTCAGAGCCATATTTGACCACTGTCATCACTGTATCTTCTAATATTCTAATCTTGGTTTGCAGACTTATCTTCCTATTCTTCCAGACTTTTTTTAACTGTGAAAAAACACCCTGAGCCTTGGCTATTCTATTTTTAACATCTTCACTGCTCCCACCATCTTTACTAATAATACTACCAAGGTAAGTGAAGCTGCCCACCTGATCAATTTTTTCATTACCCAACGTCACCTTTTCATCTTCACTTATTCCTAGCCTTAGTGACTTAGTCTTCCTAACATTAATTTTCAAACCAATTCTAGCACCCTGAACTCGCAAAACCTCTAAAACTTCATTCATTTTGCTCACACTTTCATCTAGGATGCTTAAATCATCAGCATAATCCAAGTCCAGGAGACTTTTTCCTCCCCATTTGATTCCGTGGTCTCCCATTGCCTTTCCTGTGCTCCTTAAAACAAAGTCCATCAAAATAATCCATATAAAGGGGGATAGAACACAACCTGCTTAACTCCTGATTTAATACAAAACCAGCTGCTAACCTCATTTTCTAACTTAACCGCAGCAGTGTTATTCTCGTACATAGCACTAATCACTTTAATGTATTTGTCTGGTATACCATACAAGGATAAAACCTTTACTAAAGTTCCTCTATCAACAGAATCGAACGCTTGCTCATAATCTATAAAACTGAGGACCAAATGTGTTTGAAAACTCAGGCACTTCTCAATTATTAGCCTAAGAGTGAAGATTTGGTCGACACATCCTCTACCTTTTCTAAAACCGCACTGCTCTTCTCTTAAAACTTTGTCTACGGCATCTCTCAGTCTAAAAAGTATCATATTACTAAGTAATTTGCTACCTGCAGAGACCAGACTAATGCCTCGATAATTACCACACTCACTTTTATCACCTTTCTTATAAAGTGGCTTAATTAAGGTTTTCCTAAAATCGTTAGGTACTTCCCCTTTTTCAAAAATCATATTCATAATCTTCAATAACTTATTTCTAACATCAGAGCCACCATATTTAAGAAACTGGGCCCATCTTGGTCACAACAAGGTTTTCAGCACTTGGCGATGCTCTTTTATCAACAAGAGTCGAAATCCTGCACAGACAGTCTCAAGCCTATTACCTCCGACTCATTATATATTCATACATACAAATATTATGCTACTACGGGGAGGCAACCCATAATAGATAAATTAGCTAGGAAGAGGTTATTCTGCCCAAAGACACCCATTAAAACATACCAAGCCCAGAAGAATTGTCCATTAGTCAGAATCCCGTCCGAATGCTGTGTTGTTTACTAGGCTATAATTTTCTCAAGGGGTGCTATTCCTCAAGTGGGAATAGAGATGACTTCAAGGTCCCCAGTCTTGCAGGTACCCCGAAAAGTTAGAGGCAGCCCTTTGCAGAGGCCGTTAGCCATAGATCTGGATCTTACGCCCTGTCACAGTTGTCCTCCTATAGAGGATCCTCCCGGGATGGTGTTCTGCATCACCATGCAATTTAACCCGTTACTGGGAGAAGGTTTGTAACTCATGGGACGTTTGGACAAACCAGTGGGCCCTTTTGAGTGTACACTTGAGGGGCCTTCTTCCTCCTCCGCCTGTATTTATGACCCCGGGTGAGGGTGCCCCAGATTTTATTATGGACCCCCAGGGACAAGGTCCTCCCTTGGTCCGTGCCTCCTATGGAGGTACCCTACATATCTGTAGAGCGTTCCCCTATCGCCACCTGGGGACACGCTGAATGGCCTGGGGGAGGCCAAAACACATAACTTGACTAAAAACACGAACTCAAACAAATCCAAGGTGCTTAATAAATGAAATCAATCTTCTCAAATAGGACAACGTATAACACTAATAATGTGAAAAGAATGTACACAATGAAAGTGAAAAAAGTGAAACAATTAAAGACAAGACCCTTTGCAATTATAAAACTCCGGACATTTTAGAGGGTTTTAGTGGCAGGTACGCCTTGTCTTGCAATACCTTTGACAACTGCAGCTCAGGGTTTCCCGACAAACAACAGCAGCTTCTGGCAGTGGGGTCCAAGAAGGTATCAAACTATTCTCAGACTTGCTCCACCCATAATCCGCCGGGTTAATTTTAGGCAACAGGGTCTGGCTGCTGTTAGCCCAAATCTGGCTGTGCAAGAAAGCCCGTTTGGTATGGTCTACAAGCGATCTACGGGATGGAGGAAGTCTCTCCATGGTAATTGATCTCTTGGTAAACAGGTGCCTCTGAAGCTGATCGACAGAATCTTTATCACTGGTTTTGTCGTACATTTGGATAACGAACTTATTGATGATTGATAAATGGTTATCTCTCAAATCAGCATTTGGTATCGAGAGCTCGTTGAATGTCGCTGTTATTGTTGGACTGTCTTTCCATGTCTTCCAGGCGTTCACCTTACCGTGCCATGCAAAAGCTGATCTTATTTCGCAGCCTGTGAATGAATGCTTGAAGAGAAGAGCTTTTGATTGATCACAGCCGAGAGCTTAAGCAACTTAATGGACTGGGATGTATCTAAAGCTCTTCCAGAGCCGAAGGCTACAACCAGCTCATGAACGTCAAGTGCAAAGAGGAATGCTTTGAATAGCACCAAGACATCTGAATCAACAGTCCTCACCACAATAGAACGGATACTTTGGCATGGCATATGCAAGGTGTGGAGGATAGAGCGCGTGTCTCCTTCTTCATGGTTGCAAGGGCTGAGCTCTTCTCTTCTCGGAAGTTCCTTCGAGGAGAAAATTTGATAGCCAATTATGATCACGACTTTTTTGCCTCTGATATGTGCGGAAACGACATGACCTAAGAAGATCTAGAGCATTTCTTGGTTGTCTGAGTTCTGAAGAAGCTGCCTTTGGAATGGGTGTCCCTTCTTCGACCTTGGATGCATAAAAAATGGATCCATGGTTTTCTCTAGCACAGTTCTTAAGGCTATTCGGAATGTAGACGTCAAATATCAGGTCTACTCTTACTGTACCATCGTTAGAGAGTCCTAAGATGTAGGGAAAGAGATCCTCACGAGCGTATTGGCCAAAGGTTTTTCAATTACGTGTTACGATCATATGTACTAAAATGGCGCCTTCTACTATCTTTGCTTCTGGACACGGTCGAATGAACTCGAATTTTCTAGGACATCTGTAATACAGGCCAATATGTCAGATTTTGAAACAAACCGCAGACTTCCTAACTCTGAAAGTGACGGAGAAAAGGGGTTATTTTCTTGCCGGAAGAACTCTTCAATATCAGCTCCACGAGCGTCACACACGATTTAAAGCCTGGCAATAAGCGAGAAGTCAGGCTTTATCAACTCTATGTTGAACACCGGCTTTCGAAGTTTTCTTTGGAGGCAGGCTTCTGAACAGTAATAACCGATTTTACTTGATAGGATCATCTGTTGACTTGGACCTTTCGACAAGTCTTTCTTTGACAAATTCGGAGCATTGGTATTTGCCGAATTGTTCGATACCTTCCAAGCAGCAAAGAACGTTGTTGTCAACAATTCAGCGGCTTTGTAAAGGATTCAGAAACGGATCTTCAGATTCGAATGGATTTCTCCATTCTGCCAGGATAGAGATGAGAGACTTGACATTGGATATGAACTGTTTTTGAAAACTTGGACTAACTTTATGGTGATTGTTTTCTTTCGGAAGATCGTTGTTGAATTCTTGAACCATCCGAGCGATATCTGGACCTCCAATCGTTAGCCTCCGTAAAGATCCTGGATCATGAGCAATTCCACTGAATCCTTCAAGGCCTTTTAGATTCATTTTGGTTCATTCGTTTTGCTGTTCGAGAGGTACTGACGAGAAAGGAGCACCAGTAGTAGAAATCGCAAACCTCCTAGTTCTTTGTGGAGAGACGGATTCGACGCTGGAAGATGGCGCAAATCGAATATATGAACCGAGAGCCATCTTGCGTAATGATAATGGTTGGTTTCAAAGAAGAATGGTATCATTTCCTACAATGTCGCCACATAAAAACGCAAATCGCCCTGACGAAGAGACTTCACTATCAGTAGCAACAAATTGCTTAGCTTCATGACTAGGCGCTAAAACCAGAAAAGAGGTGAATCTTTCGTGCGCTGGATACACCAAGAGTCAAAATCAATCAACGTAGAGAGTTCGGTAGTTTCACAGTAATCCGTGTACGAGAGATTCATCATCTCTTCAAGTGCAACAAGTGCTACTTCATACGCGTATCGAAACCGATTGACCCCCATCCCTTTTCTAGAGAATCAGTACGTCCTGATGTGAACAAAATTATCTGAGCCAAGGATTGGGCCCATCCGCTTGAGTTTAGGATATCTGCGACTACACTGTCGAACGCCATCTCAATATGCAGGCCACCCATCATTACGAAGATTTTCTTTTCCCCGTAGTTATCTGGAATAAACCACTGTAACTGTTTCGCAATTTTGTGAAGTGGTTGATTAAAAGCTATAACACCTGTCTGGCTAGGATTCAGGTAAGCAAGCGTCTTCAGATACTGGTCAATGCTAATGTGCCGGATCCTCTGAGACGGGCAGACATGCTGCACTACCTGTGCTGACACTACTTGTGCTGGACGCGTGGTAAGCTCCCCAGGAAACCATTGTAGTTTCTTTGGCTCCTGGAAATTCAAAGCAAGCTTGTCGGGCTGTAGCAATTCAAGAATCTATTTCATTTTCTGCAGTCTCAAGAATGTTTTTGATCCTGGCTGCTTGTGATAAAATCTAGTGAGAAATTTGTTTCTGGAAATTTTATGCCTTTAGGGGGAACAGGCACCGGTTTCACATAAAAGTAACTTTCCAACGAGGCACAAGTCTTGAGAAGTGGACCGGTGTGAGTGGGGCACCTGCAATAAAGGACGATTTTCCGCATTTTCTCCAATGTGCGGCTGAATGAGTGTCAAAATGTTTCCATGGAAAGTGCTCTTGGAGAGTGTTGATCTGCCGTCTTCGTCTATGTTGGCACCTGCCGCTGCTGTAAAGACTTTCCTTTTCAATATAGGTCAGCATACAACACCTTCTTCACTTATTTAGCGGTTGACTCGGTGTATTAGCAGCTTGATCACCTTCAAGTATCTGTCAAAGGAAACGCAAAGTACAAGACTGTGGGATTCACTTATGAGCTTTTTACATCAACCACTAGGATGTAGTTGCATAGCCAGATAGAGAGGCAAAGGTGTTTCTTGATCAGTGCTGTGATTTATATCATTTTCTCCACTTTCGAAAAACGTTGACGTTTAGAGCTGTTGTAAGGTATAGGTTGAGCAAGGGATAGCTCTGGCTGACAAACACCCGCTTGGGTTTGCAAATTTGGCCCATGCAAAAGTATCCACATGAAAGAAAGCAACAGCGGTGACACTGAGCTGACTTGAAAATCTTTTTCAAATAATCCCTTTAAAACTTGCTTCCGAAACAAATCTCTAAGCAAGATTCTTGCCGCCTTTCCGAGAACAGACATATCGTCTTGGGACAAAGCTAAAGATGAAGCTTTAAGTACCTCATAAACATCTTCACGGCATGCTAAAAACACTTTACTTCCCTTAGGGAACTTACTGAGCCCGCTAACCGACTCTAAAATCCGTTTCTTCAGTCTGGATGAAAGAACTCGTCCCGCTGAATGCTGACCAAGATTTTCAAGTGCACGCGTGCACGGTTTGACTAGGTCCGAAAAGCAGAAATAAATGGAATCATCTCTTAGCTCTTCTAATGTGTTAGTCACTTCCGCGAATGATAGCATTTCAATCTGAGACACATTTTCTTCACCAGGCTCTTTCGATTGCACTGACAGCCAAGACCTGTGTCTGTTCTTAAAAGCATTAAAGCATCGCTTATGGTACTTCGCTTCTATGGTAACCATATCACCTGCTGCCAATTTTTCTAAGAGCTTGGTATCTCTGAGATCTTTCGACTGTTGTAATATCACTTTGCTAAGTTAAAGACTAGTTGCTTGTTGGTTAGGTTCGGTATAAAAACCGGTATCACAGAAAAAGCACATAAGCGTAGCGGGGGCAGTACATCCACTGTGCCTAGTAAAAGGCGTTTTTGATGCACTTTGTCCTTTGGAAGGGCTATAGTCCAGTCTTTTCTATTAGCTTCCTCAGCAATTTCACGTTCATATTTTGCTTTGGCTCTGGCCAGCCTGGATGATGAATACATCAGTCAACACTGCTTGTGCCAAATACCCTTACTGCTTGCTATGGTAGTACTAATGCTCAGAACTCCATCTTGAAGACGACTTAGGCAAACAGGGGTAGAGCACTTATTGACGAAAAACCAAGAAGATTCTCTTCGACCGATTTCTAGCTCTCTGGCAGAGGCGAAACCAGATCTTTCACATTCTCCTCTTGACAAAAATGCATCTGGACCAGTCAGTTGACAACTTTCTGGCACCAATAATCAGAGGGGTGGTCTCGGAGTCGAATTGATGCATTCTGAACGATTCAGTGTACTGTTCAGCCTGAAAAAAGCTAAATTAATTCTGCCAATCGGTATCGAAAGTCCCGAGGCAAAACAGGACCTCATATCTAAAATGAAAATCGACGAACCAAGTAAAAATACACAGAACTAAAAGTCTAGTTTAATTTTAAAAACAATAAAGTATCCAAACTAGAGCTACAAAAAAAGTGTCCCGTATAGCGGCAATTTACAACAGCTTTTGATATTTCCTGTCATTGTTTCAGTGCCCCGACGCCCACAGGGGCTTACTGGAGAAAAATGGTCGTCTCATCTAAAAGAAGGAAGTTCCAAACAGACTAGTCTTCTTTTATTTACACGTTCAGTGCATCCAACGTACTTGGCGAACAAAAAAAAAAAAAAAAAAAAAAAAAAAAAAAAAAAAAAAAAAAAAAAAAAAAAAAAAATGGAGATTTCCGATTTTGTTTTGCACCTTGGCGCCCCTTTTTGGTCCTATGAAAAAATCAATGACAGATCTGGACTCAGCAAAATAATTATATCGCAAAGACGCGCATTGGTACCAACAATACAAACTAAAAAAAACATTTAATTGAAAAAAAAACATTTTCATGGCTTTCTGGTAACTTTTTTGCGCCCTAGCTCCCCCATTTTTCAACTCAGAGAAAAAATGATGATATATTCGGATGGAGTAAAAATTCTCTATCGGACAAATGCTTTGTTGCTGACATTAGCACTTATGTAAGCATTTTAGGTATTTCATGCCCTTATTATCTGCACCCCCGGCGCCCCCAGGGGTGCATCAGGGAAGAAAAATGGTTACTCTGCACATAAATTGGATTCCCAAACTGACTCTTCCTATTTGTACCATCTTATGCAATGCACCCTACATGCTAGACCAGTTAAAATCCACTTTCGGTTCTTTCTGCTTTCACTATTGGCACCCTAGCGCCCACATTATTGCACCTACACAAAAACAAATATGATACTCAGAATTAACAGAGATTTGCACACCGCGCGAAACTGAAGAAACACACTCTAAAAGCGTACTTTTAGCGTCTAAAGTGCGCAGAGTAGCGCTTTGTCATAGTGGCATTGGTTCCAATTGGATTCTCCATGGTTCAAAGCCTATTTCTGAGAATTTTCCTGATTTCTTCACCAAGTGCACAATTGTAATGATGTTTGTCGCTAAGCTGCCCTACCACTCCCATTCAATAGGCCTATAATATATAACATTAAAAAACAAATCTACAGTATATTTTTGAACTTTAGAATAATTTCGCTCTTCTTAAAACACTTTAAAACACTTTTCACTACATTTACAAATTTAAAAGTATAAAAAAAAACTATATATTGAGCTTACCAGTTGCAGAATGAGTAAAGCTGCAAGGCAGCCCATTCCTTTCTAAAAAGTCCAGTAGTCCACATAAAATAAATAGTTATTATGGCTAATATTAATTGTGCGTCAGCATTATGAAAAAGGGGCGGTCAGTCAGTGTTTAGGCGCGTATGGGGGGGGGATGCAGATGCCTAAAACATGGCGTCTCAATGCCAAAATTGTCTAACTCTCCATGTGCCTTCAGATAAATCACAGTTTATATAATTATCTAACTAGATAATTATATAAACTGTGAGATAAATATGCAAAGGGGTACAGGCGGAAAGTAGGAACTGATGTCTCATCTTCAGTTCATTTCGAATAAGCCTGAATAAGGGTGCTGCAGGGTAATACATCCATTCTTACTACAGAAAAATGGGCCTGACATTTATTTTAAGGTTTTTTTTTAACTAAACTGATTTGCTTCATTTTAAAAAAATAATATACAGCGATGTGTTAATGTGCATTACCTAAAATGAATGAGGGGCGGTCAGTCGTTTTGCAGGGGGGGGGGGGGCTTCAAAGATTGTATTTTAGTGCCTAAACATCCTAACTTTGATTAAGCCTTCAGATAAATAGAAAATGTCTTTTGGGGAAGGAAGGGGGTAGAAATTGGTATTTAATCCTTCTTGATTCTCAGGATTGTCTTTGGTCTCCGCCTTTATTATTGTTGCTTGCGTTGGGGGATAATAAGTTCCTAACAGTGCGATGATCTTTTATATGTATCATAAATTACTAAATTCGTGGGGGGAGAGAGGGGGGGCAAGTGTTTCCCGTAGCTTTGTTGTCAGTTGTTTTAAATGGTAATATTTCTCTTTTCCTATTTATATACAACGTTTCAATGTATTTAATCATAAGTATACAGTGTATTTAAACATTCGAAACCTATTGTAGAGGTCGGGATGGCCTCAGTCACGTAGAAGATAAATTACGCATTATTTCCATCCTTACGAACAATAATACCCCTCTCCAGTCAGCTGAAATTACGTAGTATAAGTATTAATAAAGGACTTATCCAAAACAACTGCTGTTCATCGAAAATTTTGACTAAATATTCAAATTTTGTCCATTATTTCAGTTTCAATCCAACGCTTCAATTCAAACTGAAAGACGCAGACAAACTGAAAGAGTGAGATGTAAACAATCAATTTACAATCATTGATATTTACGATTTAATAACAAGAAATCTGAGGCTTGTGGGGTGGGTGCCCCGAATCAAATCTTGGTTAGGAATGGGCATGATTTAGAAAACAATCAAAACTAAATAAAAAAATAAGTTTTTTAGATGTAAGTAAGGAGCAACATTAAAAATCAAATGAACAAAAATTATTCCTTGCATGAAGGGAGTTGCCCCACCCTCAATCCCTCCTTCTTGACACTAAAGCTTGACTTTTTTCCTAATTCTTTAAGAAGTATTGCCGAAACACAAGGGTCGTTGAATTATTATAAGATGGTATTTTTAAAGTGCTAAAAACTTCAGCGTAGCGAGTGAGGGGTTGAGGAAGGGTTATCTTCAGTTATATACCGAATAATTTGTGTTTGCTTTAAGTTTTAATGTTGCTCCTTACTTTCAATTAAATTTTTTTTTTTGTTTTTAATTTAATTAGTTCTATATCTGGACGTGTTTCTAAACATTTCTTGACATGTTCAAAAACATTTCTATATACGGAGGACCAGTAAGGAGCAGCCAGGTGTAATAGTAAGCAAAACTCTAAAAAAAAAGAGTTTTAATAGAAATATATCAACAGTTCGTGATAACGAACTAGGAGCAAGGAGCGACTTGGGCTAATAATAGCCAAATCTCTATAAAAAAAAAGGGGGTGTTCTCATATAAATTATGCATCAAAAGAATTTAATTTTTAGTTTAAAGCTACACATCAAAAGCTAAGAGCGTGAAAAAACTCGCCTGATTTTAAAAAAGTGGGAAAACACCCCTCAAAAGCCGATTAATCTTGATGGAAATCACGCTATCAAATTCAGCATTCTAGAGAACCCAGTCGGTATTTTCAAAGACCACACTGCCTTTCCTTAACGTAAATAACAGTTCAATAGGGACAAATCATTTTATGTGACAGTGAAACAGCAACAAAATTTATGAATATTTCGGTCACATTTACAGTGGCCGTCATCAGCAGATAAACTTTCGATTATAACATATGCAACAACAAAATTTATTATTGCACCTGATTCTAAATTTGTAAAATGGATCAGTTTTAAATTTTCTCATTAAAAGCCATTAGTACCTGAAAATTTGTCTAATTTTAGAAACATCAAATAATCTCCTCCAAAAAGGGGTGCCATCTTGATTTTAACTATCCAATGAAATTAAACATGTATGACAGACCTAAAGGTACTTTCTGCAAATATGAAATTTATCTTTTTCTTACGAAGTGTAAGAATATACATAGATGAATATAATGAATATATATAATATATATATATATATATATATATATATATATATATATATATATATATATATATATATACATATATATATATATATATATATATATATATATATATATATATATATATATATATATATATATATATATATATATAATATATATATATATATATATATATATATATATATATATATATATATATATATATATATATGTGTGTGTGTGTGTGTGTGTGTGTGTATTACCAGTAGCCTTGATTCTCTTTGTCGCTTGTCTTCTAACCGTAGACAATGTGAACTTCTTTTTAGAAGGGTTGGTTGGAAGGCTGTCTCAAATGGGAGGGACAAGAAAAGATACACGTATCTTAATTGACAATCAAGCATGTCAGTTAAGATACGGCATCCAAAGGAAACAAAATTACCCTGATGGGGGTCAAGGGCACTCTGAAATAGAGGGTAATGAGATGGAATATGAAGCAGCTAAGGCTGAGACACCATAGAGATACTATGGGCCAGAACTTTTCATCCCAATTTCTCAGAGTGGCTGGAAGGCTGCGGCGAGTTGATGAGAGAGCGGAACAAAATTGGCATAGGAAGGTGGGATGCAACGAAACGAAGGAATTGCTCCCAAAGTTTAACCCCACCCTAACTAAACATTTTCTACGACTGAAAAGGTTTGTGACAATAATGGTTATAGAAGCCATAGCCGTAATAGAAATTTTGGCAAATATCTTTCCCAAATAGGGAAGGTCGAATCATCATTATACCAAAAGTGCGAGATGACCACTATTGAAAGAAGAAGGCATCTAATAGAGGAATGTCCAGCAAGGATTAGACACCGGCTTGAGATATTTCATAATGTTATTGTTAAGCTGGAGGACATAGTAAGGGAAGGAGAGGTCTGACAGATGACAAAATTTATGGTATTGGCGAGAAGGCCAAATCTATCATGCCCCCCCCCCAACCACAAACGGTGTATAGTTTTTGGGTGTGAAGGCAATGGTCCTATAAAGCCTGAGCCTCAATCCGTGATAGTGGATCTACCCCTTTTAATAATAGTAATAATAATGACGTCAGGTTAGGTTCTATGCAACCGCCCTTGTTCAAGCTCCATTAGACTATGAGTAGGTAAAGGGTTCAACATGATGGTCGATATTTTTTAACCTGACAACATTTTTGGCCCGTTGTTTTACAACCCTTTCATTTGACGGAAAATTATGGTCAGCATTAAGAGTAAGAACAGCACATACTTCATTACATTTAAGAGGGTTGAATCGTCCATAATGCACACCATCTGACACAGCGAAAACTAGCTGCTCGTTGGAGTATGTTGTTCCAAAGAAACAGCACGTTGATTTACATCATCCTTCAGTTCTCGCATTTTCATATAGCCTTTGGTATAGTAGTTTGTGTCTCTCAATATTTCTTCCAATAGATCCATTTGGTTACGAGAGATCCCATAACTTAAAGGATGTGCAAGGTGTTCTTCAACAGCTTTATTGGGGTCTAAAAAGTACATTTGGCCATATGAAGGTCGTTCAAGCAGCAATCCAAAAATGAATTATCTTTGTTTGCTACTGTTTTCTCGGGAAAATGGAGGGCTCCAAAGTGAATGCATACAACGTTGAAAGGTCCCAATGACTTGTAATTAACACTTGCGTAGTTTACGGCATGTTTGTAGGTTTTTTATGGTTTTTATGCCACATCATGGTAGCGTCAAAGATTACGACGGCTTTTTTATTCTTATTTTGTTCTTCACTTTCGTTTTTGATTTGTTGTGATTCTTGCTGTCGCTTGTCTTCTAACCACATATTTTTTTGTTTTTCTATTTCGTGTTTGATTCGTTTTGATCCTCGTTTTTGCAAGTCTCCTAGCCGCATACGTCTTTGTTTTTCACTTTCGTATCTAACTCGTTCTTATTCTCGCTTGCGCTTGTCTTCTAACCGCCAATTTCTTTATCCAAATAGCGGTCCAGAATATTAATTTTTAAGCAAAAAACTAACAAAAGTTTCGTTAATACACTAATAAAAAATGTCAATTAAGAACTAACATAAATTAATTTTTTAAAAAGTCCAAAACGAAAGTTTTTCGAAGAAAAATAAAGAGTTACATTTGACCAAAGACGATTGTTAAAGTAGTATAATATTTAAAGTTAAGGCGAACAAAATTACTATCAATGAGTAATTAAAATTACTATCAAAAATAATTGAGTCATACCTAAAATAAAATCAGATTTGTTTTTGACCCCCCGAAATGTTTGTTCGACTCGTAAAAATGTAACAAAAATGAATACAAACAAATTCTTGATGTGTTTTGAAGCTTTTTTGTATGCCCCCCCCTGAAAAAAATAATATTTTTGTACCCCCCCCCCCCCCGAAAAAAAAATCCTGGATACCTCTGACACAGAGAAGTTCGCGTTGAGCCTTGCCACCGATACCTTGGAAGAAATTATTATAAATTCTTTCCCCTTTGCCTTATTGACTGAGTTTGGGATAAACATTCCTACCGCTCATCATGCCATTTTGGGGAGATTCATCTAAATTACCCATTAGGTCCCTCATACTGACAAACATTTACCCGTCCCATCATCAATCATCCTCCTCCAACAAACCAAGGCTTCTTATCAATAATAAAAGATTTTCCCATGGCTATTCTATCTTCGAGAACAATTAGTAAGCCTACGAGATGGCTTAGAATTCTTATCAAATGATTGCTTAGACTGCTTAGACCAAGCTGGCGTGCGTCGGCCGTGCGCGTGTTAGGCATTGCGCGTTAAGGCTAGTGAAGCAATTAAGCTATTCGAGATTCTTCAGTTGCGGAGGATTAGAAACAGTTTAGATTCTGCAGCGGTGCTGGAAAGTCTATAGCGGATGAAATATAATTAATTTGAGGAATGAAGAGTTGGATTTTGATTGTTTGTTGGCATGTAACTCATGGTAAGTTCTGTGGATTGGTTATATTAAGGGATAGCCTATAACTGATGTCTATTTGCCAAAATTACTTCAAATAAATTTGCGCCTATTCCTACCTTATTTTGTCTTGGGCTATTTGCATTATTTGAGTTGTGCCTGTGTTAATTGCTGCTTATTTTCATCAAAAGTTTTTTTTTTAATTCTCGATGTGGATTGGCTTGTAAACACAGTTAGGCCTATTGTTTGTAGCCTAATTATAAAAAAAATGGTAAAGGTATTTCTAGATTTTGTCACGGGAAAGATTTTCAAATTCTATTAATCCGTATCTTTCACTTAAAGGGCACGGACCTTTGATGAATTTGGAAAAACTTTGCATTGTAAAGGTAGAATTTAGGGAAATAGAGCTATAGCACAAATGAGGGTCAAAGGAGTGTTGCTTAAACCTCACTCCTTTATTGTATCTTGTTTCAACAGGTTTTATAAAGTTTATGGAAATTTTTCTTCAGTTTGAAAAGAAACTACCTAGTATAGCTTAAAACTCTTCAAAACCTCGCTTCAGGAAAAAGCTAAGGAAGCGATTTGTTTTCGGTATTAGCCTAAGACTGGTGCATGACCTATCTTTTATGCAAACTTCCATGTCTTCTATGCAATAAAGGATGGGGGCTATCAAAGGCCACAGAACAGAAGAATTGCCTGAGCATATGTGGACATTAGGGTAAAACTAATAAATATCTTGAGATTTGGGTGGGAAGAGTTCTGGAACATTGTGTGCGTGACTGAGATCGGACATACGAAAGCAGTTCCTCTTTCTTTTAGTGGTTGAAAAAAATCTTGGTATGAACCAATTATGGTTGGAATGAAACCAAATATAAGTTTTTTTAAATATGCAAAACAACCCAAATCCTAAGTTTCCCCAGTATTTGACAACTCAGAGAAGGCTAAGAAACTTCAAGAGAGCATCAAGTAAACTTAGCGACAAAATTGAGTCGGCCCAAAAGCGTGCGCTCAGGAGTCATTTACAAAGAGAGTAAGATCCCATACTCATTCCTCCTTAAAACCGCACGCATCACCACATTAAAAGAGAGAAGGGAAAAATTAGTTTCCTTTTTGCCAAATCCACCATTTCTAATTTCCGAACTGAGGATATTTTCCCTGATTTTTACAACCCCATTAGACCCTGACTCCCCCGCTTAGCCTTCTTAGTAATCCCAACTTACTCTCCGATCCATGTTGTTATAGAGAGGTTCCGAAAAAGTTTTATCACCTTTATTCTGGAATGCCACCTTAACAATTTTTCATATGTGTTCTGAACCTAAATGGGCTCCTCCGTCTCTTATTTTAGTTGATGGGGTATGGTGGTACAGTATCAATGTTTCGTCAAAATCTTTGGGGAGGGGGAGGAATTGGAGCCAGTTTTCCCAATTCAAGTAAAATGGCAGTGAATAATGAATAATGACCCATATAGTACCATAAAAGCAAATGTATACTACAGAAAATTGATCTTTTCCTGTGGATGCTTGAATTATGTTGGCATATCTTAGTATTTACAAGGTTTTTAAAGACACTAAATTTCAGCTGGGAAGAGGAGGGGGGAAACTGGGTCTGTTGAAGATGGGGCAGACTGGAGTCTGGGGAGGGTTCTCCCCTGGCTTGTAGCAAGTTACATCCCTGGTATTGTCACAATAACTATGCCCATTTTTTTATCTATCACCACTTTGCTTTACCCATTTGTGGTGCTTATTTGAGTTCTATTTCTCTTTCAATTTAGTGGTTTGCGCAATCTTTTCTTTAATTTTAAATATTTTTTTTTGGAAATTTTGACATTGAATTAACATTTTTATTTTAGTTGTTTTTATTTGAACAATATTTGGTTCGGAATATGAATTCGGCTATTTTTTTCTTTTAGCCTGTGATAGTTGTTTGCCATGATGTAACATAATTTTATATATTAATATATAATTTTATAGCTTAATATATTATTTTATAATATATAATTTTAATGTGTAATTTAATATAATTTTAATAGGCCTATATAATTTTTTAATCTATAATTTTATACTTAATATATAATTTTATAGCTTAATATATTATTTTATAATATATAATTTTAATGTGTAATTTAATATAATTTTAATAGGCCTATATAATTTTTTAATCTATAATTTTATACTTAATATAGATTTTATAGCTTAATAATTTTATATATTAGTATATTATATATTATATTTAATTATATATTAAATATAATTATATAATTTTATATTAATATATAATTTTAATAGCGCCCCCTCCCCGTCTGTTTTTTTCCAATAATCGTACGAAGTTAATTTTAGTTCATGGAGATTGATTTTTTTATTTATATTTTATTAATTTGTATTAAACTTTATTTGCCATTTTTACGCTTGTTTGATTTTTTTTACTTTGGTCCAGCTGAATCTCTTGTTTTATTATCTCATCAACGATTATATATTCAGAACCTGTTCAAGCTTCAAAAGAGTTACAGGTTTATGTGAATCGAATGCTTAACAGCTTACCTCTTATGAAAATACTTTATACTAGAAAATGCTGTCTAAATTTTGTTCAGAGTAGCCATTGTAGCCATTACTTAATAGTATTTAATTGAATAGTATTATTCCAAAAACTGATTAGGTTGCATACTTAAACAAAATCTTATGGTATCAGAATACCATGGGAAAAAACATATTTTAAAAAACACCGAAGATCATTCTATTTTCCATCATAAAAAACAATAGCAGGTAAACCAATGGAGAATTTATCTAATATAATGATTTTTTTTTATAAATCATCAATGATCTGGCTCTATATCTAAAGGCCATCCTTAGTAAAGCACATATATAAACAAACTAAGACTTACAATAGAATACTACTACTACTACTACTAACAACTCACCGCAGCACCAAGCCGCCTGAGGCCAACACAGCTACGCACGCTCCTCCTCCATCCCAATCTATTCAAAGCCTCCCTTTTTACACCCGCCCACGAAGTTCCCATTTCCTATAAATCTTTCTTTATGACGTCCTCCCACCCCAGACGGGGACGACCTGCTTTCCGTTGAGCCCTAGATGGTTGGCCGAAAAGGACAATCTTCGGCAATCTGTCATCCTTCATCCGCACAACGTGCCCTAACCACCTCAACCTTTCTTTCATTATAGCCCTAGAGAGCGGTATTGAACCACATTTTTCGTATAGCCTGTTGTTTGAAATACGGTCAGTCAGCCGGGAACACAGAACAATCCTTAAGCAATTTCTCTGGAAAACATCTAGCAAATCTTCATCCGCTTTTCGGAGCGTCCATGCTTCAGAGCCATATTTGACCACTGTCATCACTGTAGCTTCTAATATTCTAATCTTGGTTTGCAGACTTATCCTCCTATTCTTCCAGACTTTTTTTAACTGTGAAAAAACACCCTGAGCCTTGGCTATTCTAAATTTAACATCTTCACTGCTCCCACCATCTTTACTAATAATACTACCAAGGTAAGTGAAGCTGCCCACCTGATCAATCTTTTCATTACCCAACGTTACCTTTTCATCTTCACTTATTCCTAGCCTTAGTGACTTAGTCTTCCTAACATTAATTTTCAAACCAATTCTAGCACCCTGAACTCGCAAAACATCTAAAACTTCATTCATTTTGCTCACACTTTCATCTAGTATGCTTAAATCATCAGCATAATCCAAGTCCAGGAGACTCTTTCCTCCCCATTTGATTCCATGGTCTCCCATTGCCTTTCCTGTGCTCCTTAAAACAAAGTCCATCAAAATAATCCATATAAAGGGGGATAGAACACAACCCTGCTTAACTCCTGATTTAATACAAAACCAGCTGCTAACCTCATTTCCTACCTTAACCGCAGCAGTGTTATTCTCGTACATAGCACTAATCACTTTAATGTATTTGTCTGGTATACCGTACAAGGATAAAACCTTTACTAAAGCTCTTCTATCAACAGAGTCGAACGCTTGCTCATAATCTATAAAACTGAGGACCAAAGGTGTTTGAAAACTCAGGCACTTCTCAATTATTAGCCTAAGAGTGAAAATTTGGTCGACACATCCTCTAACTTTTCTAAAACCGCACTGCTCTTCTCTTAAAACTTTGTCTACGGCATCTCTCAGTCTAAAAAGTATCATATTACTAAGTAATTTGCTACCTACAGAGACCAGACTAATGCCTCGATAATTACCACACTCACTTTTATCACCTTTCTTATAAAGTGGCTTAATTAAGGTTTTCCTAAAATCGTTAGGTACTTCCCCTTTTTCAAAAATCATATTCATAATCTTCAGTAACTTATTTCTAACCTCAGAGCCACCATATTTAAGAAACTCATTTACCACCCTATCAGCACCTAGAGCCTTATTATTCTTTAATCCTTTTAGTACTGTTGCTAATTCCTCCTCACAAAACAAATCTTCCTTCACATCCAAGGTATCACAAACTTTTTCATTTTCTTCTATATTTTTTCCTGCAACTCTATCTCAGTTAAGCAAGTTCTCAAAATGTTCGGCCCATCTCTCTTTAGTTTTTTCCTTATCGCTAATTGCGACCCCATTCCTATCTTTAACTGGGACAAGTCCGGATTGACTACTCCCTATCAATTTGTTAACGTGCCAGTACAATATTTTACTATTATGCCGTCTAGCTGCATCTTCCAGATCCTCGGCAATTTTATCCATGGCCTCCACTTCACATCTCCTTAGTTCATATTTTAATGCTTTCTCCACTTTCTTTACATTTCTTTTGTTTTCATACGATCTATCACTCAGATAATTCTTGTACAAGTCCTTTCTCCTTTCTATTAAACATAAAGCTTTTTCACTAATATTCTTAGCTGCAGTTCTAGCTTTCTTCCCTAATACACCTTCCTCAACTTCACAAATTATTTTTCTAAAATTATTCCAACCATCTTCCACATTATCAAATTTTAAACTCTCAAGTTTAGTATTCAACTGTTCCTGGAAAGTTTCTCTCAATCTATCATCCTGGAGTCTTCCAACATCATAACTTCCCGGGAGGTAGTTACCCTTCCGATATTTCAGCTTTAAATTAACCCTTGACACTACTAGATGGTGATCTTTACTTTTTTTATCTTTACTTACAATAGAATACGATCGTTAAAACTAAAATTAAAACAGTCCCGGACCACTACTTCAAGAAAGATCAACCAAGACTCAAGACAAAGCAACGAAACACGGGGCGGCTCATTCAAGTAAATGCAAATCAATAACAATCAATAACAGCAATAAAAAAAAACAAACCAATAACATTAATTACATTAAAAACATGCTCCTTTTTGCAATTACCTGAATTAATTGCCTTGTTTAGGGTTGTTTGTCTTCAACCCTGGTTGAGTTTCCCTGAAGTAATGATTCTGGGACTTTTTTTTTTTTTTTTTTTTTTTTTTTTTTTTTTTTTTTTTTTTTTTTTTTTTTTTTTTTAACGATCGTATTTTATTGTCTTATTTTGTTCATATACGTACTTTGCTGAGGATGTCCCTTGGATATAGAATCGAAATATTCATTTAAGGTCTAAAAAAGAAATTCCACTGTTTTAAATAAGCTCCCCACTGTTTTACCTGTTGTTGTTTTTATAGCCTACTTTAAGTATGTCAGTCATTCTTGTTTGACGTTCACCTTCTATCCAATTATACTCATAGCAGCTCTACTGTATAACATGAATTAGAAAGAAAGTTAACCAGTACACGAGGAGGTTGAAGCAGAATGTGGCACTGAGATTTATTAAAAAAAAAAAAAAAAAAAAAAAAAAAATCAAGGCTAAAGTTTGATTTCTTTCGCTAATGCCTCAACCACGGGTGCTATAAACCAATATCTATGGTAGTGGGTTTAGAAGTACTCTTTACAATGTCTCAGAAAGAGTAAGGTTCATTGATTCGCTGTTTCAAACAACAAAATTCATTTTTTTTGTTTTGAGAAGCAATTGGCAAAAAAACTGTTGCGATTACCTATTAAATACATAGGTACTTGTGTAGAATCTGGTAAGTACGCGATAAGTGATGTTTCGTTAATGCTAATGAAAAAGAACAAAATAGGAGGAAAATATAATAATTCAGAAACAAATTTGGTCTATATATTTGCACATTAGGGGAGGGGTTAAAGCATAGCGTATACTAAATACATAACCCAACCTAGGTACCTTTTAGTCTCCATTAGCCCCAAAAAACCAAAGTTTAAACATAGTTCCCGAAGTGAGAAACCCTTTGCTTATACCTCAAAGGGCAGCGTAAACCTGTTTTCATAAAGATCTTTGCAATACAATTGTCGCGCACTTACCAGATTCTACACAAGTACCAATACATATATCGCATCATGGTATGCTTTCAATGAAGTGTCATAAAATCTTAGTGTAGGTGTCGACAGGTTCTCCCTCAAAAATTTGGGTGAGGGGGTTAAGCATTATATTCCCCCCTGGATACGGCCTTCCACGTAACTCTCAGTACAGTTCAAGATGGGAATTTAACATATATTTTCTATTTTTCTGTTTAAATTAAATTGAATCGGAAATTGAAAGTGAAATTTTGGTCATTTAGGAAGGACTATGGCACAAAAACGAAATAATCTCCCATGCTGAAGGAAAATATGCCAATTAATGAGATTTGCCTGGTGACATTCATTTAGAAACATATTATCGGATAATAAGCTACCTAGAATTCCGTTGGGGAAAACGTACTTTAAGTGTATGATTTAATAACAAAAAATTTTCCCCTGAAATTAAGGAGCAACATTCAAACTTAAAACGATAAGAAAGAATTTAGTACATCAGGAGAACTGCCGCTTGCTCAGCCTTCGCTCGTTACGCTAAAGTTCGACTTTTTGTCACACTTCTTTCATAAGGACTGCTTAAAATCGAATAAAATAAGTGATTGTTAGTCTAAAATGGCTTTTCGTTGATCAGACTGAGATCCTGACACCCGTGATCGTAAAAAAGATTATTTTTTGTCAACATTTTATCCTTTGACCGCAGAGACGGCCCGAGGTGCAAATATAGTATTATAAAATATAGTATCTTTTATTGAATATTGACAATTATTTATTCATAATGCTACAAGACTATGCACTTTGCTTGTAATTTTTATTTTCCTTGGGGGGAGGGGACCTTTTTGCAAGTCAAAACTTCACTTTACCTTTATTACAAAATAGGCTACGAAAAAACTAACCCCAAACAATTAGTGTCAAGAATCATTGTAAGTTTAAAACTAGCTTAGAATAAACCCTATTTTCAAACCAAGGCATAACAATTTTTTGAATCATAAATCTTTAACTCTATGCTAAATGAAAGAATGTAATTAGATTTGAGATCTTCTTTTTTCTCGATACTAATTATGAAAGGAATTTTCAGTAAATGACAGAGAAAATTCCAATACAAATTGAATCTCAAGTTCTGGTTCTGGACCCCAGTATCAAATTACAAGCAATAAACTAAATGGTCTATTAAAAAGTATTCAAGTTACAATGAAAATTGAATCATTGGTAGGTTTAATATATTCTACATCACGATCTAAATTATTTAGGTCCTACATAGGCAAAGAGGGCAAAGTTACTGTTTCGAAATGATCTTTTTAATAGCAAAGCGTTTTATAATCTTAATCAGAATAAAATTTATTATTTTGGATATTTGCCCTTACTTTAGAAGGGATTTTGATAAAAATTTTCTGGCTTCAAAAATAGTAGTGTAAAATTTGGTCATGGTCGAATTGGTCGCCGCAAACTATTAAAGACGATTGTAGAGAAGATTTAGAACATGCATTTTTGAAAGAGCTATTAAGAAAAATTTAGCAATTGATACTTATCTTGAAATAACAACAACGATCTTCTTGCCTTAAATCAGGTTTAATAGTTTCACAGCCAGATGGTATGCTGCTACTCCTGGCAATATTAAAATTTCCGAAAACACATTAGGTATGATTTTAAAGCAACTAAGAAAAGGTTCATTTCGGACACAGTATAAAGATATAGCAGTAAGTTTACCGCAGATAATTTCTGGTCCTTCATTGTCGGTGTGAACAAACAGCGCCTCCCACTTATTCTTGTATTAGCGCGTACAAACAGCTCCTCTCATTTGATCTGCCATCAGCGGTCCTCCAATTACCCTGGAACACGTATTTTGGCAGAAACTTTCTCAAAATGCCTTTGAAACCAACTTTAGACTTCAAAACCTACTTTTAATTCCTAAAAACATCTAATAATAACATTGCACTACTAATTACCGATTTTCATATATGTATTGGAATAAATTAATTTAAAATTAGTTTCTTCAAAATTTGGTGTTCCAACGTTGAAGCCAAGTTTCGCGTGCAAGAGAAATCTGACTTGTCTACCCGTGAAAAGATCTAATGTCGCTTATGTTTCTACGTTCTCTGGAGCACTCGCACCTCGGTCCGGATTTTTATAATGGGTGAGATAGGGAAAGATCATACTGTCTATAATTTATATACTGTATTTTGGATAACCTCTGTTAAGAGGTTGTTCACCATGGCGATAGTCCGTCCAACAGGGCTCTCTTCTATATACTCCTGGCAGACAGCTTACTGTATGGTATTAGGTGATCCTGATGATCAGCCCTACCAAGACTGAATCTCATCGGCTTAGCTCTGCCAGGTATGGTCTTTGTCAGTCCCTCTGATGTAAGAACATAAATACTTTTGTAAAGAACGCAACTTCAGGACACTCTTGCGATGGTTGAGAGGGATTCGTAGCATTTTAACTAGATACTTGCTCTGCTCTGATTGTTCTGTTTTAGAATCATTGGAGAGGAGTAAAATGAGTCTTTGGGGTGACTGCGAGAAGAGTACCAGTAGATTAGATACCGGTATTAAACCAAGGTATGAATAGATAAAAAATGGATCACAGCATAAATATTCTACAGTATAGAAAATTTTGTTTAGAAATAGGATACATTATACATTACAGCGCGTGAAAAGGGAAGTTACCCTTTGTGTTTGCGTAACAGCAATAGCTTAAGTTGCTACTTGGCATCCTCGCCGCAATGGGCGGAAAATTTGTCATTGCCCACACGAGAAGGCGGAGTCATGAAAAATTTGCAATACTGATCTGTCCCAAAAAGCTTTAACGGAGAAGATAGGAATTTTCCATCATTACTTGTGGGAGTAGGATGATATTACTTCACTAAGGTGCATAGCTCACATGAGATCTGACAAGAAATTTTATTTTACAAAAATTAATAGTATCGACTCTCTTTATTTACTGCCCTTTAAAGATAAATTCAGGAGTTTGCTCCTCAGGTTCTTCTGTGGGAATCAGCGATTCATTAATTTGATTTGCATTTAAGGTTAAGTTTTAATTATATCTATTTTTTCCTCTATCTTCACTTGATTGGGCTGAAGGGTCATATGATATTCATTTGGATATGCACCCATCTAATAATACTTTAATTTCAGAAAATGTAATGCCAGAAATAGTGTCAATTACGGAGAGGGGGTTAATTTTGCTGTATATTTTAAATTCTTTCAATAAGAGTTAGAATTGCCATTTTTCAATAAAAAATACGGCAAAAAGGTGGTTTTTGAAGTTTAAAGGAGGTGAAAAATCTTTATGGGTGACCAATGCTCCCAACCCCGGTGGCTTCAATTGACACCATTGAACTTCAAGTTTTTTTTCTAGAAAGGCTCTGGAACCCCTCAAAAATCCTATCGGAAAAAAGTTCGCCATCGCAGTCGCCATAATCAAAACCCTTTACCGTCGATTTGAAGCTCCTATCTCAAAATTTAAAGAAAGTTTTGAGAGACATATTACTGCCTGTTAAATATTTATTTAGCAGATTAAACAATGGAAGTGGAAAATGAGAAAAGTGGATATAAAAAGTGTGCAGACTAAACAAGGTATGCAAGGACCACTTTAGTCTGCTCCCTTGTATTGGTGCCAGATCTGTTGTAGGCAGGGCCGGATCCAGGATTTTTTTTTAGCGGACGGCACAAAATATTTTACTCCGATTAACTTGCGAACAAAGAAATACCAGCAATTTAAAGGGAACCTCAATGATTATACGCCATAGATAGGTTGTGGAAATGGTCGTAAATTTAATCTAAAATCTGCTGAGGGTTGAAGCTCTAATAAATCTGTTGAAATTAAAATGATATAAAAATATTGATACGAAAAATAGTAAGTTATAAACACAACCCCGCCATAAAATAAAATACAAAGCTGTTCACCCTCTACGAAAAATATGATATTTAATATTACAATATGATAGTATCCCCAAATCCACCACTAGGTCGCGGGGGGCCTCCCACCTGGATCCGCCACTGGTTGTGGGTAAAACCCATTGGGGTGTCATATTCGGGATGGAAATTGCTAGAACCTGTCAAGACATTTTTTTTGCATAACGATGTTTATAAAAATCTATTTACTTTTACAAATTTGAAAGGACGCTTATTTTTGTTGTTTGAATTCCATTTCGTTCACAAGTGTAGAACAGCGGAATTTTAACAAACAGTTTTATAATTTGAAGCAGTCTGTTTAGCTTCCATTGAAGTCCAAATGACACACTAGCCTTTTGGAGGATTTGAGAACAGCAGCAGTAAAACTTCTATTTTTGGAAACGTCTGTCACTTTTAAATACGAAATTCTTATTTTATTTCCATTCTGTTGATTTTAAATTTAAGTTATTCACTCTATGAAACTTTTTTTTGTTTAAAGTTTGACTTTTACATTTACACTCAGCAAACTGCATGTGGCGACGTTGCTCTATTTCTACTCTTCATCGTTTCCACTTTGTTCCCACATGTCTTAATATCTCACTGTACTTGTGTCCATAAAGCTTGCTCTTAAACATTTTCTTATTTGTTACATTGATTCAAAGCAATCTACTTGAACTCTTACCTAAGGTATTAATCCAAATTCTAATTAGGTTGATATCTGATATATTTGCCATGGTATAAAAGTTTTAATATCCTGGGATCATAATGTAGTTCCGAGCAACTAACACAAAAGAATGATAAGATAGTACTGTTTTGCTCCCGTATAAAAGGAGTAAGGACTCGCTGAGGGAGGGGTCATAAGAAAAAGTTAGGTGCATACTCAAATAATAACCTTAATTAATTAAATCATCATATTGTGTTTGTGAGACAAAGTATCTTTGTTAAAAGTAATAAATGAAGAAACAACCCGAAAACAAATGCTAAAAATGAATGTGAGACAGTCAAACAAGTAGGATTGAAATTTGTTTCCAAAGTGGGCTCATTTTCAAAACAGTTTGGCTGTCAAAGACTAAGAACACCCCTGAAGTTTTGGTGTTGATGTCGTGACTTCAAATTCCCCCAAGCTTTGACTTGACTTGTAGTTCCGAATGTCTTTAATTTTTGTTCGCCAGGGTTAGTTAACTACTGGATGGTCAAAAATTGGAAATTAGGGTCTCATTTGACAAATAATTTGTAAGTACATCTTCTTGATAACCAGTCCTTTTTATAGCACAAAAAAGCGGTATACATGACGAAACGCGACAATTTGTGAAGAAATCTTTTTTCACCAGCATTAGCAGCCTACTTGATGCATATAAGGGGTGATTGGGCCCTTAAGTAACTTAATGCATATGAACGAATCAAGTTTTGTGACAACCAAGATTTGTTTATATCCACATAAGTGACATAGACCGGCAAAATATTCTATTGGAGGGGTAGGGGTTAAAAGTGTTTTAAATGCTATCAAACACAAAATGTTTTAAGTACGGTGTCATGGTAGCTTTATATTGTGATTAATTTAATAACTTTTCCACAAAATAAATTTTTCAAAGAAAAGTGAAAAGCTCTATTAAACCAAAAATGAGCAGAAATAAAGTCAAATAATCTTCCAAGCGTAAAACTACCACGAATCACCATCAATAGATAAATGAAGCCTAAAACGAACAGAAATTACAATAAATAATCGAGTCAAACTCAAAACGAGCAGAAATTAACATGAGTAGGGCTGACACCGCCATGCCTTCTAAGCACCAGAACATAATTTGCACTTTACTGAAAACCATATTTTTTATAGTTTTATTTATAAGTTAAAGATTATTGAGACTTTAAGGAATAAATATTAGTAAATGTATATTCAACTGTCAATCCATATTAATTTGTTGTTTTTCCGGTAAAGTGCAAATTATGTTCTGGTCTTCAGAAGGCATGGGAGGCGTCGGCCCTACTCAAGTTGAAGATTTTAGTGGTTGTGTGTAGAGAAGGATTGGTTGAATGTTGTTGGTGAGATGATTGTTTGGGTTTTGAATGGATGAGTGATTTATTTCCCTTTTTTTCTCTCTTTTTGTGAATGTTGTGAGTTGTGTTGGGTTGTTTGCGTGGATGATTCTCAAGTTCCCGCTTTTTTGTTGGAGGGGAAGGGAGAGGGAGGCGAGGGAAGATATTTATTTGTTTTTGGGTTGGGTTATATTAGGGTCCGAGGAAATAAAAGCTAATAAAAGAAAATATTATATTTATTTTTTTAAGTGTTTTTCTTTTTTTGGGTTTTTTTCCGGCATGCAGTAATGCATTGGATTGTGTTTTTAAATGAGAAGTTTGTTAATTTATTTATTGTAGCCCGTTTATAAATAAAAAAAGTTAATTTCTCAGGTTTTGAGTTCAACTCGTTTATTCATTGATATTTCTGTCCGTTTTGGGTTTCCTGTTTGTTTTATGCTCAGTCATTACTAAGTTACGCCCTTTTGATAACCCATTTGCACATAACATTTTTTGATTTAGCTCAACACTCCCCTCAACATTCTTCGAAAGGCTCACCTTAATGCCCTTAGTCTTTTTGGAAAGTAAAGGTTAAATATGCCTACCTTTCTCAATAGCATATACTATATGTAAACAATGGACAAATTGCCTAGCTTACAGACCCGGCCCTGAGGGCTATGGGGGAGGGAGCGTTGGCATCCCCAAAGACATAATTACTGGACCTTGCAAATATGCTGAACAAAATTGCTGTCTCAAAATTTTGATTGGATGTGTTTTGGGAAATGATTGGCGTAGGAGGAAGGGGGGCTGGTTTTCCTATAATTCATTTTGAGTCCTAAAAAGGCACTAGAACTTTCAATTTCAATATAAACCTTATATGCCCCGGGGCATAACTTACTCCCGACCTCTGGGAGGTTTCGTCAACCCTTGAGGCATTGTTATAGGATTTTTGGACGATTTTGAACAAAATGGCTATCTCTAAATTTTGATCGGATTCATTTGTGGTAAAGAGGGGGAGGGGGGGGGGGGGCTAGTTGCCCTCTAATTACTTTGAATATTAGGCCTACTAGAACTTCAGTTTTCCTTCAAATGACCCTCCTCCATATCTTATACTGCCGTAATTTGAATAAAGACCTTATAAGCCCGGGGCATAAATTAAAGCCCTTGTCCTCAGGCTCTGGGGTGCTGTGTCAACCCTGGAGGCATTATTATATGATCTTTGAACTTTTTTGAACAATATGGGTATCTCAAAATTTCGATTAGATGCATTTAAGGAAAACAGGGGATGGAGGGGGCTAGTTACCCTCCGTTTACTTTCGGCCTTTAAAAAGGGAACTAGAACTTCTATCTTCAATCAAATGAGCGTCCTCCAAAGTTAATAGAAGCACCCTTTCCATAAAAATCTTATATGCCCCGGGACATAACTTACAACCCTGTTCCCAGGCGGTGGGGGTTCGTGTCAACCTGGAGGAACTGTTACATGATCTTTGGACTATTTTGAACAAAATTCCTATCTGGCAATTTTGATCGGATGTATTTGGAGAAAAAAGGGCGCGGGGGTTAGTTGCGCTCCCATCACTTTTGACTCTTGAAAAGCATACTGCAACTTTCGGTTTCCGATTGAATGAGCCTCCTCCGAAATTTATACAGCCACCCCTTGCATAAAGATCTTGTATAACTAGCATAACTTATGGCCCTTGCCCTTACGGCTCTGGGGGGGGGGGGGTTACTATCTCCAAAGACATAATTACCGGACCTTTCAACTATGCTGAATAAAATAAAAAATTTGATTGGATATCTCAAAATTTTGATTGGATATGTTTTTGGGAAATCACGGGTGTGGGGAGGGAGGGAACTGGTTGTCCTTCAATCACTTTAGACTCTTAAAAGGGCACTGGAACTTTAAATTTCCAACCGAATGCGCTCCTTTCGAAGTATCCACGACAATTCCTTCTATACGAAGTGCCTTGGTAAAAAAAAAATATATTGTGCCCACATCGCTATGTACTTGGGCAGCGCTATATCGCTGCCTATGAAGTAAAAAAGAAAGAAAATACTTCATCAGTTGTTATCTGCAAATTTAAAATCAAGTGGTTATACAAGGAAGTTCACCAGTTTAGGTTTTTAGTATTGTTCTTAAAAAGTAAACATTTATTATTCTTTGCGTCTTTTCAAAGCGTGATTTTTGATTGCTACATTGTCTTTTATCATTAAGAAACGTTTTTTCTTCCCTTTTTTGTACTCAATCAAGCTTGTTATCACAATATTATAATGACTGCCATAAGAATGGCAACGAAAAGATGGATTTGATCCTCGAAGCGGAAATTAGGTTGCTTCTGGATTAGAAATGTTCAAAAATAGTCTCTGAAATGTTTCCTCCAAATTAGGGAGTGACAAGATCATTTCCTTTGAAATGTCTTTGTAGTCTTTGATTGAAGAATCTCTGAGATTAAATTGGGAATTCTGTAATCCTTGAGAACCTTTATGTATTACTTTCAGCTTAATAACTCAGTTTTTGATAGCTGCTGTTTTCTAAAAGGAGAAATTTGGGAGATATTCGATAGCCAAAGTCTACCAGACCTTCCGATATTATTCATTCTTGAAGTTTCAGCAATTTTTAATGAAAATCATTGCTTGTTAAATCGTAATTTGGTAATTTCTTAACTTATTTTTCTTGATTATTTCTAGGAAAATCTAATTACAAACATCAAAGGCTATTTTCATCCGAAAAAGGGACAATTTCAAACCATTTTGTGCCACCAAGCACCTACACTTTGGGGCAGGTCTTACGCTTGGTCTAGTCCAAAATATGCAGATTCTTAGGATTATTTCTAACCATTATAGCTGAGTTACTATTTTGAAAGTATATACTTTACACTCCTTCGTAGAAATATTTCGTCGAATCTAGGGATCCATGTGCCATATCATCGCTAATGTTGATGTGGAGAATCCTTATATCCAAAAGTTGAAGAAAATGTTTCGTTTTTGAAAACAATTGTTATATTTTTAGGGGCTTAGTGAAGTGGCTCTTTGGCTACAGCCCTTGTTCGTAAATTTGGGTAAAATTAAATTAAAAAATTAGAATTCAGCCGCTCCTCCTACGCCATTCTAATTTCATTTTAGTAAAATTTTAGACGGAAGAGATATTGATAACGGTGACCGGTTATAGCCAAGATAAGCATCGACAGGAGTGAACAAGGCCTGATTTTAGACTGATGTGAATAACGTTTTGTTCATTTAGATTTCTGCAGATACGACTTTACTGAACGACTTTTCTGTCATTTTGAAGCATTTCTATGCCTATTCAATGACTAGGCAATGCAATATACAACACCTATGTGTCAGTTAGCCACACTCAATAAATCAAAGCTTAACAAGCTCGGATCGAAAAGGAAAAGCATGTTTTTGTTTCGCTAATGCCGGTAACAAGATTCAATTTTGACAAATTTACGGTTGAATAACATTGGAATATCATGAATACTGACGACTCATGATGGAACTTTTTATCATAGAGAACGAAAAGAACATTTGGTGCCTAAGTTGATATTTTTTTCCTGCTTGATTAAACAGAAAACAGTAATTTCATTGAAAAAAGCTATTACATTCAACTGTTCAAAATTACCATAATACAGTATATCTGTTAATTCATTGAAAGTAAGAACAGTAACTAGCAACTAGTAAGTGGCATATTACAAAAAAAACTAGTTTAATTTTGGAACATAAATAAAAGTAGATTTTACAGAAATGTATGTAGTATTTTGCTATACGGCATTTGAAAGCCTACCGATATAATTATCACATACTTCGTTATTATTGATTAACCCTAGCCGAGTGAACACCATACTGGACTTGCAATCAAATGTCCTGCTGGATGCATGTTCAAATCGTGGTGCTGCCAAGGCCCGAGTCCTAGCTTGGGATGGGGATCGGGGTATGACTCTTCAAGCCTGGCTACCTGGGCAGTGGAGGCAATAAACCTTCGAGGCCTAAGCTTTGGTTCAGCTAGGTCCGCCTGAACATAAATTACAAAAGTTACAAATTGTACCTTCTTTATTAAAGGCTAGAAAAAAATAATTTATTTTGGTGGTCTGGTACTTGCCGAGGGAGGAGGAATTAACTTAATAGCACAAAACGGAACACGTGAATAAACTAAAAAATTTAATATCATAAAACGTTCTGATATTTTTACGATATAAGGACATAAGGCCCCCCCCACTATACGCACATGATTCATTTAAGAATCTTTATGCATTATGATAACAAATGAAGTTTTCCGGGATTATCAGTGGACGATTCTGCTATCCTCTGAAGTTAAGTATTTTCTCCATTGCTCAAAAATAATCCTCAAAGGTTAGAAATACAGTTTTTATTTTCCATCTGTGGCATTAGAGAAGATTTTCTATTCTCTAATATCGACTTTACAATAAAGTTGATTTTGTAATTCTGTATTTTCGATATCATTATAAAGAAATAAATGCTTGATCCAAACCAAATATTCAAAGCCTACTAGCTCTAAGAATTAATTACCAGGTAAGGAAAAAACAAACAAAAAAAGAAACTAAATGATCATTGGTGCTTAATGGAAATAAATAAGAAGTAAAGTTTCTCTCATGAAAGTAATCAGCGTTAAAACTTAAAAATAACAAAAACTACCGATTCGCAGTTTACGCAACGTATTTTCTAAAATAAAACTGTTTCAAGTAGTCTGACTCGTGAAATTTTCCTATATTTGCAGAATTCTGAAAAACTAACACTTCAACGAAAACACAGAACCCACGCAACAAAACAGGCTTAGAAGCAGAAAAAAGTGGCCTGTACAAATTAAAGACTACTTCATAAAGCTATCAATAGTACTTTTTATCGCCATGAAATCAATAACCACACGGTTTTAATTCTCTGAAAAAAAAAACTAGAAAGCTGAGTCTTTAGTAAAGCACTAGTTTTCAGAATTCTACAAATATAAGTAAATATTACGAGCCAGTTGATTTGAAGCAGTTTCTCCAAGATATCATAAACTGCGAAACAATAATTTTGCTTCGTTTTAAGTTTCAACTTCGCTCTTTACTTTCTAAGAAAAAGTTTGTTTTTTAAAAATAATTGCTGTGTTTCTTTTTGAGGGTTTAAATTTCATGCATCGTTCGCTGATTAGAATTTTAAGTTTTAATTATTTACTATTAATTAAATAATTAGATTTAACTAACGATAAATGTCGATCATTGGAAGAAATATTAAATATATTTTATTTCCAATTTGTTTTTTTCCAAACTATCCTCCTCGAGGTTTCTTAAAGGATTGGATTATTTTTACTAACATCACTGAGCGCCGCCACAGTCTTATATCTTCTGAAAGTTGCTCCATCGACTTATGAATTGTACTCTTGGGGAGGACTGCTAACATTCAAACTGATGCACCAAATTGTCTTTGATTTTCATCAATGAGCTGTGCTTTTCTTCCAAAAGTAAGAAATAACTGAAAAAAAACTCTATATGTGCTCTTGTGTATTTCAACTGATAAAAATCATAAAATTAACTGAGAAATAAAATCTTAACTGAGAAACGATGTTCCTTTGAAATTGAGGAAAACATCATCGAGCACGGGTCACAACAGGCTCGTTTAGCACTCAATGACCCCTAACCATAGCTAAGTTTTTTGTTCTGATTCAAAATGAACATTGCCAACAATTGTCAATGATTATACGAGTTACAGGAACGTCGATACAATGGCAGGTATTCATCACACACAGCTGCGTAATAAAGGTTTTCAAAGAGCCCACTCCAGGAACGCAAGGAGAGTTCCTTAACAAAAGGGATCATCAGCATTCTATTCAAGATTTTAACCCAGAAAGCATACTCAATACTTTAACAATTGCAGCCCCACCCGTTCACCGGGAATGATACATTGCTGTTATTCGTGAGAGCTTGGTCAAGTATGAAACCCTAAACCATCGCTGTTAAGTGGTCTCTTTGCTCCATTTGGTGTGACACATGTCCAACTGTCAAAAGTTGAATTTCCCTTCAATATCTCGGAATGCTAAAGACAGTTCAAAATAGTTTAGGGATTATCAAAGTCAAATCTGAGATATAGATGTCAACATCCTAATTAAAGGTTAAAATCACGATGAATGACGTTATGAAAATTGAGCCATTTTAATATAGTAGGAACCAAAAGGGTATATTGTGGCCAGGTTTTGAGGGTGCATTGCATGACAAACAGGACCTAAAATGGGCTATAAATTAAGACTGATTTCAAAATAGTGGGTGTAATAGATTTACAGAAAATATGTTCCGTTCCTGTCGCCATAAAAAAAAAAAAAAAATCTAAAAAGCACCCTTCAGGTTTTCAGAAGTACATTTTTTGCGTCTCCATTAAAAAAAGGTCCTTGGAACTTTTCGCGAATTGGCAGTAGTGAGACTACATGTTTAGTAATATTTCACTTCAGCGACTGGAAGCACTTGTTTATTTGTCTTTTAGCTAATCTATGTTTAAGAGGACTCAGCAGCACGAGCATAATATTTATAGCTCTTAAATTCAATTCATCTGTAAGAGGGACTTCCTAGCAGCATCTGAAAGTTATTCCATGCATTTATGGGGAAGCTTTTTCAGGGGAGGGGCCAAACTTACAAAAATACAAATATTAGCGAGTTATTGCTGAAATGTAATAAAGAATAACTAAAAATGTTAAAAGGCCAGGGACACTAATGACATTACCTGTGCCCCCTTCCTCTTTACATGCGCCTGATGCATCCACTCTCATGGTTGCAGCGATAGCTACAGCCTAGTAAAGAGAAAACCACAGCTTTTAATGACATGTAATTTAAGGATGCATTTTGAAAAAAAACTACCTAGTGAGAAAAAAAATGTCATTTGTAGCCAATCAAGGGTTGGTATATATTATTTCGATTAATCTTGATTGTAAAATGCAATATTGAAAAAAAAAGACTGAAACCCCCTCAAAAATGGCATCGGACCAAAATAAGAAGCGTTTCGTTTAAATTGCTATAGTGGGAAACCCTTTACACGAGAACAGCACGGAATCACTTTTTGCATGGGAAGCACGTTAGGTTAAAATAAACAGAAAAAAGCATCTAATTTAAAAATCTAGTTTTTTTATCGACACATGTGACTATGGTGTGGCTCAGACATTAGTAAATATTGGACGTGGAAAAATACCGGTGGATTGATTTAAAAAAAACTTTACTTATGGAAGTAAAGAGCGTGTCTGAAATTTAAAAACGGATAAGAATTATTGTTTCGCAGATTACGAAAGATATATCTACAAAACTGGCTCAATTAAACTGACACGTGATATTTTCGAATATTTGTATATTTCTAAAAACTAGGCTATACTGAAATACAAAATCGATAAAAAAAAAAAAAATATATATAATATTCTCTTCAGAACGAGAAATTCTCTAAGTTGTCGCCAGAAAAATGAAATACTAATTTACAAGGCTCTGAATTGTTTTTTCACCAGCCATGATTCCGATAACTTATTGTATGCAATTATATCAAACGGATCGTGGTGAAGAACTGTAAGTAAGGAGCAACCTGGCTCAATAGTAACCGAAACTCTAAAAAACGGAATTTTGATACCCATAGATACATCAAGAATCGGATTATTACTTTGATTTCAAATATGTAGATTTCATTTAGTTTAATTTTACCCATTAAAGGCTATGAGCCTGAGAATATTTACCTGATTTTCGAAAAAAGGGGGAATCACCCCCTAAAAGGCATAGAATATAAATATTCAATCTGCAAAAATGAGGAATTTTTTATTTTTTGCCAGTAGAAAGATCAAGGATGCGTGTTTATTTGTTTTTTTGTTTTTTTTCAGGAATGATCGTATCGCCCCATTGGTCCTAGAACATCATGAGAGGGCTCATTTGAACGGAAATTAAAAATTATAGTGCCCTTTTTAACTGACCAAATAGATTGGAGGCCCCCTTCCGCCACCCCTTTTTTCCCAAAATCGTCCGATCAAAATTTTGAGATTGCTGTTCTGTTCATCATAGTTGAAAAGCCCAACAACTATACCTTTGGATATAAAATGACCCCCCTTCACAGCTCCAGGGGCAAGGTCTTTAAATTATAAAATTTGCCCATTGTTTACGCATAGTATTTCTTATTGGGAAGTATGCATACACTTTCGGGTGGGGACGAATTTTCTGCTGGGGGCTTCTCCACGGGTAAATTTTTCGGGGTTAGGGAAGTTTCCAGCGGGTAAACTTGTCGGGGGGACTTATACACTGGGCGAATTTGCCAGAATTCCTATACAATTTTTATATGTCTTGCTTTCTCTTTTCCGTCTCAATTTTACGCGTGGAGTTGTTAAGGGTAACTATCCAGTGTAAATTTTCACCGAGATTAAATTGTAGGTTATAGAGGACATTTCCGTGGGGAGGTGGATTTCTCCGTGGAGGCAGGGCCAAATTTCCTGGTATTATTTAAAAAACGATCAGAAATTAAATAAAAAACTAAGTTTTTTCAAGTTCAAGTAAAGGAGCAATCTTAAACTTAAAATGAACAGAAACTATTGTGTATAAGAAGGGGGCTGTCCCCTCTCAACACCTCGCTATTTACGATAAAGTTTGAATTGTCCAATTCTTTAAAGATGACTCCTAAAAAACAAGGGTCGTTTAATTAGAACAATAAGCTTTTTTTAAAAGTACTAAGAAACTCTAGCTTAAAGAGCGAGGTGCTGAGGAGGGGGCAGCCCCCTTCATATACGTAGTAATTTCTGCTTGTTTTAAGTTTTAATGTTGCTCTTTACTTTCATTTGATAAAACTTGTTATTTTTTATTTATTTTCTCTTAAAAAACTCAAGTAAGCACAGTTTTCAGTAAAGCGGAAGCTTTTAGAATTATACAAACAATGGAAAATATCACGAATTAATCTGTTTGAGCTAGTATTGTAGGTAAATCTTGCGCAATCTAGAAAATATTCTTTTTTTGATTAAATTCTGCTCGTTTTTTTTTTAATAAACACAATTTATGTTAGAAAAAGAACTTTGTCTAATTGTGGAAATGAAACTAAAGAGGTCAAAGTAAGTTTTGAATAAAATGTGGCATTAAATGTAGGCCTAACTTCCTACCTCCCGTAAATTTTCCCACGAGATATAGGCTACTTAAAAAATTTAGGAAGTTAATGAGGACAGTGAACAAAGTATAATACAAAACCTAAGCAGATACTTCGGCATTTGGCCATGGCCATTCTTCAGCAAAACAAAAAAGTAGAATTAAAGTAAAATTCAACTTACAATAAAATGAAAAAATTAAAATTAAAATCCTATATAAAACAGTTTAGCGGCCAAAAATGCAAGAATCACTTTAAAACTTATTCCATAGATGTATTATATTTTATTCCCCGTCTTTGTTAATTAACTTCCAATTTTTTGTTTGATGCAAATGCAGGGTGATCTTTGTCATTATTTATTTCATATAGATAATGAGTCTGAGGGTTATTTTGTCACCGGTATCTTTGGGAGTTTGCATATAAGAAGTGCAATTGCAAAAAGAAAATCAAAAAGACAGTTTTTTTTTCATTAGACGTTTTTTTTTTCAAAGTGTGTTTCTTAGTTCTCTTTTACTAATGGGGCAGCAGGGTGAGGAAATAAGAGGAGAGATTGTTAAGTTTCAGTTAAGAGTGTTTGACTGCGGGATTTGGCAATAGAACCCTTGTTACGCTTCTTCACCTTTCCACTTCAAACATCGCAACAAAAAGTGCCTCTTTAGCCGCCATATGGAACTTTACGCTGGTGTTATTAAGAAGAATTATAAGAGGCACGAAGATATGAGCAGTAGCTTTTAAATGAGCCGTTAAACAGCTCTCTGTAATCTTGCGGTAGCCTGCTAGCCCTGGCAGAACAAAGTTAGGAATAAATAAGGAGATATATGCTAACAATACAAGAAAACATTTCCCTTGTTTTCAAGGGAGGCGCTCAAAACCTCCATTTTAAAGTTATAGGTCATGAAAACAAACAATTTTCTATCTTAGAATTTATATTTCTGACATTTTGGCCCGCTTTATACATAAATTGATATTTTCTTGTATAAAGTGACAAAAATGCCACCTTGCTGCGGCGCAATCTCTTTTGTTAATTAAAAAGGCACAATTGATATTATATATTGATATTACCGTTCAGGTGAGCGTTCTCCCAATATCCTACAACCACTTGTTCGGTACGATCACCCTAATCACATCAGTGTCACCCATGCAAAACAGTGATTTGCCTTGTTGTTCAAGGTGGGCACTTATGTTCTCCAGTTTGTTTCAACAGTGATGTGTTCCAGAAATGGTGATTTCAACAGTGCATTTTTTCTTTCGATTCATCAGCTTTTTTGAGGGGTTTCAAGCTCTTTTGCAAAATTTTTATTATGACCTTTAGATGAAAAGTTTATCTCATTAGCCAGATTTTTTTCAAAACGTGTTTCAAAATTTTCGGTTACTATGGACTATAGTTCGCTTTTTACAAATTTGTAGCTATTGTTGCAACCATCATAGGGGGGGGGGGGGGTGTGGTTGATCATATCTGGAATTGTTTTGTATTGTATCAATGTAACTAATTTCTTCGATCTGCCTTTCCTTTTGTAAGCGAACAGATAATGTAAAAGTATATAGCAACGGATAGTTATTCCATGGATATGTTTTTTTTTAATTATATGTCCTAATTACAAGTTTTGCTTATTGTTAATTCCAGTATTTTCACTTTATCTGCAGCCCTATGGTAGGATTATGATTGGGGGGGGGGTGGTTAGGTCACAAATGAAACTCAGAGAGGAGAGAAAGTAACAAAATGAAAAATAAAATCAAAAAGGGTGAAAAAACGAGGATTTGGTTAGGTCCCCTGAAAAAAATTATTAACAGAATTTAATTTAACTATGCAAATATACATAACACTTAGATTTGAAATCTTTTACAGCTACAGTGCCACTTCCGTTAGAAATCCTTCAAAAATTGAATGTTGATCGTTAGATTTAAATTTATCACGAACAAAGAAAATATAGGCATTGTTCCATTTTCCGTGAAATAAAAACAAAGAATAATGAAAAACAGGTAATTCCACAAACCATAGGTGATAGTTATTTGGAATAATTACACAGTTCCCTCAGGTCAATATTTTTCTAAGTTTATCCTTTTTCCCTCCCTTTAATAACTCCTTTGATTTCCCCTAAGGTTTAGGTTGAGCGCACAAGAGGCAGAAAACGACAAAGGCGTCACGATTGACTGGACGTGACCAGTTAATTGATAAATTCTGAATTTAGAGTTTGATATCCGAGTTGATTGAAAGGTCATCTAGATGAGTAATTACGGTAAAGCTTAATTTCCCTGTCTCTAATTTCAGAAACTAATTATTTGAATTTGTTGACCGATTTTGGGGAAACTGCGACTCTTGACAAATTGCTGCCTTCGAATATATCAGAATTCAAAGAAGCGCTCTTTTTGTGTGGTCCAGGTGGTAAGCGGCTATAAAGAGAATGTTTTACTGTTTTAATAGCTGTTTTTACATTTTCTTTGGCAGTAAATCAGGAAACATAGATCGTTGCTTCATTTCTTCAGTAACATTACTGGTTTGAGCTTTTTAAAGCTATAATCTCAAAACCATCACGCGTTTGTCCTAAGAAATTAAAGCTTCGATATACTACCATATATATATATATATATATATATATATATATATATATATATATATATAATGATTATGTTTTGCGTGACTCGTCGTTAGACCAAGATAAGCAAGAGGCGAGTGACTTCAGGCTCACGCTCCCCCCTCTTACTAAAATACTAAGATTTTTACGATGGGTAATTAGCCACCTCTTGTAGTTTTTAATTCGCGCCCTTATTGAAACATGAGCCCACAGCAAATGTAACTTCCCACTTGTGTATTTACCTGTTTTACATTCCGGCGGTCCCACTCATGCAGTTGTATATCTCTTAGGCATATCTAAATAGTCTGAAAGCCGAA
Source organism: Artemia sinica (assembly GCA_027921565.1). Classification (NCBI taxonomy): domain Eukaryota; kingdom Metazoa; phylum Arthropoda; class Branchiopoda; order Anostraca; family Artemiidae; genus Artemia; species Artemia sinica. The sequence continues at coordinate 49,453,595 of CM051259.1, read as the reverse complement.
TATATTCCTTAAAAAATGGTAGTTTTGTGAAAACTAATCTTCAGGTGTTTCTAGATACTGTTTTTGAAATTTATGTTTCGGGGTTCAAACAAAACAACGAGCATAATGACACGGTTAGTTTAGATAACTTCTGTTTAGTTTTTCCATTTGTACCGCAGGAATTGCGTCAAAGTTAAAACATTTGTTATGTAATTTACCGTGAAGACAAAAGCTCAAAACGTACTATGCATTTTAGAACTAAATAGGAATAATATTTGATTTATTTTCCAGGCTCATAAGCAATGCGGTTTAGTGGTTTAATGTGCAATTAAAATTAGAGCCTATATAAATCAAGTGAACTTCTATGGGGGTTTCACTGTATAATGTACCTAATCCCTTTTGAAATCTAACCACTTGGTTAGAATATCTATACGCAGTTGATACAATATGCCCATATTGTTAATGATTTAGTGTCTTTAACTTAAAACCGAAAGTAATGCAGGCAAGAACGTATCCAGAATTTATTTTTGGGAGGGGGGGGGTAAAAAAAACTTCAAAAACGCATCAAAAATTTGTTTACATTTAATTGTGTTACGTTTCTACGAGTCGGAAAAACATTTTGGTAGGGGAGTCAACCCCCCCCCCCGGATACGGCATTGGATGCAGGGAATATTCGTTTATTTTAGACAGTCCGTTTGATCATGGTAATGGAGAAACCGTCAGTTTTCTTGACCTTTTCTGCATAATGATGAATTGTACTTTTAAATGTATATGAGCAATGTAGCGTTTTTACAATTAGTCTTTACCAGTTCGAAAGCCTGTGGCTTACATAGACTATATTTTATAAGTGTAGCAGACAAACTAACATAAATAGTTTAAACTATTCGATTCTTATTCTCGAAGAGTTGTCTATACGGAAGGGGTGTTCTATTTGGCATTCAAGGCAGAGCAAAAACCGTTGGTATTAAAATTATATTTACAAAATTTTCTGTGTTAGAGGAAGAGAGATGTGATTTATTCTGGAAAAAAATAAATATTTAAAATATTTTGAGAACTCAAAAAGATGGGAGAAAGTATAAAAAAAAACAATCAATAGAACATGTCACATTTAACAGGGTGATTTAATAATCTCAATTTGATCAAACAAAGCAAAAAGTTCAATTTAATAATGTAATTAATAGTAATTAATTAAATAATAATATAATTTAGTTAAATAATTAATAGTGAAATTTATGGGCTGTAATGCCTACAACCCTTCTATGTGTTGTCGTAAAGCAAGGAGAAGTTAGCTTGCAGCAAGAAACTTCTTACTGGATGCCCATAAACATTAAAATCGAAAAAGAAGCTGAAGAAAAGAGAATTGAAAATGAGTTTAGGTGTATTTGGAATCTGGTAATTTGGAAAGGATATTGGAACACTTAATCACTTATGAAGACCAGATATGTGATACATTATCTTTAGAAGAATCAAATATAAAAAAAACAACAGGTTTTTCAAGTGAAAGTAAGGGGCAACATTAAAACTTAAAACGAACCGAAATTATTCCGTTTATGACAGGGTTTGCCCCCTCCTCAATACCTCGCCCTTTACTCAAAAGATTTTAGTACTTTAAAATTGCTTATTATTCTAATTAAACGGCCCTTGTGTTTCAGGAGTCGTTCTTAAAGAATTGAGACAAAATGCAAGCTTTAGCGAAAAGAGCAAGGTATTGAGGAGGGGGCAACCCTTATAATATACGGAATAATTTCTGTTCGTTTTAAGTTTCAATGTTGCTCCTTACTTTCAGTTGAAAAAAAATAGTTTTCTTCTAATCTGATTTCTGATCGTTTTCCAAATAATACCGGAAATCCGGCACCCCTTCCATAGAAAATTCCCCTTGTTCCATGGAAAATTTATCCATTAAAAGTTCTCTCTGCATAGCCATCGCCAGAAAGTTCCCCTGGATGATTCCATCCTCGCTGAAAATTCCCCAGAAAAATTGTTGTGAACGATTCCGCCTGAAAAATTCTCCTTAGCACACTTATTTGAAAAGGCATTTCTGACTATTTTTCGATGGAAACCCTCCCTCTGTAGGAAATTTTCCCGGAATAAAGACAGGGCCGAATCTCCAGCATTTTTATTTGGGCGGGGGGGGGGGGCAAGAGGGGCCCATATCTGGATAGTCAAAGGGCATGGGATGTATAATATTTTTTTCTCCACATTATTGGGGGCAACTGCCCCCCTTGCCACCCCCAAACGACACCCCTGCATACAGATGAAATCCTGCAACAAAGTTACAGTCCAAGAAAAGGTCCTTCTTTTGTTCCCGACTGCGAAATATGTAAAATACTTTTAATAGAAAGAAAGGTTAAAAGGCTTTGTCTCCGAAACAGTCCTTGGAGATCTTTCAATTTGCAATTTTTACCCAAACTCAAGTAAACTCAAGTTTTGGGTTGAACTCAACTCAAAACTCTGGTTGACTTGGCCGTTAATAAGAGTAGCATTGTGCATCAGCTTCAAGGATTTACCCAGGTTACCTAGGTGCCTCATTAATATATTTAGGTTTTGCTTGTGACACTAAAACACAGTTATAACAAGCGTGTACTGGCCAAAGTATATGCAGCAGTTGCTTTACCAAATGTGCTCTACATATCTCCCCTATAGTCCTGTTTGAGAGAGACAGATAAACAGAAAGTAAGGTCGTTTTTTTGCAAACATAAAGTTTCTTTTTCGTTTACCTCCGTACGAAAGAAATACAGCGCTTTTGCCTCGATCTAATGTCCCTGATCCAAGGGCGGATCTAGGATTTTTTTTTTTTTTGGGGGGGGGTACTAATTTTTGACTCAGTTTTCGACTAATTTTACTGATTTTAACCTAGGTTTTACTAATTTTCGACTTGTTTTCGACTCGGTCAAAAATTTCGGGGGGGGGGGTTCAAACCGGGTAACTCACCCTGGATACGGCCTTGCCCTGATCCTACAGAAGCTGCATTTACGCAGGAATCATCAGCGCGAATGAAAGCGTTCGAAAATTTAGCAGAGTTCCTTCCTATATATTTCATTTACGGGTGTCAGGGCCGTAGTTACAGTATTTCTATTGGGGAGGGGGGAGCAAGAGGGGAGAAAACACGCTACTTGCTGAATTTAAAAACATTACACATGACATTATAAACAATAAACACACATTAATCAATCATAAATGTAAGTGCGGGTGCTCGGCTTTTACTGAAATTAAATAAAAAAAACAAGTTTTTTAAACTGAAAGTAAGGAGCGACATTAAAACTTAAAACGAACAGAAATTATTTCGTATATGAAGGGGGCTGTCCCCTGCTCAACGCCTCGCTCTTTACGCTAAAGTTTTTTTATTGTTTAGAAAAATAGAGTTGTGAGAAAGTCAAACTTTAGCGTAAAGAGCGAGGCGTTGAGCAGGGGACAGCCCCCTTCATATACGGAATAATTTCTGTTCGTTTTAAGTTTTAATGTCGCTCCTTACTTTCAGTTTAAAAAACTTGTTTTTTTTATTTAATTTTTGAACGTTTTTGAATTAATGCAGGTTTTGATTTTGGCTCACCGTACATGAATAATTAAAACAAATTTTGCATATTATATTTGGTTAAATGGCTTTCTCGAAACTTGTTTAATTTTATTTACGAACGTTTTTATTAGTAATAAATATACGTAACTTAGAATTAACTTACGTAACGAACTTCTATATTCATAAAATTTTAACACGTATATTAGGGGGTTCACCCCTAGTCAATACCCTGCTCTTTAAACTATAGTTCGAATTTTTTTTCCAGTTCTTTAAAAATGACCTCTTAATCACAATCAGTTGATCAGTTGAAAAACTTGTTTTTTTTATTTAATTCCTGATCTTTTTCTTTAATAATGCTGGGAAATCCGGCGCCCCCTTCATAGCAATGTCCCTTCCCCCATGAAAACTTCCTTCATGGAAAGATCCTTCCATATAGCCCCGACCCTCTCCTTCCCCCACCTACCAGAAAAAAATCTCCTCTGAAAAAGTCTATACTTCCCAATAACCAATACTATATGTTAACATTGAGTAAAGTTCATAACTTTCAGCCCTCCCCCTGGGGACTTTGGGGGATCAAGTCATTCTAAAAGACATTTTTATCATATTTTCGACCATGCTGAACAAAATGGCTATCTCAAAATTTTGATCGGGTGACTTTGGGAAAAAAATGAGCGTGGGAGGGGGCCTAGTTGCCCTCCATTTTTTTGGTCACTTAAAAAGGGCACTAGAACTTTTAATTTCCGTTCCAATGAGCCCTCCCACGATATTCTAGGACCACTGGGTCGATACGATCACCCCTGGGGAAAAAAAAAAAACAAATAAACACGCATCCGTGATCTTTCTTCTGGCAAAAAATGGAAAATTCCACATTTTTGTAGATAGGAGCTTGAAACCTCTACAGTAGGGTTCTCTGATACGCTGAATATGATGGTGTGATTTTCATTAAGGTTCTATAACTTTTAGGGGGTCTTTCCCCCTTTTTTCGAAAATCAGCCAAATTTTCTCAGGCACGTAACTTTTGATGGGTAAGCTTAAAGTTAATGAAACTTATATATTTGAAATCAGAATTAAAATCTGATTCTTTTGATGTATCTATTGGTATCAAAATCCCGTTTTTTAGAGTTTCGGTTACCATTGAGCCGGGTCGCTCCTTACTTACAGTTCGTTACCACGAACTGTTTGATTGTCAGCAATGAGATGCTGCAGACGACAGTAGGGTAAGAAGTTCCATTTCTATGGGGCCCCCGTACCAAACAGGTTTTTAGTATGTTAACTTATACTTTGAGGACTTTATGTTCCATCCTGTTTTATTTGCGGCCTACAGGTCATGACACAATTTCAAAGTTCACGGCCTTTTTGGTGATAAGCCCAAAAAACCAGCACGTCTTGTTTCATTGTTATACAATTATTTTTGTATATATTTAGACTCCATATTTGATTCTCCATCAGTTTCGAATCGTTTATACTCGAGATAGCATTTTTTGTAATTACATAGAAAAATGGATAATTCTATGCAATTTTTGGTGAGTAAAAATATTCTCATTATTAAAAAGAAATTATCATTAAGTTAAGCCTCTAATTCTCTTATAGGTTGAAATTTACGGTGTGATTTTTTATCGGGATCAATAGGTCTTTTAGATGTTTTTTTTGAAAAAAAAAAGTGCTCAGCTTTCGATCGGTAAATTGGGATTAGAATAAAATGTTGATTCTTTTAATGTATTAATTGTTACAAGACCCTTTTCTTAGGGGTGTTTTTGAAAATACTTCCAGGCCAGTCTGCAAAAAAAAAAAAAGTCTTGTCATTAAGTTAAGGAAGAAATTCTTTCCTTATTCTTTCCTTGTGGTTACCTCTTATAAAAATATATTAATTGTTACAAAAGCTTCCTTTTTATCAAGATCAGTGGCTTTTTTTAGGAATGTTTTTGAAAATACTTCCAGGCCAGTCTGCATTTACGGTGTGATTTTTTTATCAAGATCAGTGGCCTTTTTAGGGATGTTTTTGAAAAAAGTGCTTAGCTTTCGATCGGTAAATTGGGATTAGAATAAAATGTTGATTCTTTTAATGTATTAATTGTTACAAAAGCTTCCTTTTTATTACAGTGTGGAGCAGTTTATTAAAGGCCTTCCATTATTACAGGAGGGGGGGGGGAGCAGTTTATAAAAGGTCCTCCATCCCACTATCAAAACCCCTGATTTTGAAATCAAGATGTCTAACATAAACTGAATTATTTTCCAAAAACCCAAAATGCATTTTTGCTACATGCTAAATTTTTTTTTTTTTTTTAAAGGAAGAAGAGACTTGCAATAATCCTCCTTCTGAGAAAAAAGCAAAATATGGCGAACCTTCATTAATACAGACTACAAGGGCATCTGTTATCAAATTCGCTAGAAAAGTTACACACGATCATGCATCAAGCACTCAACTTATAGTGACAGAACCCTCTGACTCCCGCGTTGGCTCCATGGCAAACCCCCCTCAAGTATTACAAAGGAGTTCAGATATAGAAGACCAGTTAGAATTTGTAAGTATATACATATTTTTTTTTCTATCCCTATTTTCAAAAAATAAGACAAAATTTTCTCAGACGCATAGCTTTTTAAAAACTTAAAATTTGTTTTTAAGCTATTTAATTTTCTTTCATTAACCAAATTAGCGATATATAAAGGAGTGCTTATCATGCGTTTCTATAACGAAAAAAAAAACCTTACCTCGTAACTTATAACTAAGATGCATTCTAATGCAATATTCCTTTTAGACAAAAAAAAAACTAACTATTTGAAAAAAAAAACGAAAAGCGAAAAAACAATTGCCACTATACAGTTAACGCACACTTTTAGACTGGTATTTTTGTCCCTAATGCATTTGAATACATCCGCTATACTTATCAGATCTACCACTGCTTTTAATCCGACTTGAATTCTAAGTAGGGTCGCATGCAAATTGGACTTTAAATAGCAAGATGTACATCTTCAATAAGCAATTTACACAGGGAAAAAGGTTTTTTGACAATTTCCAAAATATGTCATCGCAGCAATGTTAAGAAACATTATTTGGATGAAGCTGTTTTTGGCCATTTCATTGAAACACTTAGGTGTTTTCAAGAAAAGAATTTGAGACTATTCTATTTGAACAGTGTTGTGAAATCCGATACCCCTCCAACTCGGAAAGGGTATCGATCCTCCTACCTCGAAGGAAGCCCCCCCGGTTCCCAAGGGTTCTCCCTGGGAGGGGTTTGGGGGGGGGAGGGGGGGGGGCTCTAAAAAGGGGGCCATTCAACATTTTAATTGTTGATATGGACGGAGAAAAAAGTTCTTCTCTCTTACAAGTATTTATTTAGCCCAGGTCGAAAAAATCCATCGGCAAAAGACAGAGGAAAATACGGATTATTGAGAAGGTGGCACCACCAAGCTCCGACATATGGAGTTCGTTTCCTTTAACTGAAGCCGAGGAGCAACTGCTCGTACAACATACCGCGTCGGTTGAACGATGGTCAAATTTCATCGACAGTTATAATGAAGAGGCTCAAAGAATCGAATTGGACTCATATTTTGCGTTTTTATTTTAAAAAAAATTGGAATAAAACCATTAATTTTTTCTATCATTCTCTTGTTCGAACTTACCCTTCTAATAAGAATAGGACTACATTTTCCCGACAAAAAAAAATATTTTTTTTTTTTAACATGTTCAGTTGACATTATGAAAGACATAAGGCAATGTAACTTTTTTTCTTCTTTTAATTGTTCAGGTGGTGGGACAATGACTATGAGAAATTGACAAAATTTTATTAACTATAAAAAAAAAATAATGATTATTTTACATAAAAAATAAAAAAAACTTTTTTTTCTACAGATTAAAAATATAGCACCCCCAGCGGCAGCACTATTGAGTGATGATGCAAGTATATTTACAGAACCAATTCTGTCACCACCAGCAGAGTTCAGGGATGAACCTACACTGGTTCTAGAGAATATGGAGTGGCATGAGGGATTCCTTAATGATGTTTTTGGGGAAATGGCCGGCCTGGAGGACTTAACTTGTGATATTGACATGGTTGAGGACCCAGAGTGGGCAGATAGTTTCATGCGCGAATATTTAGATGATGCTACAAGTAAATCTGAACTGGGTCCTCATAATGAAATTCCATCAGAGGACAATACAGGCTGGCTTGACCAATTGTCCCCAAACACCTTAGAATATGTACTAGGGGACCTCATGTCACAACCCTCCAATGTGATTGAACAAACAGGGTCAGGACATCAAAACAGTACTACGTCCCCGGAATTGCCTGATTTTTATCTGTTAGAATCTGCTCTAGGTCATTTGCAAACATACAGGGTAGATTTTAGCCTTCCCGAGGAAAACGCTGGCATTATTTTAACTGACCCCGTGAAAAATCTCCATAGCTATATCGACAAAATTCGAGCACTTATTGATATTCAGATCCAGAAATGGGGAGGTCAGGGGGGAATTAAAGCATCAGTGAACCAAAAAGTTTTTTTACAAAAGGGGACATCTGGGGACATTTTTTATTTTCATTTTTCGACGGGGAACCAGACTTTTTACCCAGGTCTAAACGAATTTGAAGACAACTTTTTCAACTGGGTAAATAAACTAATTTCAACTTTGGATACATTTAGCGAGAGAGGGAGTGGTTCCACCATTTTATACATTGAACGAATGGATCTGAATCTCAGTAGATTTAAAAAAAACTTTATTTTAAGGGGAGGGCGAGGTAAAAGAATAAAATGCCACCCTGATTTGTCGGCTACCAAAGGAGTTCAGGGTTTTAATTTTGACACTGGACTTCAATGCTTTAAGTATGCGTTTTTAGCGGCGGCCCATAAGACATTAAAAGATGAATCATCAATGAAAAATCTCGACAAACTTGCTCGCAACGGTGGAAAAAATTTCCCTAAAGTAAATTTTGATTGTTTAGAGGGAAAATATCCGGTGTCCTTTAAAGAAATAAGCATATTCGAGAAAGCAAATGAAAATCTTGGGGTGGGGGTAGTTGTTCTCCAGTACGACACTGAATTTGTAGATGGGGGGAAAAAACCGAATAAAAAAGGGGTTTTGTACTCAGTGAGGACACCGAGGGTGGAAAATGTTAAAAATTTTGTATGGGTTATTTACCAGCCTCCCAAAGATGTAAATTCTTATGGTCATTTTTTCCCCGTTACGGCGATAAGTCGACTCCTCTGTCAAGGCGTTCAGAAAGGTGAACGTTTCTATTGCCCCATGTGCCTCTCCCCATTTAGATCCGAGCGAACGTTTTCAGATCACATGGGGCATTGCAAAATTCACGGAAATCAGAGAATAGAAATGCCGGCAGAAGGCAAAGACATTTTACAATTTAAAAATTTTCAAAATTCTCTTCTGCAATCTGATAAAATGTCTTTGGATTGTGAAACAAGACTGGTTGAGGTATCAGACCCATCAAGGCCAAATATAGTCAAGGAACACAAACTAGTTGCGTGTTCCTACGCACATGCCCGTCGCGACGCCAACAATAAAATGCTATTGGAAGAGTTTTTTTTAACTATGGACGAGGAGGGCAGTATGGAAAAGCTATTGGTTTCTTTAATAAAAACAGCAAACAGGGCAATTTCACGATTACGTCATACTAATTATCCGATGACATTGTCGGATAAAGAGCAACTGGCGTTGGAAAAGGGAACAATTTGCTGGGTGTGTAGGGGTGCCCTTGCCCCAAAAGACGCGGTGCAGGACCACAATCACCTTATTGACCCCAATTCAACGGGAAAAAGTAACTTTCGGGGGTGGGCTCACAATTCGTGTAATTTAAAAATTAAACAACAACTTTTTCTACCGGTTTTTATACATAACTCTAACTACGATCTGAAGTTTGTGCTACCTGCATTGGCACATCTTCAAAGAAATCGAACAGTGGATGATGATGCATGGGTGATAGACAGCTTTACGTACAAAATCATACCTAAGTCATCGGAAAAGTTGCTTGTTTTGGAATTTATGTGGAAATTTGTTGAAGCCGATGTTGAGTACACGAATAAAATTCGCTTTTTAGATTCCTACAGTTTTTTTCCCAAATCATTGAGCGAATTAATTCAAGTGCAGAAAAACGATGACGGCAGCAATGCTTTCCCCCTTCTCAAGCAACGATTTCCAAATGATTTATATGATTTGTTAACGGTCAAGGGCATCTATCCTTATGACTTTTATTGTTCCATGTCGAGATTCGCCGAGGAGGCTATTCCTTGTATTGAATCGTTTTACGACAGTCTTCACGATCGTAGTTGCACCCCCGAGGAATACAGTTTTGCTAAAAAAGTTTGGGCAGCGGGAGGGTGTAAAAATGGATTTGACTACTGCAAGCTGTATTTGTCGAGTGACGTGTTAACTTTGTTAGACATTATGTGTAAAAATACGGATAAAATCTATGAGGAGTTTAATCTTGATTTGGGGTATTATTTTTCTTCGCCTCATCTAGTGATGGACCTCATCCTGAAAATTAGTGGGGAAAAAATCGGGCTGATCACTGACATTGATCAGCACCTGTTCATCGAGAGGTCAATGAGGGGGGGTTTTGTTTTTCACGGAGACCGTATCTTGGAAACTGATCCTACGGGGGAGAAGACGGGGACAAAATCAAATGCAGTTTTCCTCGATATGAATTCTCTCTACCCCTCGGCCATGTCCCATTATGCACTACCTTGCGGCGACTATAAATGGCTCAATGACCCTCAAGCTCCCCATTTCCCCAACATTGACAGTGGTGTTGAGGAGAATGGACCGGTTGGATGGTTTTTTGAAATTGATGGAGAGATACCAGTCGAGCTTCACGATTCGGTAAAGGATTTTGTTTTCCCGTGTATCAATAGACCTGTGACTAAGGACTCTTTGAGTCCTCGCAATAGGCGTTTAGTCGAGGTGGACGGATTGCATTGGGCGCCTTCAAAACAAAAACTTATTGCTGACCTTCTGCCGAAAAAAAACATAGTTGTACATCATGTAGCGTTAAAATGGATGTGTAACAATGGTTTCAACGTCACAAAGGTTCACCGAGCACTCGAGTTTAGTCAAAAGCCCTATTTGAAAACGTTTGTTGACACTTTTGTCAGCAAACGTTCTGCAGCAAAGTCGAAAGCTGAAAAAGAAATTTATAAACTCATTTTGAATTCAGCTTTCGGCAAAATGTGTGAGAGTGTTCGTAATAGGAATCGTTGCGACGTTGTGACCGATCCAGAACAATGTGCTCGAATTATTGCCGATCCCAATTACACTTCCTTTACAATCATTGGCCCGGACATGGTACTTTTGAATAGGAAAAAAAGACGCATTGTCCTGAATAAAAATATTGCAGCAGGCAGTGCTATCTTGGAGATCTCAAAAAAGCTCATGTTGGAATTCTACTACAATGTGGCTAGGGTACAGTGGCCGGAAAAGGGGCAAGTAGAGGTCTGCTACGGTGACACGGATTCTCTACTGCTCAAAGTAAAAACATCAAATCTAATTGATGATTTGGCGCACGGTGAAATTATCAGCTCACGGATGGACTACACCAATTGGAGTGTTGGTCTTTACCCTGAGCTAGTAAAACGTCGGGCGCCCAATCAACTTTTATTTTTAAAATCTGAAACGGGTAGCGACTTGATTTCCCGTGGTATGTTTGTAGGTCCGAAGGTGTACTTTATACAGACACACGACGAGGAAATCAAGAAACGTTGCAAAGGAGTACCCACGCGCTATGTGGACAAGAATTTCAATATGGACATTTATAGGAATTGTATTACTGAAAATACAATTCCACGAGCCAAATTGTTGGCAATTCGTTCATTGAAGTACAAGAACTATACTGTAAATGTAGAGAAAATAGCCATGAGTACCATTTCCGACAAGGTCTATGTTTGTCAAGATGGTGTGACCACCCTCCCCCTTGGTCACTATTTAACTTCAGACCGGATCGAATGTATTGCCCACCGTGAAAGTCTCGGTTTAAATAAAGTCCTGTAACTAATTTCCTAAAAACCTTTGGGGGGGGGGGCCTCGCGGCCCGGGGGGGGGGGCCTCGCGGCCCGGGGGGGGGGGGGGCGGCCGCCGCCAGCGCGGGAGGCGCACCGTCACCAAAGTTATCTTTTTTTTTTGGACTTAGAGCAGATTTTTTTTTTTCAAGTGCCATCTCTAATTTAATGTTTTATTTTCTCTGTAAAAAAAAAAAATGTGTTTTTTCTCTCTCTCTCTGTACCTATGTAAATGTTGCTGTTGTATTTTTTTATTATAAATAAATTAAAAAAAAAGTGTATTTTTTCAAGTGCTCTCTCTAATTTAATGTTTTTTTTCTCTCTATAAATAAACAAAAAAAAAAGTGTTTTTTTTTCTCTGTGCACCCATGTAAATGTTGTTGTTGTTGTTGTTGTATTTTTTTATTATGAATAAATTTAAAAAAAAGTGTATTTTTTCAATGTATTGTTACTTTTTTATCTGCATATAATAAAAGAAAAAAATATGATTCTTTGTCTTTTGTCTTTGTCTTCTGGAAGAACAGAGTAGTAGGGAAAAAAAAAATTATTTAGTCATTAGACAATTAGGGTCTACAGTTAGTTGTTCTCCAGGTGAACTGTTGAAAGGAACATGTATCAATTTAAAACACCATTCAGATCGTTTCTGTGTGGGCCCTCAATGTCGGGCAAAACAACACTCTTAACTAAAATAATTAAAAATTGTGATAAAATGTTTGCGGAAAAGCCGAAAAAAATCTACTATTGCTATAGTATTTGGCAGGAGTCGTACAATAAAATAAAAGCAATTGCTGCCATGGGATCGATGCAGATACAGTTCATACAGGGACTTGATGTTTTCAACATTGTTGAACCAAACTCTTGGCTGATCATTGACGATCTGGCTGAATCCATTGAACAATGGTCCCAGCAAATGTTGCAATTGTTCACTGTTCGCTCTCATCATGAACAGATTTCCGTTACTCTGGTTCTACACAATCTCTTTCATCAGAGCAAATGTATGCGAACACTTGCTTTGAACTGTACCTACTATATCATCTACAGAGTTGTTCGTGATTCTAGCTCGCTAATAACCCTCAATAAACAAATCTATCCAGGTGCCCCTAAATTTCTACTCTCAGCATACAATCAGGCAACTAATAAACCCCACGGTTATATCCTGCTGGATCTTAATCAAAATACACCCGAGGATCTGCGTGTTGTCACAGATATTTTCGACAATGAAATTACAGTATATCTCCCGGTGAACACTAAAAAGACCTATTAGTCGCTATCATGACACTGAAGAAACTACATGAAAATAGACACTTGTTTTCAGTTCTAAGCACTTCAAAACCTCAGCTTAGAAAAGCAATACTCAAACATGGTATTGACAATGATTTCATTAATCTAATATCTGAACTTTGTTTAAATTTGACCGAGGGTAATGTTCAACTACCAGAAGTAGTTAAGCAACAGGCAAAGCAACATCGTTCCATTGTACGTACATTGGCCTCTAAAAAGAAAGGAAAGAATTTTAAAAGGAAACGACTTCTTCAGGCGGGCGGTAGCTTTTTCACACTTTTACTGCCAATAATTGCAGGACTTGTAAACAGTTTTCTCTAGTGAGAATGGCAAAACCCTATAAATTGACTCCAATAGAACTCGCTCTCTCACCCGTCGAACACTTTGAGGACAATCTGAGTAAATTCCTCGACAATGAAACTATTGATGATGATAAAAAACTGATTTTACTTCAAGATGCACTTCGCCGAGTGGACAAACACTATCGATCAAAGCCCACTGCTGCTGCTGATCCCAAAAAAGAATCATCTCCTCAAGAGTCTCCTGCTGCTGCTGCTGGAACACAATTAAAGAAGGAGGAATTGGATTCAATTGTATTGAAAGTTGGAAATCTAATGCCCCACTCATATCGTGAACAAAGTAAACGACTCCTAATCTATCTCTTGGAAAGTGATCAAATTCAAGTTGAGAGCAATGGGGAAAGGATTATAATTCAGGGCAAGAGCTATAATCTACTTGATTTAATGTATGACATGGTTACAAATCGTAAAGGACTATTATCATTTGACACTCGTCTATACAACTTTCTAAATACATTAAACTTCCCCAAAAGTCTTATTGGCAATAGACAAATTCTAAAAAAATTAAATGAACGTGCATCATCAACATTAAAAGATGAACTTGAAGCAGAAGAAGATTTTAAATCAATTTTGGAAAATACTAGCACACCACTGATAGCTAGACAAAAGCGAAGACGTATCAAGTCAACGTCTCCGTCACCAGCAGCCAGCAGCCAGTATACAAAAGGGTAGCGGACGTTACACAACGTGTTTACGTTCGAAATGGCTGAAGTTCTGAAAGGTGTTTATGAAAATATTGGCGAGGCGGGGAGTTTAAGTTCCCCACAACTCTTTCCAAAGTCACGGGTGTTCGCACTAAAAGTGTACAAGACTATCTACAAAATGAACCAAGTTACACTCTGCATAGAAATCATAGACTTCGTGCCAATCAATATCGAAAAACTAAAGCCTTTTACCCATTGGATATAATGCAAGCAGATCTCCTGACTCTAGATGAGCTTCAAAGACGTCACAATACACCGTACAAGTACATTCTACTTGCAATCAGTGTTTTTAGTCGCTATGCATATGCAATTCCATTGCGATCAAAGAGAGGTGTTGAAGTTGCTCAGGCCATTGAAAGTATTCTCGAAAAGGATTCATATAAAAAAATTCAAACGGATCGCGGTAGTGAATTTGTTAATCCTCATGTTGCAAAAGTACTAGAGAAATATAGTACACTGCTCTATCATAGTCACAGTCCTATAAAGGCTGCATTGGCCGAACGATTGATAAGAACTATTCGACTTTTAATTTCAAGATATTGTACATTGAAAAATACGCCGGCTTTTATTCATGATCTAGATAAAATCATGTTGATTTATAATCAACGACCTCATCGCTCATTGTCCAACTCTACACCAACGGAAGTTCATCATTCGGATCATAATACAATTGACACCTTTCTTAAACAATATTCCAATGAATCAAAGGCCAAGAAGAAGAAGAAAAATAAATTCAAGGTTGGTGATACTGTTCGAATTAATAGAACAACTAATGTTTTTGAAAAGGGGAATTACTTGTGGTCCACTGAACTTTTTAAAGTGGCAAAAATCCTAGACACTAAACCCATAACTTATCGCCTGCGTGATACCAAAGATGAAGAGATTCTCGGCGGCTTTTATGACTATGAATTGCAAAAAGTTAAAAATGCTAGTGAAATCTATCAAATTGAAAAGATATTAAAGACACGTACTCGCGGGGGTAAGAAACAGTTACTTGTTCGCTGGCTAGGATACAACTCTGATTTTGATTCTTGGATTGGTGTTGAAGATATTGACAATGCCCAATGATTTCTATGTAACTTTCATGTCCAACGTTTCCGATCCTCTCTACAATGACTTGAATACGACAAGTGATTTTTGGACAAAACTCTCACCCGCCATCAAATTTGACGGTGCATATGAAGTGGCCCTTGTCGACTGTATCCTCAAAAATACCTATGACATCCTGAGAAAGGATCGTAAATATGAAATAAAAATACGACCGTTTGAATTCGGTGATGAAGGTGCAATGGCAACTTTTGACTCTAATCAGTACCCTATTGCTAACATCCCCTACAGGGAATACAATAACATGCATGAACTGTGTCGAGTTATCAACAAAAAAATTGCAAGTCGAAAAAAAGGTGGTTTCACTTTCAATTACTCGACGGAACAAAGGAGAATTTATATTACCAATCCATTTGAGAATGAAAGAATTTTCCTCAATGAGAATTTACGTGAGGTTCTTGGTTTTAAAAAACGTATTATTAGGACAGAAAATTTCAGTGGTAGTGACCAAGTTATCTATGCAGACTATGCACCCAGCTTCTCCACGGACACTTGTATATTTCTCTACGCTTCATTTGTGGAAACATCTCGGGTTGGTAATTCAAATGTTCCCCTCCTACGAGTTCTTGAACGAAAAACCAATCAAGAACATGTTCACCACTACAATATAAAGCATCTTCAGTATATTCCCGTAAACACTTCCTATTTGGAACTCTGTCAGTTAACACTAAGAACCGAATTAGGTGATCCAATAGCAATTTCAAAAGGCCTAGCAGTGATTACATGTCATTTTCGACCTATTGTCACGACAAAGACGGTACAATCACCTAAAAAATGAACAATAGAAGAATTCCATTTGTCTGTCCCGATATTGACTGTTATGTTGGTGCTTTGAGTCCACGTCAAATAGGCAATGGATTGGACTACTACAAGGGGCGTACTACAATGTCTGGCTATGGTCTTGGTAGCTGGTTTGCTAGGCTATTTCGTTCTGCACTACCCCTTGCCAGAAAATATCTTGTACCTGCTGCATCAAATTTTGCTGCCTCCACACTACAGGACTGGGGGTCGGGCAAGAATTTCAAGGAGAGTGTTAAAGAAAATATTAGATCTTCAGCAAGAGCCGTTGGCGAACAATTAAAATCTCGACAAAATGGGGAGGGATTGAAAAGGATGCGTTCGCGTCATTCACTCATCAGTCTCCACCCAGGCAGGAAGCAAAGGACATCAACAAGGACTTTGAGAAATAAAACAACAAAGACCAATAAGCAGCAGAAGAAGAAGAAGAAGAAGATTGTTAGATCAAAGAAGGATTTCTTCTCTTAAGATGACTTATCTCCCTCACAAGGAATCATATCCATCAATCACTTCCTCATTGAATCTATTCAATGCTGAAAATGTTGATGTCAGTGTCAAGTATGGCTACTATGAACAATTTCACCCTCAACAGCCCCTCTCGGAAAATATACACTTTCAAATATTTTCCAATGAAGACTATTTCATTGATTTGTCATCAACATTTATTGATTTAAATGTTGTGGTGAAGAAAAAGTCAGATAATACAACTCCAAATGCCGGCGATGGTCTCTCCTATGAAAACTGTATTCTACACAACCTATTCAAACAAATTAATGTATTTATTAATGGTACATTGGTGAGCACCAGCAATAATTTATCCAACTATGCAAGCTACATACAATTTATGATGATGACGCCAAAGGCGTACAAGGAGATGAGAGGACAATCATTGGGCTATGAATATCGAACAGGTGTTGATACTGACGGTGAGTTGACCACTGCAGTGACCCAGGAGTATCATCTAGTTGGAAAATTAAATCATGAGATATTCAATGTATCCCAATGGCTACCCCCAATGTCAAGATTGACATAAAGTTACAGATGGCCCCATCGAATTTCATTCTGAGAAAAACACTTCCTGCAGCACCCGATGCAAATGTTATTATCACATCGGCAATTCTCCACGTCCGAAAACAACAAGTTATGAGCTCTGTTGCATTGGCAGTGGAAAAGCTAAGAGCCAATGGTAACAACATTAAACTTCTTGTCCCCCATACAATCACCAATCAACGTCACATTGCCACCGGTTCTCGTAGCTATAGCGATTCATCGTTTATCAATGGAGAAATCCCTTCAAAATTGGCTTTGGCCTTTGTGAAGAGTGGCAGTGCCGTTGGATCCTGGACTGAATCCCCCCATGATTTTAATTTTTTCGGTCTATCTAGTCTTGTGTGCAAAGTGAATGGTATTCCACTGTACACTCTATCATTTGACAAAAAATCCTATAGAACTCTGTACGAGTTGACCATGCAATCCCTAGATCATGACTCTCAACTATTTGAAAATGGAATAACCGAATCAATGTTTTCAAAAAATCATGGGGTTATTGTTTTGGACTTGTCAGGCACACAGGATATGAGCATAGTACGAACTGGGAATGTACGTTTAGAGTGTACATTTGCCGATGCTCTGACTGAGAGTATCACGCTAATATCACTGAGCCAATTTGAAACCTATTGGGAAATCACACCCGACGGCAGTGTTCTACTAGACCTTGCACCATGAACACAAATCAAATAATCAATGTATTTAGTATGGATCCATACATGTCCCAATACAAGTCCTATTGCATACCCTCGGACTTCATTGAAAAAATTCCAAGTGTTAACAATACCCTAATCATTGTTAATAGCAGTCCATCGACTTTGAAGACTGGCCATTGGCTATGCATCTTTCAAACGGCGAAGAATATTGAATTTTTTGATCCTCTTGGCCTATCGTATAAATTCTACGTTCCATACATCAGCAACTTTATTGAAAGCAGTGGGAAAACCATTATTCAAAATCAACGAAGAGTACAGGATTTAGCGACTAAGACATGTGGCTTTCATGCACTACTCTTTTTCATGTTCAGATGTCGTGGCTACACCTACAAGCAGTTTCTCAACATCTACGTTGACTTACCTCAATTGAACGACTTTCTAGTGGAGAATATACTTACAAGTGTATTTAATATTGATTTTAGTGCCCTAAGAATAAAATGTTCTAAAGATGTATGTGAAATTGTTTATTAATAAAAAAAAAATTATATACATGATAAAACGACTTTTCTACTCTTTTAGATTTCATCCACTACTAGGTATTTGTCGACAACAACTAGTGCAGGTAGATTATTTGAATTCACAGTGTACTGATTCTGATGTACTGCAATGTCAGGGTCACATTTTCTACAGTAGAGTGTGACTTCACTCTTGTCATATCTCTTTGTATAGTCAATGATACTATTCGCATTCATTCTATAGAATTCACATGTTTCAATTTGTGTATTTGAAGCAATTTCACAAACAGTGTCCTCAAGTGTCGAATCACATTCTGTCACTGCCAAATAAAAATCAGTGGGCTTATAATCATAACACCCAGTGTCTTCACAACAATGACGTAGAAACCATATTCTCTTGTTGTTCCAACAGTTGAATCGTTGACCTGGTTCCTCCTCCCAGAACAATCTAAAACCACGACGATACCAATCTCGTAGCAATAAACTAAAATCCCGGTTAGGATTCTTTCCAATCATACCGGATATGTACTCTCCCATTGCTTACATTTTTCATAATGACAATTGGAGCATAGGTGGCCTCTAGGATGAGAGTCACACACCTCTTCAAGACAGGAATTACAACCTTTAATTTGTACAGCATATCCTCTATGCAATTTACACGGGTTGCATAATCTACACTTTTCATCATACTCCTCAATCATTGTGCAATTCTCACATGATGACCAGCTGCCCAGTGAGTACATACATAGCGGACATGTATGGAACATTTTGTCATGTGTTAACGCTCTCACTGCCACAATGAAACTGAGCTAGCAACATCAAAAAATTGTCTGAGATAGAGAGAGAGAGAGAGGAGTAAATCATCCTTGAGCACCATCTTTCTTATGAAAAAAAGTCCTAAATTTCTAAAAACTAATGTTTAAAAGCATATCCACAATATCATTTTGCTGTGTCGTGATCAATATATCAATAAATTGTGTAAATGCATTTGGACCACGATGTAGAAGCTTCATACAATAGTCTAATGATGGAGAATCAGTTTTCATTATATCGACAAGCATTCCCGAGAAAATATCTTCCTTTGAATAGACAACTCTAGAAAATCATCGTCTAGAATCAAACGCTTTTCCATAAGAATTAGATTCCTCATGATTCGATCTTTCTCGAATCTATCCATTTTTTAGAGTCCTAACTCTCTCACAACCAACTTCAGACTAATCAGAATCTCTTTTTGTACTCAAAATATACGCTAGTCTACTATAGAAAAAAGAAAAAATACCATTGATTTAGAAACAGTTTTATTGAACATAATTACAATAATAATATTCACTGATGCATTTTGTTCTCATCAATATATTTCGATAGAACATCTAATGCTGACCGAAGTTTATTTATATGGAGAATATTTACTTTTCCAGCAAAACACAGCTGTTCCTCTTGCTTGAATTTGCTTAATGATATCACATATCTAGCATACATAGTGTCCCATTCAAGACATAGTCTACAGCCAGCAGTTATTTCCACAGCTACATTGGGTACTCGTATATCGTTGCTGCTGCTGCTGTCGGTTCCATCATTAATCTCTAATAATGTAAATGCACCACTCATTTTTTTCTCCACTAATATCCTCTCAAATAAAAAACTATTCTCTTTGAATCCAATTCTCTTACTAATATGAATTGTAGTGAAAACTATTCCTTTTATTCAAATCCTAATCACCAATCAAGTTGTACCCGTTCCTATCGGCAAAGAGTGTAATGACCGAGTGTAATGACCTGTTTACCTAACAGAAAAACCTGTTTGGTACGGGGACCCCATAGAAATGGAACTTCTTACCCTACTGACGACAGTAGTGTAGCATAAATAAGCCTTCGGGTGCTTAAAGGGGAATGTCGTATACACTCGGCCTTTTACACTCAGCTTCACCACAAATGCTGCAGTATATATCCTCCCTCCACTTCTCCCAACCTCACGCCCATCACAGGATGCTCAATCTCATAATTGAACCAAACTCTATTTCATTTGCTCGTAATTTTGAATGGATTTTGACTCTGTAAGATATAATTTGTTGTACTAAACTTATAATATACGTATTGTATTGAAATATTATTTACGTTTTTTTTTATTCAATTGATTTGTTTTGGGTTCGTTGAATTATATTAGTAAATAGTACTGATATCAGAGGGCCAAAGCCGAAACAAAAATCATTGGCAGCGCAATAGTGCTGTCTAGGTAAAGATACAGGATAAGTCAAAGTACTACCACAGATTGTGAAACATTATATTGTGACATATTCCTCGCGTTTAAATAGAGACCGTATTTTAATTTTGAAATTATTCAAAAAATAAAGCTAGAAGTATTATTATTTATTGGGCATTGTTTGACAAAGGATATCCAGAAAATCTGAACAATTTGGGCATCATTGCGGCAGAAACCTTAAATTAATTAAAAATTGCAAGGGATGCCAATTGGAAGGGAAAATTGACTCCTAGAGTTTGAAAATTAACTTCCCCTTTGTATCTTTGCTTAAAAAACGAAATCTATAAAAATTTCCCAAAAGTTTTTCTTGTGTAAATAAGTGTATGGGGAGTATACATTTCTGGAGGGGGTTACACTGAATATCGTTTTTATGTCAATAATTCTCTTCGCAAGCAAAGCACGGTCTCCCAGAGCTGATAACAATAGAAAACAGAATGGGTTGGTACCGCTTATGCGTGCACACAAAATTTCTAAATTGTGAGAAAAATATACAGATTTTCTTCAAATTTACTTTATTCTATTTTCATAAGACATATCGTACAGAAATGTCCCACAAGTAGCGCTGGCGTTGCGTGAAATGCGACTAATTTCAGTCATAATTCTTAGCACATTATGTCAGTTCTTTTTTTGGCGCTGGCTAAAAGAAATATTTCGAAAAGCGAAAATAACGAGAAATCAGCATGGTATTGTACAAAGAGGCAGTTCAATATTTATGCGCTAGCATGTGAATACAAAACGCAAGGAGTAGGACGTTATCAGCGCTTATTATGCATTTCAATGACATATAAGAGAATCAGAGAACTAAATGACAGAAATAAATGATAAAACAATTAAATGATTCCTGGAGCAGATCCATCTCCACCGAATTCCATGACCAACCTATATCTGATTTGGCCTATCTAGTTATAGTGCGAATATCATTGTAAAAAAGCACAAAGTCTTATTTTCTTTTTCAATGATTTCTTTTTTATTCAGGAAATAATATTCACTGTATATTCTTACTTATGTAACCTTCTTATTCTTCAATGATTCCATTTTTGTCTTATTTGCAGATGTAGATGTATTTATTTCCACTTTTGAAAGTTTTAAAACAAAAGAATCTAATTCTGAACGGATAGATTTAGAAAGTAAAAACACCTTAAATATCAGGGAAAAAACTGACCTGCGCAAATGTGGCAAAAAGGAAGCATAGAACATTTTCAATTTTGCCATAAACTAGGCCCACATTTTTACTTGATAAGGTTTCAAAGGCAGTATATTTGGAAAAATATTATTATGGAACATATTTGAATGTTTAATGGACCGCTATTTTTCTCGTTTTTCTTATGTTAAAAATGAGCTTGGATTAATAAAAAAAATCATCTGCTCAAAATAAAGAGCAAATTTGACACTTAAATCGAGCAACAGATTTAAAGCTACTTAATGAATTATAGATGTTTTCGAATTATTGCGGGGGGGTGGGGGGGGCTCTCCCCTCTCCACGACGCCACTGACGAGCGTTGAATGATTATTTTCATGTAAGTTTCATTTAGTTGTTATGTGTTTAGTTGTTATTTATATATATATATATATACTTTCTTCGCTTATATTTTTGTATAGCGGGCTTCAATAAATTATTATTATTACTATTATTATTGCTCTCAAAGATCATCTGTTTAATCTGGAATCACCGGAAATCACATGAAATTACGATTCTAATCAAGAGGTTCTCAATGACTCAGTGATTTTAATCCAACTTATAACTGCACGTCCGCATGAAAAACTCTTAAGTAACTCGACTTAATTAAATACGATTTTTAAGGCTGAGGATTAATAATCTGACTAATATGGAAACGGCGGATCTTAGCGTGAATTAATCATTTACTAAAGAATGTATGCTGAGCTTATATAATTCTAGAATAATATATGGCTTAGTGAAAGACTTATACGTTTAGGGTCTTAGCACGGCTATGGTTTAATTAGGGACATGATATATCCCGTAAATAGTTTGTTTCTTTTAATATAAAACGTCATATGCTATAATAATGGGATACCAACAGTCGCTGAAGTGTCAATTTTTTCCATTAAATGAAAAAAAAAATGCCCAGAACTTCTATTTCTTTGGACTCTTCATGCTTTCTGATGTGCCATTATGTTAAATATTTATTTGAGTTTAATTTGGTCTGTTCTTAATCAAACTAGCTTTAAAGAACGATAAATGGTCATAACATGTCAGTTATGGTTATTCTATAGTTAATAGCAGGACCGTATCCAGGATTTTTTTCGGGAATGGGGGTTTACAAAAGTAATTTTTTTTCGGGTTACAAAAAACTTTAAAAAACGCACAAATTTTTGTATATTCATTTTTGTTACGTTCTTACGAGTCGGACAATCATTTCGGGGGGTGGGGGATTCAAACCCCTTAGTCCTCCTGGATACGGCTGACGATATTTCTTAAAAGTGTACGAATTTGAGAGTTATACAAGTAGTTCATGATAAAATTTTGACAATTCCGGAGGTGTATTTATTCAATTTGGCGTCTAAAAAGCTCATGCCAAAAAAAGGTTATTAATACTTGTTGTAATTCCAATCGAGGGGCCGTTCCCTTTTTGTCACCTGGTGAACATCTCAGACGCCATGCTTACCGAACAGTTCCCTAATGCTTGACATGGTTTCCGCCACATTTGGCACACTTTAGCCGTGCATGGTACGCGCCATCTATTGTGCTTAATTTCTGAAAATGGGCGTCCCATTCAGGCACGTACGCAGGAATCTGTTTCGGGGGGGGGAGGAATCCTTCAAATTCCTTATTCTGTGAGAAATATCAGAAAATTGTGGGAAAACAAAAGAAAATCATGAGATTTCGGGGGGCCGGGTCAGGAGACCCCCCCCCCCCTCCCCCCTGCGCATGTCCCTTGTCCCATTGATCTCAAGCAAGTCTAAAACTTTTTTTTAGTAGTTCTTATATATATTTTTTTTTTAGAGAATTTATCAAAGAAACGTTGCCTTTAAGCCATTTTCACCTACATAAGATCATAATTTGCTTTAAAAAACTAAGGTTTGCGAAAAAAAGTATCCAAAGCCGAGCTCAATTATCAAGAGCTAGCAGGTATTAAACACAAATTGCTATGTAGCACATTTTATAGTGCGGAATATCAAATCTATGTTGATTCAAAACTATAGATATAACATATAGAGATAAGAGCATGCCATAAGAGGCTTCAGTGTTTTACAGAGTATAAAGAGTTGAAATTAATGGCTTTTTCGACTAATTCATATTAAAATCATGGTTACAGTAGAGCTAAAATTTAGCTGCTTATGTAGCCAACAGCAGCAGCCCACTAGTAACAAAAATTCAAAAATTGGTATCTGAAGAAAAAAAAAGGTTTAGTTAGAATTTTTTTTTCATTTAAAAGTGATTCATGAATGATAACTATATAGGTTTATCTCAATAGCAAAGTCATTATGAAAACAAATTTTCAAGATTTAAAAAAAGAGTTTGAAAGCCCTCAAAATAGTGGCAAAGTGCCCTATTGGAATCACTATGGCCAAAAACCCTGAATTGGGTGTCTTCAGCCCCCCTTCCATATCTTGAAAAACAAGAGAAGTCGTTTTTGGCATGTCTAGTAGTGATCTGTTTTTTGTTTTGTTTTTTCGCCATTGTCACTTAATGTCACTTAAGAAACACAATGCATGGGAACAAGCGTAGAAGATTGTTTTTTGTGATCTTTATGCACATTTATTATCTACAAGATAGCAATATTAATGCAGTTATCAACAAAATAAAAGCAATAAACACTAGAAATATCACTTTCAGGGTTTCAAGCTAGACTTCCAAAAATAACCGAAAATCCTGCAGACGTTATTGTTATAAAAGGTGATCCAGCAACTCTAAGATGCTCTGCTGATGGCGTTCCTGATCCGCAAATTAGTTGGTTTAAAAATGGCAACCCTGTTCCTATTGCCCCTGATGACCCTAGAAGGTAATTTTCTTCATACCTCTTTTGCTCTACTGTTGAATTTTAGGATACGAAATTTATGGCAAAACATGGTCAATGAAGTGTTCAGTTTTATTCTTGTAGTTTTTAAATGACGGCAATATCAAGTTTGTGTTTGAGTTCAAGGTTCTTTTGCCTCGTCAGTGTTCTAACATTATATAATTAGTATTCTAGTGTTCTTAGTGCTATAATTAGTATTGTCAACTCTTGATAAGTCGAACGTGGATAAATCCAAATCCTCGATATCTTGAATTATCTTCAATCCCCTTAAAAAAGCCTTTCCATGTCGAAAAAAAAACCATGCATAACTCGAAATAATTTTGTGGTTATATTTTACATCTGTAAGTTGCAGTGACTTTTAGAGTGAAAATTACCTCTATAAATCGAAAATCAGTAGGAAAGTCGTCACTTTATCTAAACTTTTCCTCCACAAGTCAAAGTTTACCTCTGTACCTCGAATTTTTTCGAACTGGCCTCTGTTAATCGAAACCCCGGTATGCAGGTTGCAGCGTGTAAACTGTGGTATGCATTAATTGAAAAAACTTTCTGAAAAATAAGTTTTCAAAGAAAAGTAAAGGCCATTTTAAACTTAAGCTCAGCAGATACAATACCTTTTAAAATTCAAACTCAAAACGACCAGAAATTACTATTAAAGAATAAATGAAACCCAAAACGAACAGAAATTAAATAAACAATCATAGGAAAAACATACAACAAGTAATAATATAAATGAATAAATAGATCTTAAAGCGAGTAATGCTTGGATTGAATATGAATATCAAGCTCAAAACTCTAAACTGTAAAAGTCTAAAACCTACTGCGTCATTGGCACTTTACTGAAAACCAATTTTATGACAATATTTTCTTTTGTACTTACTATTGAAAATAAACATTAAAATTATAGTAACATTTTGAACTGATGAGCTTTCATCAATTAATATCATTATACATCAAATATTCAGTTTAATTTATTAGCTCTTTTTAAAGTCGTTAAAGACGAATTTAGTTTCCCTACGAACAAGTCTTTGAATACCGCGTCTTTTCCTAACTGTAAATAAAAGCCAAAAGCCTACTGCGTCATTGGCGCTTAACTGAAAACGGATTATATTACAAATTTTTTTCTATTCCAGTTCTTACAGTATTGAAAATAAAAATAGAATTACAGTGAAATGAATTCTTGAACTGATGGATCTTTCTATAATTAATATCATTATACATCAAATATTCAATTTGATGTTGTTTATACTTTCCAAGACTGTTCAAGATGCATATAGTTTTCAGTAAAGCGCCAATGACGCAGTAGATTTTAGACTTTTACATTGAGAGAAAGAGGTCGTACCCAAACTCTTGTTTGTGGTGATTTTTGTTCGTTTCAAGCTTGATTTGCATATTCAATTTAAGTTTCGCTCGTTTTAAGATTTATTTATTAATTTACATTAATGTCTATTGCATGTTTGTTGGCATTGATTGTTTATTTAATTTCTTTTCCGTTTTAAGTTTCATTTTTACTTCAATAGGAAAATATTTTTTTTTCGTTTTAAGCTTGATATTCATATTCAGTCCAAGTATTACTCGCTTTAAGATCTATTTATTCATTTATATCATTACTTGTTGTATGTTTTTGCTATGATTGTTTATTTAATTTCTGTTTGTTTTGGGTTTTATTTATTCTTTAATAGTAATTTCTGGTCGTTTTGAGTTTGAATTTTAAAAGTTATTATATCTGCTGAGCTGAAGTTTAATATGGCCTTTACTTTTCTTTGAAAAACTTATTTTTCGGAAAGTTTTTTTTTTAATTAATTTTTGTTCGTTTTTGATTGCAAAAAATTTCAAGTTTTTAAAAATTCCTTATTTCAAAATCAAACTTAAAAAAAATCAAATATTCATTAAAGTATTAAAACTGATATCAAAGTAACAATATCAAATTGAAAAAATGGGTTTGTGTCAACCTCGGAGTTTTTATTATCTGATTTTTGAACTATTTTTAACAAAATTGCTATCTCAAAATTTTTATTGGATGGGTTGGGGGAAAAAAGGGCGAGGGGGGACTAGATTAAGCTTCGGTCTCTTTTGACTCTTTAAAAGTGAACTAGAACTTTCTATTTTCAATCATATGAGCCCTCTCTGAAGTTTATACGAGTATCCCTTCTGTAAGAACCATATATATCCCCAGAGTATAACTTACAACGCCTATCCCTGGGCCCTGGGGGGTTGTGTCGACCCTGGAGTTTTAATATCCGCTGGTTGAACTATTTTTAACAAAATGGTCACCTGATATTTTTATCGGATGGGTTTATCCATCTAATATACCCAAAGGTGTGGAGGGCGGGAGGGGCTAGTTGCCCTCCGATCTTTTTTCACTCTGAGAAAATGAACTACAACTTTTAATTTCCATTCAAATGAACCCACTCTGAAGTTTATACAAGCATACCTTCAATAAATATATTCCCCCAGAGCAATATTTACAACACCTGCCCCATCCCTGAGGGGGGGGGGTTTGTCGACAAAGAAGTTTTTCTTATATGATCTTTGAACTATTTTTAACAAAATAGCTACCTCAAATTTTTTATCAGATGTATTTGGGGGAAAAGGGCTTGGGGGCGCAGTTGCCCTCTGAACACTTTTGACTCTCAAAAAGGGCACTAGAACTCTCGATTTCCAATCGAATGAGCCCCCTTTGAAGTTTATACGACGACCCCTTCTATAAGAAGTGCCTCTGGGAAAAAATAAATGGAGTGTGGGGGGAGGCTAGCTGCCCTACAATCACTTTTGACTCTTAAAAAGTGAATTACAACTTTCAATTTCCAATCAAATGAGCTCCCTAGGAATTTTATACGAGCATCCCTTCCATAACAACCATATATGCCCCCAGGGCATAACTTACAACGCCTACTCCCGGGCCCTGGGGGGCTGTATCGACGCCGGAGTTTTTTGTTATCAGAACTTTGAACTATTTTTAACAAAATTTCTATCTCAAAATTTTTATCTGATGTATTTAGGGCGTGGAGGATGGGGAGGGGGGACTAGTTACCCTCCAATATCTTTTGACTCTTAAACAGTGAACAAGAACTTTGAATTTCAAGTCAAATGAACCATTTCCGAAGTTTATAGGAACATCCCTACCATAAGAACTGTATATGCCCCTAGAGCATTACTCATAACGCTTGCCTCCGGGCCCTGGCGGGTTCTGTCGACAAAGGAATTTTTCTTATCTGACCTTTGAACTATTTTTAATGAAATGGCTATTATAAAAATTGTATCGGGTGGGCTTGGGAAAAAAGGGTGTAGGGGGGGGGGCTAATTGTCCTCGGATGTCTTTTGACTCTTATAAATTGAACTAGAACTTTCAATTTCCAATCAAATGAGCCCCCTCTGAAGTTTATACGAGCATCCCTTTCATAAGAACCAAATACGCCCCCAGGACAACACTTACAACGCCTATCCCCCGGTTTTTGGGGGGGAGGGCGTTTTTTTTTTTATTTAATTTTTGAACAATTTCCCAATCACTGGCTATCTCAAAATTTGTAGCGGGCGTGTTTGGGGAAAAAAGAGCGTGGGGGGGGGCTAGTTTAACTCTCTTGACTCTTAAAAAGTGAACTAGGACTTTCAATTTCCAATCAAATGAGCCCTCTATGAAGTTTATACGAGCATCCCTATCATAAGATCCATACATGCCCTTAGGGCATAACTTAGAACGCCTTCCCCTGTGCCCTGGGGGGTTTTATTGACGCCGTTTTTTACTTATCCGACCTTTGAACTATTTCATATTGAGATATATCTATCTCAAAATTTTCATCAGATGGGTTTTGAAAAGCAAGGCGTGGGGGAGGGGGGGGGGCTATCTGCCCTCGGATCTCTTTTGACTATTAAAAAGTGAGCTCGAACTTTCAATATCCAATCAAATGAGCCCTCTCTGAAGTTTAACGACCATTCCTTTCATGCAAACAATATATGCCCCAGGGCATAAATTACAACGCCTGCCCCCGAGCCCTGGGAGGTTGTGACGACACCTCAGTTTTTGTTATCTGACTTTTGAGAAATTTTAATTTAATGGCTGTCTTAAAATTTTTATTGGATGCGTTTGGGGAAAAAGAGGCATGGGGGCTGATTGCCCTCCAATCGCTTTTGACTCTAAAAAACTTAACTAGAATTTTCAATTTCCAATCAAGTGAGCCATCTCTGAATTTTTTACGAGCATCCCTTCAATAAGAACCATCTATTCCCCCAGGGCATAACTTACAACACCTGCCCTCGGGCCCTGGGGGGCTGTGTTGACCCCTGAGTTTTCGTTACATGGTCATTGAACTATTTAAAAAAAACTATCTCAAATTTCAGCGGATGGGTTTGAGGAAAAAAGGGCATGGAGGGGGGGCTAGGTGCCCTCTAATCTCTTTTGACTCTTAAAAAGTCAACTAGAACTTTAAATTTCCAATCAAATAATCCCTTTTTGAAGTTAATACGAGCATACCTTCCATAAGACCCATATATGCCCCAAGGGAATAACTTACAACACCTGCCTCTGGGCCCTGGTGGGTTGTGTCGACACCGGAATTTTCGTTATATGATTTTTTAACTATTTTAACAAAATAGCTATCTTGGAATTTTTCTTGGATGCATTTGAGAAAAAAGGGCTTGGGGGGAGGGAAGCTGGTTACCCTCCAATATCTTAAAAAGTGAACTGAGGGGGATCCAGAGGGGGGGGGGTAGGGAGGTGTTACATTTAAATAATAATGTCTCAAAATGTTTTTTTAATGAAAGCAGGGATGCAAAAAAGTTAATTTTTTTTAATTTAAAGCAGAGACGGCATCGTATCAAGGTGGTATCCTGAGGGGGGGGGGAGCTATCATATTTAAATGATAATACTTCGATTTTTTTTGAAAGCAGGTATGCCAATAAGTTAATTATTTTATTTTTTTTAAGCAGAAACGGTATCCTATCAAGATGATGGTATCCATAGGGGGTTGGCATAGGGAGTTATTATATTTAAGTGATAGTACCTTGATATTTTTTTTATTGAAAGCAGGGATGCCAAAAAGTTATTTTTTAAATTTAAAGTGGAGACGGTATTCTATCAAGGTGGTATCCAGAGGGGGGGGGGCAATAGGGAGATATTATATTTAAATGGTAGTATGTCAAATTTATTTATTTTTTAAAGCAGGGATGCCAAAAAATTAATTATTTTTTTAATTTAAAGCAGAGAAGGTACCTTATCAAGGTGCATGGTATCCAGGGGGGGGGGGGTTTAGAGAAGTATTATATTTAAATGATAATATCTTGATTTTTTTTATTGAAAGCAGGGATACCAAAAAGTTTTTTTTTATTTAAAGCACAGACGGTATCCTATCAAGATGGTATCCAGAGGGGGGGCATAGGGAGTTATTATATTTAAGTGATAGTACTTTGATTTTTTTTTTTCATTGAAAGCAGGGATGCCAAAAAGTTATTTTTTTTTTTTAATTTAAAGCAGAGACGGTATCCTATCAAGGTGGTGTCCAGAGGGGGGGGGTAGGGAATTATTATATTCAAATAATAATATCTTGAATTTTCTTATTGAAAGCAGCCTCAGTCTACACAAAGTGGATAAGTTGATTCTTATTCATGACAATTATAGCCACATCCCGCAGTTAGAATAAACTTCCAAGTTTGACTGAAGGAATTTTTTCTACCAGTTGACCCTAGATTTTTTGTCCCTCCACACTATTTTGAAAAATACCTTTTTTTACACATACTAATATTTGGACTTTCATTAGTATACCAGCTTACCCGTCACGCGTTGCCACGGTCTTAAAAGAAAGGAAATTCAATGAGAATACCCCTAAGGAAAATTTCTAAACGTTCACTGGCTTAGTTAAAAGTTTTTAACGTCATAATATTTCCATTTTAGTTTAATTATAATTGAGAAACATATTCGAATCATACAAGATTACGTTGAATTGCTATGTATGCTCTTCGAAAAGCTGTTCAATTTTCTGATATCGTCCATTATATAAATTCATTTAAGTTCGACCAAGCTAACTGGTTGAGACTGACACATTGATTGGAAATTAACTTCCATTTTCCTTCCAGTACTGAGGTGGGTCATCCACATTTTGTCATTGGGAACTGATGCTTGATTATTTTTTAAGGTGAAATTTTAAGTTATTCTATTCAAACTGATTATAAATGATTGTGGAAAAAATTGGTAGGACAGGTTGATGTGTTTTTGTGTTTTACATATATTTTTGCTTGCAATTGTATGTTCTTTTGCATATTGTAAATATTGTTTTATGTTTTATGTATGGTATATTTCGACAGTTGGATAATGTTTTGAAATATAAATCGACACATGTAAATTAAAGAAGGAAGAAGCCAAGCAAAAATACTCCGTACAACATATTTGTCCAACCCCTATAATAATTTAAAAATTAACAAGATTTTCGTGAGTTATACTTGATGTATTTTTTTTAAATTGTTATTAAAACCCGTTTTTAATACAAGGAAGGCTTTTTAGGAATCTAAAAGAGCAAAAAAAAGATTAATATCAAAGTCGCCCATTTCAACTGTTTTTAAAGGTGACAAAGCAGATATTGGCAAAGGGCATTATGAAAAAATTAAGCTTCTAAGTTCAAACTTATATTCAAAGTTTTTACCCAGATAACTGACGAATTTTGTGATACGGTATTTGAAGTTTTGTATGCAGTAATGCTCGATGAAAAAAAACCTACTAATTTTGATAATTATTTATGTTAAGAATACATAGCTAATAGATACTTCAACTATTATGCAAGGGTTCTGAAACACCACAACCATTTCGTTTATACCAGATTTCTACTTTCTTGATGAATAACAAAGAAGACCAGTTTCCAGCCAGCGATTTGTGAAGTTTTGAACTCATGAATAGGCTCGAATCTGTTGTAAATTTAAGCTGGGATTTGAGAAATACTGATGAAAACATTAATGTTTGCGGTCAACATTGATCGCGCCGGCGGCGCGCCGCCAACGTCTTAACGGCGGCGCGACACGGCGCACTGTTTTTGGCCCCGTTGCCACCGGTCTTCCCTCATCGGCGCGGCGTCGGGGTCTAGATTCAATCCTTGAAGAGGTACTCAAGGATGACGAAGAGTCAGGAACTTTTCCGTAATATTCGTTACTCTACCACGGTTGTTGGGTACTGGTGTATTATACGGACACTTCCAAAAATTCAAGTTTGGTTAATGCTAATGAAATAAAATAAAATAGGATGAATATATAATAGTTTACAAACAAATATGGGCTATATATTTGCACATTAGGGGGGGGGGAAATACATTCTTAGACCACACTGGCTATACATGACAAATGAAACTCAGAGAGGAAGTTTACTTGTCGTTGACAAGTAAACTTCGAAAGGTTTGATTTTCGTTGGTTTCTTTTTCTTTTCTTTCTTTTTTGTTTAGCATTGAGAATAACTCGGCGGAGGTCCTTGTTGAAATATTTGCTTATTTCTTTTCTTCATGGGAGTTTCTGTTCTGTCGTTGACAAGTAAACTTGAAAGGTTCGATTTTCGTTGGTTTCTTTTTCTTTTCCTTTTTTGTTTAGCACTGAGGACGACTCGGCGGAGGTCCTTGTCGAAATATTTGCTTATTTCTTTTCTTCATGGTTCGCCACTGGCTGACAAAATCCTCGTTTTTTCACCTTGTTTGATTTTATTTTTCATTTTGTTATTTTCTTTCCTCTCTGAGTTTCATTTGACATTAGGAGGGGGGGGGGGTTGGCATACCATATATTAAATACGTAACCTAACCTAACCTAGGTACCTTCCCCCTAAACCTCAAATAACAACAGTAAATATCGTAAACGCAATGAAAACTACCCTTTGCATTCCATTTCTGAATAGCGGTCTCTTGAAAATAACCAGTCTGGCGGGTTTCGTCTCTCATTAGTATATAAAAGTGTCCGTTTAACGCACCAGTACCGGTTGTTGCCCAAACAAATATTTCTCATATTTGAGATAAATGCTACACAACTTTTTTGTCTTTATCTGTGCGAAGCAATTCGAAAATGGGTGGTCCAAAATCTCTATCTTTGTTCAATTCCTATTAGTTATTATTTCTGATATTTTCAGATTCCCTCACTGGATTTTGAAACGAACTTGAGCCAACACATTGAATTGCTCCTCTTAGCTCGTGTGTACTCACTCTTATATTCTTTTGAGTTTCTCTCATCCTTATCATTTGTGTTTCTTGTAACTGGAGTGATGGCTTTCTAATCAAGGAAATGCATGTTTCTGGTATCGCTTACCAAATTAGGCCTGAAGACACCCTGCCGATGAGAAAAAGAGAAAATATAAAGGAAAAACTTGGCGCCTTCTTTTTCCACTTGTTCTCATTGTCAGCCATAGAAACTTTTCTTGTGGAAATGTGCAAATGATCCCAAGTGATTATTTAGACAGTTCTTTTTGTGTTTGCGACTCAACTATAATAATTCTTTGAAAGTATACCTGCCAAGACATGATGTTAAGATTCAAGAACTAAGATATTAAGAAAGGATTTACAAAATAAAACATGAAAAGTAAAAGATATACAACTATATTGAGAAAATAAGCGAATGGGGAAATAAAAATAAAGAAGGAAATTAAATGATGCTCCAAATCGTTTCTTCTTGGACCTTTGTTACCATTGATGGGTAATTGCTATCTCAACTTCAAAAAAAGAAATAAGAAAACAGCCACATTACGCTCAAAACATAATAAACTAGAGCAGGCTCGTAAGGTTTTGAAGATTTTGGGGAATGGGCCGCTCTACCTACGGACGTGCCTGAAACCCCAAACATGAAAAAATATCCTTTCGACTGAAATTACCACGATCACTATTAACCTCTTAGTGCAGCATAAAGCTGCTTGAGGTCAACATAGCTACACACGCTCATTCTCCATCCCAATCTATTCAAAGCCTCCGTCTTTACACCCTCCCAAGAAGTTCCCATTTCCCTCAAATCTTTCCCAACGACATTCTTCCACCCCATTCGGGGATGATCTGCTTTTCATTTGGCCCTAGATTTTTAGTCGACAGGACGATCTTTCGCAATTTGTCATCCTTCATCCACAGAACGTGTCCTTGCCGTTTCAACCTTTCTTTCGATATAGCCCTAGCGGGATTCAATCACACTTATCTTAGAACCTACTGTCTGAGTTACGGTGAGGTAATCACGTATCCGAAACAATCCGTAGGCAATTTCTCTGGAAAATATTTAGAAAACCCTACTCAGTCTTTCGGAGCACCCACACTTCAGAACCATACTTGACCACTGTAGATTCTAATATTCTCATTTTTGTTCGCACTCCTATCTTCCTTTTTTGCCAGATTCTTTCCAAATGTGAAAAGAAAAACACCCTGGGCCTAGGCTATTCCACTTTCAATGTCTTCGCAGCACCCATTGCCCTTACTAACTAAGTACTACCTACGCTGGTAAGCTGTCAACTTGATCAATCTTCTCGTTATCGATCATCATCTCTTTGCCTTCACTTATTCCCAGTCTGAGCGACTTAATCTTTTTAACATAAATTTTTAATTCTATTTTTGTGCTCTGAACTCTCAAAACCTCCAAAAAGCCGTTCATTTTGCTAATATTTCATATAGGATGCTAATAAGCAACATAATATAAGTCTAAGAGAGGTTTGTCTTCCCCAATTCATTACATGTCCTCCTATTCCCTTTACTCTGGTTATATCGGGTCTCCACTCACCACTTGTTCCTCTTCCGAATATTTTTCGTTCCTAGCAGTAGGAATAAAAAAAAAATCGGTGTTACGGCGCAAATTTTGATTTAGGTCACATAATTGCCCTAACAAGCAATTATGTTGGCATGTTTTCTTTTTATTCTTTTTTAGATACAAATATTATACAAGTAGCCAATACAGGAAAGAAAATATTAATAAGACGATCGAGCTATGGTCCATTTTTTAATGCTAATCGATCGGTGACCGTCGTTGCTAGTTGGCAAGTACTGTCACTAATTTGCATCAACTCGCTTTTGTGAGGGGTCTTACTTTGGGCATAATTGCTCTTACTTACAAATAGCAGTTGCAACTGGAGTAGCTTCAATTTAATTTAGAATTGGCCTTGTTTTAGATAAAAATAACCATATAAAATTGAAATCTTGAAATTCCACTCAATACCACAGGCTAAGTGTATGCAGTCATGAAAATTTGTATAAGAAATTGGACACATCACAGCGCTACTAAGGGACGGTGGGCAGGGCAGGGCACTGAACTATTGATTAGTTTTTTAATAGCGTATCAAAGCATAGCAAAGGTATATAAATTTGTTATCGCACATGCGTGAAGGAGGAGCCAAGAAGAAATGTGCGAGACGTGCTGTGTTCCATTTTTTTCTTTTCGTTTTAATGGAGAAGGTAGGAACACTCATTACTATATGGGTATCTATGCTGTGACTCAATACTACGACAGGAATTATTTTTGGGACGTAGTCTTCACTTTAATTTGGCCCACTCTCTGAAAGATTTTACGATCCTTGCTTCAAGGCACAGTTTTATAATTATCCAGTAAGTTTACCGCAGATGATTTCTGGCTCTTCATTCTCGGTGCGAACAAAAAGCTCCTCCCACTTATTTCTGCACTTATTGTCCACTTATTGGTGAGCCGGCCAAGTGGTTTTGTCAGTACTTGTTCCGTAGGTGATAATTCTTTGTCTACCCGTGAAAAGATCTAATGCCGCTTATGTTTATACCGGTTTATACATTCTCTGGAGCAATCGCACCTCGATCCGGGTTTTTATAATGGATGAGATAGGGAAAGATCATACTGCTAATTATATAAACTGTGCTTCAAGGTATTAGGGACCAATCACTATTTTTTTTTTTTAAGGATTCTTTGCCTTGTTTAGAACACAACATATCGTGATTTTAATTTTAAAATATATATCAGCTTCTGTTCATAAACTAACAATCACTTCAGACAGGGGAGAAAAGGGGGAATAGGCAACCACTGAGTATAAAAATTGGAATAAGTAATAAGGATACAAAAATGTTGTGATTTTATATTTATACCCATCTTTTTTCATTTAGCCATAGAATACTACTGCCTGGTGGAGCCCTTTTCTTTCTAAAGGTCATTCATGGAAGACGAGAAAGTGATAATGGAGTTTACTGGTGTATTGCTAGGAATGCCGCTGGTATTGCTAGATCCAACAATGCTACCCTAACAGTTGCATGTAAGTACTCTTTATACCAAAATAATGATATCATTTCTTGTATTTGCAACATGAAAATATGCTTTATAACAACATGTCCTTAGCAATTATGGGACTCTTACATGCGCAGATGTTTAAGGTGATTTAACATTAAATACGTAGACGGGGTGACCTTTGGGGCTGTTCCTGTGTAGGTGTTAAGATAATCCAAATTTAATCAGTAGTCTCTTTCGTTTTTTTTAATTTTTGCCCTGGGGGTGGTTTCCCCCTCTCAAAGCACAGAGTTGGCAATACTGTTTACACTGTGCAATAATACAAAGCTGTTTTAGGGGCTGGGGTATTGTGTATATATATGTAAAAAACATATTCATTTTTGTCATAGTTAATATGTTCCCTAATATCCACTTTTTTTCATTTTGATCAGTTGACTTGCACCTTTTTCTATTTTAGAAACAATCTATTTGTGTATTACTGCTGGTGTTAAATTATTGGCATGGTAGCCACTGTAATTTTAATAAAAAAAAGCTTACCATTTCTTCAAAGCAGATAGTTTTTTTTTACAAATTAAAAAAGCCCAAAAATTTACAATTATGTTGATGCAAATTTAATGTTATTTTTATGGAAACAAAATCTTCGTCCAAAGAATGGGTACTTTCAAAGAGTTTAGTCACCAATACACGATCAAATGTTTGGCACAAAGTTAACTCTAAATAGGCTGCACTTTTCTGTAGTTAATTTTGCTCACACCCTCACCAGTTAGATTTCTTTAAGGTTTTTTTTGGTTTAATTCTGCTCTCGTTCATTTTGCTCCTTTTTTGGCTTACTCTAAACTGCAGTATATTGGTCTTTTCTGGTAATTGAAGATATAGGGAAGGGTAAAGAAAGAAAAAATCTGTTACCTGTAAGCCTTTCTGTTACCTGCCAATATTTGTCATAGCTTACCTATGCTCACTTTGTGGTGGCTGGTTTTCTATTGAAAACAAGCCCTGAAAACAGAAAAAAAATACTTATTAATCATCACTCATTGAATTTATCCCCATTTCCCCACGTGAAATAGCTACAAATCCTAGAAGCTTTCTGAGAAGTTTTTCAAGAAGACTCATAGAAGCTTTCCATTCTCTTTGGTCATACTTGCCTTGAACTGGGCTTTACTTGGTCATTATGAATAAAACAAAATTTATTAACCTATAAAAAAGATAAAAATAAAACAACATCAAACAGCAAAGTAATTTTCTACCAAATGCTAAAACATCAATTGACTATTCGCTGAAAACTAAGCCAGAGCAAAGTGCCTTATCCAATAAACAAACAATACACAATTGCAGCTTAGACCCGAAATATCAACAACATGTGGGTATTACAAAAACAAAAACAAATAGATTGATATACAAATGTAAATGACAATAAAAACTTAGAACTAATAAAATGGTTTAAAAGCTGATACTGTTTCTGGGTTGGGAGGGGGGCATTGGCCAAAGGTACTAGGGACAAAATTTTCACGTCGACCAATGAAATGAAAACCGGCCCCTCTTTCTGCTGAAACGTTATTGGTTGGGATGTTGTTGGAGGGGTAAAAGGCCAACTTTGTTTGCCCCGAACACAGATCAAATATATTTTCATGGTTCAGGCTCAAGAAATGCACCACATTTCCACCCTTCTTCGATAAAATTGACAGGGGGCGGCGCTGGCTCAAACCCTTGCACTCAATGTTTCTGGCTCAAATGAAATGCAACATGCCAGTTTCTGCTAAAAAGTTGGTAGTGGTAGAGGCGAGCAGAGAGTTACTATAGGAACCACAGGTCTACTCTGCTCCCGCACTAATACTGGGTGGAAGTCCTTGAGCAATTCTATTTCAAATTAGTTGCAATGATACAGAAAGGATGCGCCACATTGAAAATCATTGAACGACTGCGAATTAAACAAAGTACGATGGGCCTTTCTTTCTACTAAAAAGCTAGCGGCAGACGGGAAGTTATAGGAGGACTCAGTGTGTACCAAAATATAATCAACTACGGAACAAGTACTGACAAAACTCTCCAAAAGCGACCCCGCGTACCTCAGCGCCTCTAGACGCAAAATGTTGTACTACTTAATCGCTCCGAGCCAAAGTACTTTGCTCCGGCCAATAAATTATGCTAGAGCGTGATTCAGGCGACGAGTGACCGGGATGAATTGTGTAACTACGGTTTTTAGTTGCCAGGTTTGCATAGGTATACAAAGGGTCACTTTTTTTCGTGGAGAGGATAGGTTTTGTCAGTACTTGTTCCGTAGGTGATTATACTTTGGTGTGTACCACAAACTTTGAATTAATAACGTTTGAATTTTCATCAATGATTCTGTAATCAGCGAGGTGTAACCTGCCCACCTTTTCTTCTTGAATACGTTTAGGAAGAATGCATCAGTTGTTTGCTTTGGAGCCGTTATTCTCAGAGCTGTGAGGTTTTGTTCTTCCTGAAGGTACAAATATTGGACAATTCAACCATCTTGAGCTAAGTTTCTATGTCAAAATTATGACCTCATGCCGAGGAGAGGGAGACAGAGAGATGAAGGGGGAAAGGTATGGAGAGGGGGAGAATAGTTTTCGCCTTTGATTGGTTATGACCCTTAAGAACAGCACTAGATGTTTAATTTTCCAATAAAATTTAGCCCTCTCCCAACTTTTTACGACCCTCCATTATACGCAAAGTGGCCTAGAACAAATACATTGGAGACATATCGCTCTTTAATGGGTTAATCATTCTGCTTCGACTCT
Organism: Artemia sinica; assembly: GCA_027921565.1. Taxonomy (NCBI): domain Eukaryota; kingdom Metazoa; phylum Arthropoda; class Branchiopoda; order Anostraca; family Artemiidae; genus Artemia; species Artemia sinica. The sequence continues at coordinate 49,415,479 of CM051259.1, read as the reverse complement.
GATGATTAAAAAGAAAACAAGCGTGACTAAAACTGACTTGCTCTAAAAATCAGCAACTCATTCTGGTTGTGCTAATGATCAAAACTGAGATCAGAGTCTTACCCATTTATAGGTTGATGAATCTTTCTTAATTACAAGGGTTAGCTGGGGATGTAAAACCCACCACGTTGCAATTAGGAAAGAATTTACGATATGGCTGAGGTTTATAAATGAAGCTGAAAATTTCCCACCTTTCAAATGTATAATTGAATATGAGAACCTAATCATTAGGACTAGCTTAATCCAATGGCTTAACGTTTTACAACAGAATTCTTTTCATATTGAAGACCCACTGTACCTAACTAAAAGAATTAATCAACTATGATTAAGTTCCCGAGTCACTCTACCTTAGGAGCTTTGCCCTTGATAAGCTCTAGCTTGGCTGATATGTAGACACGGGTTCTGCACGGAGAGATAAACTGTCGGTGGTGGTTCCGGCCTCTCTTGCACCCGTGGCAAAATCTTGATTAGCCCCCCCCCCCTTCTTCAAAACAATGTTCAGGACAAATTAAAAAAAAAATTATTAACAAAATTATTTTCAATTTATTAACTAATTAATAACTTATGTTTTATTTATTATGTAAATTATTTAATATTCATTAGTTATGTTAGTTATTATTATTTAATTATTTTTTTAATTTATTTCTATTTGATCAATTAATTAATAATTTATTAATTATTTCATTTAGTATCTGCGCCCATTTCTTTGTTAAAAAAACCAAACTACAAAATGATTATCTACATTATTTATTTGAAATTTGGTGCCTCCTAAAATTTATGTGGCTGGGGCAACTGACCCCTCTGCCCCTCCCCTAGAACCCCCCTGTAAACTATGCATTTATCATCTTCGTTATTTCGGTAACACTCGAACTCTGGTCACTCCATTAGTCAGATCGGACTTCAGTTCCCTGAGTGCCTCTCATGTTGCATAAATACGGTGCATGATCATAGGCAGCACAATAGTGCTGCCTAAGTAAAGAGCGATGTGGGCACAATGTATTATTTATTTTTATTATTCTTTTTTTTTTGTTTTAGATCAGGTATCTTCGCATAGAAGGAGTTGTCATAGAAACTAGAAAACGGGCTCATTAGATTGGAAATTGAAAGGGCTAGTGTCCTTTTTAATTGTCAAAAGTGATTGGTAGACAACCAGCTCCCCCCCCCACCCCCACGCCCATCATTTCCCCAAACACATCCAATCAAAATTTTGAAATAGCCTTCAGCATAGTTGAAGGGTCCGAAAATTATGTCTTTGAGAATGAAACCCTCCCCCCCCCTCAGTCCCCAGGGCAAGGGTTGCAACTTATATCCTGGGGACATATAAGGTTCTTATGCAAAGGGTGGTGGTATAAACTTTGGAGGGGGATCATTGGTTTGAAAATAAAAAGTTTTAGGACCCTTTTAAAGATTCAAACTGATCAGATGGCAACTCCCCCCCCTCCTTTTTTGGGCTGTAGACCAGGGCACTTCGTATGGAAGGAGTTGTCGTACAAACTTCGAAAGGGGCTCATTCGATTGAAAATTACCAACTCTAGTGCTCTTTTTAACAGTTGAAAGTGATTGGTGGGCAACCAGACCCCCCCCCCCTATGCCCATCATTTGCCCAAATACATCAAATTTAAATTTTGAGATAGCCATTTTGTTCAGCGTAGTTGAAAGGTTCAGTAATTATATCTTTGAAGATGGCAACCTACAGCCCTCAAGGCATGGATTGTGTTATGTCCCGGGGGCATATAACGTTTTTATGCTAAGGGTGGTCGTATAAACTTTCTAGGAGGTGTATTGGATTGGAAATAAGAAGTTATTGTACCGTTTTTAAGATTCAACGTGTCGGAGGGCAATTTAGCCCCCCCCCCTTACGGTCCACTTTCCCCAAATGCCTTCGATAGAACTTTTGAGATAGCCGTTTGTTCAAAAACAGGTCCAAAGATCACAGAACAAGGCCTTTGGTGTTGCCACCCCCCTCCCCGAGTCTAGAGGGAAGGATTGTAACTTGTGCCCCGGGGGCATATAAGCTTTTTATGGAAGGGGAGGTTTTGTGAACTTAAGAGGAGGTTTATTTGATTCTAATTCAAAGTTCTACTTCTTTTTTAAGAGTCAAAAGCTATGGAGGGGAACTAGCCCCCCCCCCGACACCCTCTTTTCTCCAAACGCATCTGATCAAAATTATAAGATAGCTATTTTGTTCATAACAGCCCAAAGAGCATATAGCAATGCTTTCATGGTGTAAACAACCCTCCAGAGCCCAGGGGCAAGGGTTGTAAGTTATGTCCCGGGCATATAAGGTTTTTATGGAACGGATGGTCGTATAAATTTTGAATCGGATGGGGCTCATTTGATTGGATGTCGGAAGATCTAGTGCCGTTTTTATGAGCCAAAAGTGAAAGGAGGGCAACCAGCCCCCCGCCTGCAAGCCTATCATTCCCCAAAACAAATCCAATCAAAATTTTGAGAGAACTATTTTGTTCAGTTGTGTTGAAAGGTCCAGTAGTTATGTCTTTGGGGATGTCAACCTCCCCACAGTCCTCAGGATAAAGGCTGTAAGTTAAGCAATTCGTTCATTGTTTATATATAGTAAATGTTATTGAGAAATGTTTGAACTTTATTTTCCAAAAAGAGGAAGGGCATTCAGGTGAGCCTTTCACAGAATGTTGAGGGGAGTGTTCAACTAAATCAAAACACGTTATTTGTATACGGATTGTCAAAATAGCGTAATTCATGAAAAACAGGGTATAATAATTTGGAACTTTCGGGAAATGATAAGGAAGGTGATCAAAAAGGTAATATTTGCAGGCTACCACTACTACTAGAACTATCACTATCACTACTGTTACCAGTACTACTACCAGTAAAATCATCTGACCAAAAGGCAATATGTGCATGCTACTACTAATACTTTTATCACTGCTGCATTTACTACTACTACTTCTATTGCAACTACATGTAAAGGCAATACGTTAATACTGCTGATGCTACTATTACTATCGCTATTAATACTACTACTAGTAATACAAAGACCTCTACTATGACTACTATAAACTATGCCTAATGGCATGAAGTTGAAATTTTCAAGTTTTTTTGGGGAGGAGGGGGGAGATGAACTTAATCACAATTGTCAAAAGAATATAATTGCGATATCTTAGGAGCAGTTTGGTATGTGAAGTTTGAAACTAACAGGGCTTGTTATGGGGGATATTGAACTAACCAAAAGAAAATATTTATATCCTATTGCTACTACTTATATTATTCATACTACTACTACTGCTACTATCATTTCTGCTTCTACTACTACTACTACTGCCATTAAAGTTGAGGCTTCTACTATTATTTCTGCTGCTACTACTACTACTGCTGCTACTAAAACTAAGGGTATTAAGGCAAAAATTTTGGGGGAAAATTGAAACTACATGGAAATAAATCGAAACACACTATGCCCACACAGTTTGTTAAGAGGACGTATCAGAAATGCTTCAGGAACGGTTCATGGTATTAAGGTTAAACTTTCAGGGTGTGTTGAAAGGGATCTTGAAGAAACCAAAGGTGCTATGTGCTTACTGCAGCTAAAGCTACTACAACTATTGCTACTAGGAAAGAGTATTAAGGTGAAGCTTTCAAGGAATATTTAGGCGGATGTTGAACTAAATAAAAACGTTCTATTTTTAAGAGTCAAAAGAGACTGAAGGGCAAGCAGCCCTTCTCTCGAGCCCATTCATTTTCAAAACACATCCAGTCAAAATTTTTAGACAGTCACTTTAATCCAGCATAGTAGAACGGTCCAGTAACTATGTCTTTTGGGATATTGGGTATGTCAGTCCCCCACAATTATATAATCGGCCCATTATGCTTTAAAACTAAATGTTGCTTTAAAACTAAATCAAAAGGCACTGTGCATGTGGTTGCCAATAAGACACCACGGCAATACTTGATAACGACTGGGGGTATTAAGTTGAAACTTTCGCGGTATGTCTATCTATACACCTCTCCTGTCTGGAACTTCAAGACACAGACTTAGAAAGATGAAATGTTTATAGTTTAAGGGTAGATTGCTGTTTTGAATAATAGTTCAATTATAATTTTGTTTAAAGGAATTTAATCCAATAGTTATTTGCTAGAGCACTCGGTCTTTTGCCCTTAAAACTAAATAAAAAGCAAAGAAAAAGAAGAAAAAAATGTAAACAAATGTCTTCAAGTTGCTGAGAGAAACAAGTGACCACTCAGAAGAAGAGGAAACTCGCAATATCCACAATATCATTTATTTTGTACAATAATAAAGCTTGATATTTTGTGTATGTCAATCGAACCGATTAGTTTTTTCTATATAAATAAATAAAATTTTTAATAAATAAATAAAAATAAAATTTTTCTATATAAATATTTAAATACAAACTAAGTTGCATGCACAAGAACGTTTTAGCAACTTTTAAACCCCGCTAGAAAACGCTAGAAAATTTTGCAAGCAGCCTTCTCTCCATTGGAAGATCAATATACAAGAGAACCGCAATATTTTGCAATCTACGAAACTTTTGTGGAAAAAAAATACTTTTTTCAAATATGGCTAAAGGATCTGCTTTTAAGGGTGATTCCAAATGTTTAATATACTAGAGAGAAGATAATCTCCCCCTCCCCAAAAAGGGGATGGATCTTCATGAAAAGTTGTCTATAAAAATGTGTATTTTTACCCGAGACGGGTGGTCCTGGATGCGTGTTTATTTTCTTATATTTTTTCCCCACTCCTGTTCTTATCGAAGCGATCACCCTTTAATATCGTGATGGGTCTCATTTCCAAGGAAATTGAAATTTCTAATGCTAATTTTATGTCACAAAAAGATCGCACCGCAGCAAAGTGGTGTTTTGTTCCATTGTCTGGTGTGATGCAGCAGTTTTGGCCCAAAGAGAGCCCTAATGTTATCGAGGAAAAATTCTGATATAGCCATTCAATTCCAGATTATCAGCAATTATTTGAATTGTCCACTGACTCTTTTATTCCTAACAACAGATTCAGCCCATTTAAAATAAACGGTTAATGTAGGTAATTAAATCATCATTTGGCAGATTTGATTCACTTGAGATTTCATAAAATTATGTAAAGTAACGTACAGTTGATCAGCAGCTGTTAGGGAAAAAGGTCAATAGGTTGTTTGTGAATGGGAGAGGGTCTGAAGCCTCAAAAAGAGTCCTTTAAGCTTTAAATTTGTAGTTGTCAGCTATAGGTCATTCTGATAAATTTGGAAGGAGGGACAAGGTGGGAGAGTAAAGCCCTTAGACATTTTCTTCTTATGAACGTTTTTGAAATAGGTCAGCGATATTCTTACTGCGAAATGACGGTAAACCTTTCGTTGCAGAAATTTTTTAAGAATAACATGAAATATTATATTCATATGCATGCGTGCAAGGAAGGAGGAGGAGTTGGGGCACCCTTATCAATCAGATTTCTTCAAAGAAATTACAGCGAAAAACAAGGATTATATGACTCTCCACATCCCCAAGACCGAGAGATTTTTAAAGTGGTGCCCTTTGTAGAGATAATTTTCATTCTCCAAGAAGTACTATTCGAATGTTGCACTTGAACGGAAATAGTGGGGGCAGAGAAAAGGGTTGTATCTTCCTAACACTTACGATATCCCTGCATTGAAAAGATCATAAGAAAAAGTGTAAGTAAAGTTCAACTATTCTAAATACCTTTCTAAAACCTTTTTATTAGAGGGGATTCCAACGAATTTTTTATGGGCAGAAGGGGGCTTACTTAAGGTATATATAATCGTGGATTAAGACTGGATGAAGTGTACAATATCTTGTGCCGTATGGGTGAAAGCTCCAGTTTTATGTCAGAAACGTTAGTTTCAGGTACAAATGCAATGGGATAAAACCCCAAACTTAAGTGGAAAGATGGGGGGGAGTCTGATTTTGTTATTCAGGAAATTTTCCTTTTATTTTGAAAAGCAAATACACCTAATGAGCTGTTTCTCGAAGCATCACTATACAAAAGCTAAATCTTAGTGGAAAGAGTTGGGCTTAACAAGATGATTAAATAAAAAAAAAAAAAGTTTTTTTTAACTGAAAGTAAGGAGCGACATTAAAACTTAAAACGAACAGAAATTATTCCATATGTGTAAGGGGCTGTCCCCTCCTCAACGCCTCGCTCTTTACGCTAAAGTTTTTTATTGTTTAAAAAAATAGAGTTGTGAGAAAGTCAAACTTTAGCGTAAAGAGCAAGGCGTTGAGGAGGGGACAGCCCCTTTCATATACAGAATAATTTCTGTTCGTTTTAAGTTTTAATGTCGCTCCTTACTTTCAGTTAAAAAAACTTGTTTTTTTTTTTATTTAATTTTTGAACATTTTTGAATAAATGTAGGTTTTGATCTTGGCTCACAGTACATGAATAATTAAAACAAAATTTTCATATTAATTTAGTTTTATTTGGTTAAATGGCTTTCTCGAAACTTGTTTCATTTTATTTACGAACGGTTTAATTAGTAATAAATATACGTAACTTACAAATTAACTTACGTAACGAATTTCTATATTCATATATTTTTAATACGTATATTAGGAGGTTCGCCCCCTAGTCAATACCTTGCTCTTTAAGCGAAAGTTTGAATTTTGTTCCAATTCTTTAAAAATGACCGCTTAATCACAAAGACCGTTAATTAGAATAAATAGCTCTTATGAAAGTACTAAAAAATCTATGGCTTAAAGAGTGAGGTATTGACTAGGGGTGAACCCAATCATATATGTAATATTTTCTGTTCGTTTAAAGTTTTGATGTTGCTGCTGTTGCAGTTGAAAAACTAGTTTTTATATTTAATTTCTGATCTTTTTTTAATAATGCTGGGAAGTCCGGCGTCCCCTTCATAGCAATGTCCCTTCCCCCATGAAAACTTCCTTCATGGAAAGATCCTCCCACATAACCCCTGACCCCCCCCCCCACTACCAGGAAAAATCTCCCCTGAAAACGTCTGAACTGTGTACTTCCCAATAACCAATACTATATGTTAACATTGGGTAAAGTTCATAACTTTCAGCCCTCCTCCCGGGAACTTCGGGGGATTAAGTCATCCTAAAAGACATACTTATAATATTTTCGAACATGCTGAACAAAATGGCTATCTCAAAATTTTGATCAGGTGACTTTGGGAAAAAATGAGCGTGGGAGGGGGCCTAGTTGCCCTCCATTTTTTTGGTCACTTAAAAAAGCACTAGAGCTTTTAATATCATTCCAATGAGCCCTCCCACGATATTCTAGGACCACTGGGTCAATACGATCACCCCTGGGAAAAAAAAACAAATAAACACGCACCCGTGATCTTTCTTCTGGCAAAAAATGCAAAATTCCACATTTTTGTAGATAGGAGCTTGAAACCTCTACAGTAGGGTTCTCTGATACGCGGAATATGATGGTGTGAATTTCATTAAGGTTCTATAACTTTTAGGGGATCTTTCCCCCTTTTTTCGAAAATCAGCCAAATTTTCTCAGGCGCTTAACTTTTGATGAGTAGGATTAAACTTAATGAAACTTATATATTTGAAATCAGCATTAAAATCCGATTCTTTTGATGTATCTATTTGTATCAAAATACTGTTTTCTAGAGTTTCGGTTACCATTGAGCCGGGTCCCAATAACCATACTACATATGAACATTGGGTAAGCTTCATAACTTTCAGCCCTCCCTCTGGGGGCTTCGAGGGATTAAGTCATCCTAAAAGACATAGTTACAATATTTTCGACCATGCTGAACAAAATGGCTATCTCAAAATTTTTATCGGGTGACTTTGGGAAAAAAATGAGCGTGGGAGGGGGCCTAGTTGCCCTCCATTTTTTTGGTCACTTAAAAAGGGCACTAGAACTTTTGATTTCCATTCCAATGGACCCTCCCACGATATTCTAGGACCACTGGGTCGATACGATCACCCCTGGGAAAAAAAGAAAAAAACAAATAAACACGCATCCGTGATCTTTCTTCTGGCAAAAAATGGAAAATTCCACATTTTTGTAGATAGGAGCTTGAAACCTCTACAGTAGGGTTCTCTGATACGCTGAATATGATGGTGTGATTTTCATTAAGGTTCTATGACTTTTAGGGGGTCTCTCCCCCTTTTTTCGAAAATCAGCCAAATTTTCTCAGGAAACTTATATATTTGAAATCAGAATTAAAATCTGATTCTTTTGATGTATCTATTGGTATCAAAATTCCGTTTTTTAGAGTTCGTTACCACGAACTGTTTGATAACCACCATCATTTTTACGTTGATCTTACATATATTATTACATGCTAATATTATTTGAGCAAAGAAACAACTATTTCAAGTGTAAGTAAAGAGCAGTATTATATCTTCGGACAATTAGAAACTATCCTGTACATGAGAAGGAAGAGTGATTGGATCAATCAGTTTTGCTGGGGGGTTTCAACCCTCACACTGATCGGTTTTGGATTCCTCTTCTTCCTCATTCCAAATAATAATAATAATAATAATAATAATAATAATAATAATTTTATTATAAGCCAAAAAACAGGCCATACAGAACAGTATTCTTAATTACACTCCACAAGAAAAATAGCATAAATATCAAGTTTCACTCATTGATGTCAACGCTTCATTTACATATTTACATAACTGCCTGATTGACCTTTTTACAGTCGTTTTCAGGATCCCCGGGAACTCCGAGTTACCACCCTCAAAATACTTTTCCCTTAATAGAGAAAGTTGCTGGCACTCGGTGAGAATATGGGCCACATCCTCAATACCTAGGTTACATCTGGGGCAAGAGTAATTCGCATTTGCCTTGTACCTTGGATAGTACTTCAAGAGACATCGTCAATATTATCATTAATTTTACTATGTGGTTTTATAATGACAAGCTGTATCACTTTTAAAGTCATCTTTAGCAAGACATATACAATCCATCGCCTTTTAAGGCATGCAAAATAGTTGTTTAAATATTTAATTTCTTATTAATGCACCAAAAAAAAAAGAATGAAGTTCGAAAAACACATTTGGTATGATGTAAAATTTATCCATGAAATTAGGATTCATGAATGCAGTAACAGGCCTCACATATGAAAAAAAAACGGTTCCGGTAGATCAGATATCGATTCTAAGAGTGACCAGCGTCAATTTGTCATTATCCTTTAATAATGTAAACCTCTTCAACCCCAGGCCTAAACCTAGTATTTTCCCAGGAAATCATACTTTACAAAACTTCTTAGAAATCTTCATCTCCTCGAAGAACGTCAGTGCTAAGCTAATGATATACAAAATAGAGATACGGGCACAGAGTCGATATCAATTGGGCTTGAGCAAAAACAAAAATGTTTTAATGTTATTTGGAACCGGTGCAAGTTAACTTCAAAGTGAGTTACGCTAGGTAAGGAGCTGGGGCGTTCTTTGGGGATTAGCTTTCCACGTCATCCTGTGGGCTGGTTACAAAAAAAAACGCACCAACATCGAAGGTTCATAAACTGTTCCTTCTTGTTTGCTAGAAAATGGACATATCCATATCCTAACGGTGGCCAGTCACAATTTTAGAATAAACATAAGTTAGCTCTGCCGTTTAAATATTCCTACTTGGACAGAAACACGGATATTTATTTCCAGGCACGCTCCTTCTCTTCATTTAAGGGTTGTCCTTCGTCGCGTTGAAGTAAGTTTTGTTGGACTCATGAGCGCATAATTTTTGAATTGAAATAATTCGTTAAGTTCACATTATTACTTTCATGGCAATCCTGCCTCTGAAAAGCGTAAACAAAACTTCACAAAATTTAGTATTGTTGCGCATTTAGTAAATAATAGTTATTATATAGGTTCGTCATGAAACAAAGATGATGAAGTTGATGACAGTTTGAATATTATTTGTTGCCCTGGAATGCTATAATGAAGTTGCGCTATTGAGGCGTGGCAAACTGTTGTAATTACAGTTTGCACGTGATTAATCATGAGCTTATAAGCCGTAATGCTCAATAGAAACGTAATTAGAAGATTGCAATTTTGGTCTCGGTTTTCGGAGATTTTCGTACGGTGATCATGTCTATTTATCCCTAAATTTACATTACAATGCACTATCGTAATAGTTCAAATATCCCACACAGGTCGGTGCGTATAATGAAAGGAAGGGGTTGTCCATGGGTCCCTGCTTAATGCTCTTTGCTACAAAACAGTGTGTCTATAAGTAAAACCTTCTTTTCATCAAGATTTGGGAAAATTCGAGTGTGGAAGCAGAACGAATACTGTAGATGGACCCATATCTGATTGCAAAGAAAAAAGAAATAAAAATGTCATTGTATTATTTTTCCGTTTTAGAAGTGTGCTTTAATTATATTAATTCATTTCTCAGACAAAGTTTTGTTACGACAATATAGAAAGCCTGATAACCCCATCTTTTTAACCTATTGTTGGATTTACCCGTTGATATTCCTTAAATTTTGAGCAAATAGAAAGAATGAAAAATCTTCATTGGCTCTTTCGTATGAAATTTAAAGCAGCGAAAAGAGCAAAACAACATGTGGAAATCTTTTTTTTAAAAGGTTAACGTATTTTCACCTCCCAGTAGAACTTTCTACAAATTCTAATCTATAATCAAAAATAACGGTGACCCTCAAGAAGAAAAAGCCTAATAAAAAATGGATGGAAATAGGGCTATATAAAAGAGAACGCATGTTTGCTTACAAAACCTCTAACCATCTTACAAAAACAAGGGAAGAGAAATTAAAGGATTCAGTTGCACTGGAGTATTTCAAACACTATAGTTTATTTGCGAGAAAGTTATTCTAGACGAAGATTTTGTGGAAGAAAGTATTCTACAAACAAGACTATATGGTCGTCAGTTATAAATAAAACCCCTACCTTATGTCACTTGCAACAAATAACGATATTTCAAGTGATATCTAGGGGCCTTTTTGTCATATAAATTCCGACTAAAATTGTTACTGTAATTTTTATTCACAGAAAATCCCTCAAAATTGTCAAAATGTTCTGTATTGGACTTGCCGCCGGCAGGGACGGATCCAGGATTTTTTTTAGGGAGAGGGGGCAAAATAGGTTGTTCCGATAAGCTTGCGTTAGGAGCAAGTTTAATTAACGCAAACTTGAGTTAATTAAGTAAATTATACATCTTTAGACTACGCTAGGGGGGGACCCCTCGCCCCCTTGGATCCGCCACTGGCCACTGGTGCCATCCACGGAAAATTGAAGCTATTTCAGCTCTCCTACTATTGCTTCTTTAACCTTTGGAGTCTAGTATTTATTATTTTTTTTTTTTGTAAAACACGAGATTATGCTAATTAATTACAAGAGCTTGACAGATACTGACGTAATCCCAAGTTATGGTTACAGTGTAGTCATTTCTCACATAAAGAGTACCCTGGGAACTTAAATAAAAAGTCACTGTTGGTAATAGTCAGATTAAGCGTAATTCTGGTTATTGAGCTAATCATTAAAAAGTTCATAAAACCAGTGAAATAAAAAGTCTATTATCAAGCTTCTACGTAAGCCGATGATGACCCCATTTTGACATTCAGAAATTAGCTCTTAGATTCCTTCGCGAATTGGTCGAGGTATTGGAATGGGTAAACAAGCTTGGATTCCTAAAGTCTGGCACTAGATTTAATTTGTTTACATTTCTTCCCAAAGTTTTACAATAAGCAAAGTATTCTAAATTAAATTGTAAAGTACATTATTTCCTCGGATACATTTGGGAGGTCCTTGGAACAGTGGGAACCCCCTGACCTGCGTAAATTTTACTTTCAGACATTTTTCACCTATATTTATGCAAACCTGTCAATATTAAAAAAAAAAATATTGTCAGTTCTCTTTTCCTCTCCCCTTCCTCGGTCCTTGATCAGCCCCTTTGTTAGACTAAGATGAGTTTATGAAAACTGATTTAAGATCTTTGAAAATTCTGTGAAGGTAGTTAAAGCTTGAAAAAAGGTGGGATATAAAAGTGTCCACGAACCTGTCTGTGTCATTTAACATAACGTTTGCGACAGGTTTTGCTGTAGTATTAGCAGCAGAACTATTTTAATAGTCCATACAACAAGTACCCTATCTAAAATGATTTACGGGGTACCGTTCAGCTATCATAAATCGAAATACACCATGTATAAAAACAAATTTTGAGTATTTCCACTTTGAAGTTGCAAGATTATAGTGGAGATAAGAGTGCATAGTTAATTTTAGATCCTTACTGGTCGATCAGTATGCTTAATGGTTTCATTGGCTTAATCAATGCAGCATTATTGATATTAAGGTGGTTTTTGTCTTCCTAAAACGGAGAGTTACAATTGCTTACATAGTTTGTTCTGATTTTGTGCGGCTTGACTCCCGACCACGCATTGCATTCCCAGTTGGCGGAAATGTTTTTTTTTTATGTGTGTGTGCGGCTGAGTCTTGAGGGGTTGAGGTTTCATTATAATCCCTAGTAAAAATTGATATTTTATCTGAAGTTAAATGAAGCCAAACTTAACAGAATGTCATCCGAAGGCTACAATTTTTCCAAAATTAATAATCCGCTTCTGCATTGGCCTTTTTTGTTACTGAAACAACGTCTAAGCCTAAACTGACACAAAGATCTCGCATGAGGAATGCTTGCTTGTCATGGCAATTAAGTAGCCGATTTTAGCGGTTTCGGTTGTTTTGTTAAGCAATTTGTTGACTTGAACAAACTTACCTTTACGGGACTGCGGGTATTTCTTCTGCCAACGTTTTCAAAACAATGACAACAACCATTTAAATTGCTGGTTAGATTTTTCTAAACAGCAGCAACAGCCATGAAAGAGACAAGTTGTAGTAAATTGAAGAACGTAATAATTCTGTATGAACAAAACAACATTTAAAATTGATGTCATTCCCAAATATTGCCTATCGTAACCGTTTTTATGTGGGAACCTGATGAATCACAGAATGGGAAAGAATAATTTTGTTATTGCCATTTCAGATCTTGAAGCAAGTTTTTTTTCATAAGTATTTTTGAAAACCATGTTTACCAGATTTTTTTTTTATAAATATACGCAAGGAAATCTTGGTTGTTGGCTACGTTTGGTTCAAAGTTTGCGGTCTGTGAAGATGAAATGCTGAGAAGTATTGGGCTACTACTGGTTTCATTCTTTAGCAAGTACTAAAAGCATGTACTAAAAAGCAAACGTTTTTGATGCGGTGATTTCAGCAAGTGCGACATTTCGGGGGAGAGTGGGGTGGTAGATTTTGGAATATCCTGAAAAATTCCAATTATATGGAATTTGCAAGAACTTACTTAGATTACTATCATTGCCTGGGCAAACACGTATGCGGGAAGATGAACGCATTTAGTATACAACTCAGCTCTTGAAAGGTCTTTGGAATATATTGTTAAGCGGACGAGCTAAATCAGACATTAGCTGATAGTTCACCAGTAAGAGAGGAAATACTCAAATGTCTTTCTTCTGTAGCTAATACCCGCACTGAGATTCCGTAGAAATAGCTGCATATGACGGTAAGCTATTGCTGAAGTAGGTATTTTCTTACAGGCTTGTAACCATCAAAGATTCCTTCCATTTTTGATCTTCCTTACCCTGGTTGTGGCGTTATTTTCTTTTTCAATTTAATTATTTGTCGGTACTGGTGCGTTATATGGTCACTTTTATATATTGTACAAGGAAACAAGTCACGAAAAACCCGCCAGACGGGTTAATTGCAAGAGACCGCATTAGAGAAATGCAATGCAAAGCGTGGTTTTCATTGCGTTTCCGATATTTAAACTGTTGTTTTTTGGGGTTTAGGGGGAGGGAAAGGTACCTAGGTTAGGTTAGGTTACGTATTTAATATATGCTATGCTTTACCCCCCCCCCCCCCTTAATGTTGAAATATATAGCCCAAATTTGTTTATAAACTATTATATATTCATCCTATTTTATTTTATTTCATTAGCATTAACCAAACTTGAATTTTTAGAAGTGCCCATATAATGCACCTATACCTATTTGTCTTTCATTGCTTCATCACTGGATATTGTTCAAGCCTCTTTAACTCTCGCCCCGGCATAAGAAGCCTTTGGAGGAAAATCATGTTTCGTTAATCTATGAGAAACTGAAATACTAGATTCATACACTGCCACGCCAAGAACCATAGAAGTATTTTGACGTTTGTATTTGTTTTGATCATTGGCATCTATGTTGTCACACATGAACCTACCATCTGAAGAAAAAACAACTTAGAAATCCAAAATTGAACGATTATCCTCCCTGCTTTAACGTTTGTAATGTTTTGCGAATCATCAGTGTGTTTGCAGAAAATCAGCCAACATCGCTAAATTTCGCTAATTTCCCTCTGTAGCAACTAAAGTTATTTTTGGTTGAAATGTTTCCTAAAAATTTAAATGGTCAAAATTACTTTCCGCGCATAGATAAGCAGGTAACATGTTTTGGTTTCCAATGGGATTGAAACTTAATATATTGGTTTAATAAATCATAGTTTAATAGTTTTTATGAATCTCCTTCTTTCAACAAATTTTTTTGTAGGGGCTGTGCCATCCAAGCGGATGTTTTGGGTGCGTTTCTGATCCCTAAAATTAATGCTTATGCTTCTATAGCTTTGGCCAGGTTTTTCAGTAATTTAAGACCTAGGACTTTCAGGAATGAATATTGAATTTATTCTAAACTTTGAATCTGGTATTTCTTTAGTTCTTTTCAGTAATCTTGGTTAATATGACCATCTTCTGGATTTTTGTTGTTGATATTCGTCCCAAACCTTTTTTATGAGGGTATATATTAAGAATGTTTTAAAAGATTAATCGAAAATGGAATTATTCATGATAAAACATATCCATCGTTAAAATCTATTTAACTTTTGGAAAGAAGTCGATTTTTGATAATTTCATAGTCAAGTGCGAATTTGACTGATCCATGTCGTGTAAATAGCTCAATCTAGCAACAATGTGGCTTTGGCCATCATTCAAAACTCACTTTCAAAACAAAATGCAAAGACAACACTGTCATTAGTTTCAAGAATCTTAAGATTTCCAAGACTGCATCTCACTTGGGGTTTTAGAAAGGGTAAACAATTCGGAATTTGATGTATGCAAAAACAGCTGACTCTTATCGGCAAGTTTCCACTGGAAGGATTAAGATAGACGGTTAATTAGCGATGTGTTCCAAATCTGTTGGCTCTGTCATTAAGTTAAGCTCTCCTGAAATTCGGAAGAAAATTATGGGAGAACATAATTGGTACTGAGGGTGAAATATAAATGTATAAAATAAAAATGCAAAGTGGAAAAGTATAAAATAATGTTGAAATTCAGAAGTCAAGCCCTCATGTGAAAGTTAGATTATTGTTATTCGTCACGGCTAAATCATAAAATACGACACTAAAATTTTCAATTAATTAACTAGTTTTTAATGTTTATTCAAGGCCCAAACGAAAGGTGAAAAATAATTGATTTCCTGAACTGACGAGGAATATTTGGCTCATCTTTTGTGCTAATCAAACTGCTAACTTCTTACTTCTCTTGACAAAAAGACGAAACTTAAGCTGACCAGAAAGCTTAGTTTGAAGCATGTTGGCTACCATCAAACTTCACTCACCTCTGATCAGAAATGTAAGAAGTCTGATATGAGTATTCTCAAAGTTGCTCTGCATTAGCTTTTTTCCCCTGCAACTTCTTGTAGAACAAATAGTCGTAAAAAATTTTGAGGGTGTTTATTCGATCAAAACTTAGAATCTTTAGTTCCCCTTTAAAGGGTCAGAAGTATCCAAAAGAAGATCAACCCCTTACCGTGCCTTTTTACTAATGATGCACCCGTAGATTACTTGGCATTGGATTAAAATTTAAGATAGACAGTTCACTCAAAATGGTTGAAAAGCTCAAAACTGTGGTTCTAGGGGAGACACGACTCTTGCTGTCCCGAGAACAAGGGCTTCAAATTATATAAATACAACTTTTTTTACAAATATTTTTAAAAGAATAGGCGTCTTTGTCATCAACAATCTGTATGATTGTAGGAATCCGTTGGGATAGTGGCCCTTCCATCACCGATATTTTAATAGAAAGATGGGCATGTTGTACCTTGTTTAGACCAGAATCAGGCACAGATTTTTAATCACTGTGATTGAATGATAAAAATGTCGTCTATTGAAACTTGATGCCAAAAATGAGTAGGTCCAAACTTGGGTCCAAAACAAGCTAAGTCTTGACTCAGTACAATAATGAGCTTGGTTCTGGCTCGGTCCAAAAAAATTGGCAAGTCTGAAGATGAAAAACTGAACTGACAAAGTCAAAGTGAGCTAATTCCTGGCCTGGTACAAGAACAAACTAAGTCTTGGCTCGACTCAAAAATGTCTTGAGTCAGAGCTGTGTGGAAAACGAGAAAATAGTCCTTACTACAGTGCGTGAACTACGAGTAAAGTCCAGACTAGTTGCAAAACCAAGATGCGAAAACGAGCAAAAAACCTTTTTTTTAAATAAGACAGGGTAAGGATAATCTTTATTAATACAACTAGTTACAACTACTTCAATTTTCATTTTCTTTTTTTTTAATTACAAATGATTAAAAAAATAAACAACGCTTTCGGACTGAAAAAAAAATATAAGGGTTTGCGGTCGTGCGGAAGTCCACGTAACTGCTAACCTATCAAATTAAATATTTAATAAAGCCGAGGCAAAAGTTAAAGGTCCAATAAAAAATGCAATTTTACAAAGGCACCACTCCTAATTTAAGATCCATTTGGACGTCATGACATCAAGAAAAGACCTAAATTGTTTGCGTTTAGAAGACAAGGGGCAGTGAGAATCTATACATAGAAGTCTACCGCGTGCCGAGTGCTGGGGCCCAGCGGCGAAACCACCGTGCTCCCGGTACTATATATATATATATATATATATATATATATATATATATATATATATTATATATATATATATATATATATATATATATATATATATATATATATATATTTATATATATATATATATATATATATATATATATATATATATATATATATATATATATATATATATATATATATATATAATATATATATATATATATATATATATATAATATATATATATATATATATTATATATATATATATATATATATATATATATATATATATATATATATATATATATATATATATATATATATATATATCAACCCCACCTAACCTCAAATTGATCAGATAATCAAGGCCTATGCAGTTGTATGAAGTAAAAAGTGGATTTGCTATGATATCAACCTCTCAGAGACGTTTTGTGAAACGAAAATGTAATAAAACACAAAGCTGACAGGAAAAAATAGTTTGACGATTGAGGAGTTTATGCTTTAAATCTTTTGTTGTTAGAGGATTTAGACAGGCTATGATTATCAAAACTAAAAGATTGTAACAGCCATACTCATTGGTTTGAAACTTTATTAAGCATCATGGGAAGATTTATTAGACGAACCGAAAGAACAGATAACATGTTTTTATTTTCATTTTTCAAGTTTATGGCAGGGTTGCCAACTTTTTGGTCCATGAGTGTGTCCCCTGTGCATCTAAAGATGTGCCATTTTTAGCTACAAGGGGTCCATCTTGAAATATCAAAAAATAGACTTTATTTTCTTTACCATAGTTGCACTATTAACCCAAAGACGCTGTTGTGAACCTCTTTCAAAGCGGCCTGCTAACATGAAACATAACGAAAACGAAAAAAAAAATCTAAGTAAAACATAACCTGGATGCTAAAAAAAAAAACAAAGAAAAGTACTACCTTGGTGAAAATCGACATCTTTTTTTTACCAATAGGTATATCCAGTTGGGAGATGTTTCGTTTTACGTCATAAATTGACAAAATGTGCCCCTTTTTGCCATATTATGTCACAAATTTCTAAAAAGTGTCGCTCTTTTTGCCCATTTATGTCATTGTGTCCTGGCACATGGGAATGTGTCCCTTTGACATAAAATGTGTCCAGTTGGCAACCCTGTTTACATGAGATCGGAGGAAGATCTTTAGCAGCTCTCGTTTGTAAGAATGGTAATATGAATGGCCGTTTGTAAGAATGGCCCTCCAGTTATCGGAGCGTATGCGTCAATTTTTTTTTTCACTTCCTTACGTCGGATTGTACGAAGGTAGGAAAAGAATAAAGAGGTTCTGTCTTCAGCCCAAAGACAGCAGCTAAAACCCAAATACGTCACATGTTGTCCGAAGCTTTATTTTAGTGTAAAGGATGAATATGATCCAAGGCCAATAGATTTGTATCTTCTTGTGGTAAGAAAGGAGGATGGTCTTTTTGGAAAAAAATAGGATATGGCAGGCACGAAAGGAAGGGGTGCAATATTGAAGGTTTCTAGGTTACGTCAATACTTATTACCCCCCCCCCCCACCCTGTTGACTGTGGAAGTCATAAAGTGCCGTGGAGTTGAACGATGTTATTCCTAAATGGAGTGACGATCTATCGCTTAGAAAGTACTGACAGTCTGGAGTGAATCAATACATATTTTCACACGCACAAAAGTTGGTTTAATCAAAACGCTAATCGTATGAAAAGCTATGAAATTTAGAAATACCATTATTATCCTTATGGGGACATTTTAGGAGTCAATCGACAATGTCTTTTTTAAATCAAAAAATGAATTTCTCTCAGAAACCATTTAGGATTGATAATATTTAAACTTTACGTAAAATAGGTGTCGTAGATGGCTCGTAACATTGTTTTTTAATCTGAGACTTAATTCAGGGAGATTTGTTTACACACAGAGGGAATTATACTCATATATAGCTAGGTGGTGTTGGTGCGAGGAGGGCATTACTACGCCTATATATGAAACCAAGAGTACAAGATTTTATGGGTAATAATCAAGACCATGGTTGCCACCCCAAATGATTCATTACTGTTTCTAGTGACTTTTAATATTGCCTAGAAAAATCATATATATTGCCAAATATATCTATATATTTGCCAAAAAATCACTAAAATCGAGTGTTTTTTTTTCTCACCGGGGGGCAACCCTGCGCATAAAGATGCATAAAACTGAATACATAATGCATATTAGCTGCCCTGAATGTATACCCTTTTTTAGTTGTTCAGGCATATACACATTACTTAATATTATGCTTGACAACTGTGCCAATAATAAATTATGTGCACAGGTCGGTGAATTGTACTATGTTTAGCTGTCAGGTATAGACTTTTTGAATGACCAATCTCAGTTTTCTTATCTACATGATGAATCTGATAAAAGATACAAAGACATTGTATTAGTAGACAATAAGCAGGAAGAAATTAGTGTTGAAATAGGCTTTTCAACTCAATATTCTTAGAATTTCAGTTTTCTGCTCCTGTAGTATAATGACAATGAAATTAACAAAATGGTTCATTTCATTTCTAATTCTTGGCTTCTTTATGGAGGAATGTGGCTGTAGTGCAGCATAGGAATACCGGCAGACATGCATAGAAGAACCCTTGGATTTTGTTAAAATTTCAACCAATATGATTTTAGAAGTAGTAATAGTTAGCAGTATGCAGTAGTTGTAGTTCAGTAGTAGAAATAGTATTGATTTTAGTAGTAGTTGTTAGTAGTAGTAGTACTTGTAGCAGGACTCAAGCATCTCCGCTCTCCCTGGCGTCCAATAGCTTCGTCATTGTAGTAAGCCGAGAGTCTCGGTCGTTTGTGAGTGGCTCAATCAAATCGAGCCAGGACTTTTCCCATCTTCGTCCATACTTCTTGAAGCCATCGATTTTCTTTTGTCCCCCATGTCGCTTTTTCCATCCCGAAAGAGGTGTGCATCTGAGGGCTTTATTGACAAAGGTGCGGATTGGGCGGCGAAGTGTATGGCCGAACCATCGGAGTCTTCTTTGTTTAATTATAGTGGCCAAATCAGAACGCTGATAGCAGATTTTTTGGAGTTCGACATTACTGACACGATCACGGAGCTTAGTGCCAATTATTCTCCTTAAAGATGAATGGTCAAATACGTTGAGGGTCTGAATGTCGGATGCTTTCATAGTCCATGTCTCACAGCCGTATAGTAAGACAGACCGAACAAGGGCCTGGTAAATCCTTATTCTTGCCTTCAGACGAACATTTTTCTGGTTCCATAGAGAGTGATTTAGCTGGGTGAAGACTCCAGTTGCTGAAGCAATTCTTGACTGTATTTCTGATGTGCATCCTCCTATTGGGTCTACCAGAGAGCCTAGGTACTTAAATTCATGTATTTCGTCTATGGGCGACTGTTCTAGTAAAATCGGGGGGTCTTGAGATGATATACCAGACGCCATGACTTTTGTCTTCAGGGAGCTTATTCTCAGGCCGACCAGAGAGGATTCTTCAGCCACCTTCGATGGCATAGATTGGGCTTCTGAACGAGATTCAGCTAACAAGCAAATATCGTCGGCGTAGTCCAGATCGGTGATCACAAAATTGGGACTTACTTCAACGCCTGAAAAAGTCGTCATTGCTCTGGTCATAATCCAGTCGATCACGAAATTAAATAAAACGGGAGACAATATGCAACCCTGTCGGACATCAAAATCAATTTGGAACATCGAGGAGAGTTCTCCACCGATCTGAATTTGGGCTCGCGTATGCTGGTAGTATGCTTGGATAAGTCTGACTATCTTGCCTGGTACTCAATCCTCTGCCATGGTCTTCCAGATTCCATACCTTAGAACCGAATCAAAAGCTGTAATAAAATCTATGAATAGAGACACTGTTGATTTCTGGTGTTTTGCCCTGTGTTCAAGGGTTTGTCTTAAAACGAATAGTTGGTCAATTGTTCCCATGCCTTGGCAGAATCCCGCTTGATTGGGCCTTGTCTTTGCGTTGCGCTGGATACGAAAACGAAAACGTTGCGCTGGATACGAAACTATGGCAAATATTTTTGCAGCAATGCATATGAGAGAAACCCCGCGATAATTGCTGCATTTTGTGTTTAGCCCTTTTTTGAAGACTGGAAGGATGATAGAGTCTCCCCAATCCTGTGGAACTATCTCTTCTTCCCATATACGACAAGTTAGTTTATGAATCCTGCTGACAAGTGCTGTCCCTCCATACTTGTAAAGTTCAGCCGGAATGGCATCAGGACCAGGGGCTTTATTGCTTTTAAGGCAATTGATTGCTTGTTGGACTTCCTTTAATGTGGGGGGAACCACATTCACGTCATTATAAATACTGCTGGAAGAGTTTGGTTCCTGCAGGTCATCAGGGCTACGACTTGGATTATGGCAGCGCTGATTATCATCTGTTGCTGTGGAGAGTTGGTGCTGGTTAAGTAGTTTGTCAAAGTGCTCCTTCCAGCGATAAATTATTTCGGTATTATTCGAGAGTAACTTGCCGTTTTCATCTTCGACAGATGTACTAGTAGGCTTATGTGATTTACTCCTGATTGATTTTAGGAGCTGATACATCTTCCTGGTGTCCGATCTAGAGGCAGCGGTATCCATGTCTTCAGCGATTTTCTCCCAGTACTGGTTCTTATCATTCTTAGCCGACTGGTGGCATTCTTTTCTCAAGCGTTTGAACAACTCCGATTTTATGTCCGATATCTGTTGCTTTTGCTCAGCCATCTGAATTATGCGTGTTGACATCCACTTTTTGGATAGTCTTTTGCGGTATCCTATCGTAGCTTCCGCAGCCTCGTGGATTGTATTGCGTATGGTCAACCACTCTTCATCCAAACTTTGAGTTTGCTCGTCGTTCGCTTGCACTTGGAGAGCTTCAAAGTGGTTAGAGAACTCTAAGCAGAATGCTTGTCGTATATTAGGATCATCGAAGCGATTGGTGTCAAATCTTCGTGGAGGTTTCCTCTTGGGGCGTGCTGCAAGTCGTAACTTTAGATCTAACTTGACTAGAAGATGATCCGGCCCATGTTTCGAGCCAGTATCTGCTCCAATGTACGATCTACTATTTGTAGCCATTGATAAGGGCAGTAGAAAGGCCTCAATTGATCCGATTGCTCACCCCTGCTGCCACCTACAACTTTTTTACATAATTTATGCATGTTTTTATGTTTGTTCGTTTTCAGTGAGAATGAAAAAACAGGATTTTTCTCACTTTGATGGATGTTTTTTTGGACGGTTATGTGTGTTGATCAATTTATTTGTTGTTTTTTCATGGATGTCAACCTCAATTTATGTCTGTTTTATGGTTCGTTTCAGTGAGAATGGAAAAACAGGAATTTTCTCACTTTGATGGATGTTTTCTGGATTATTGAGTCTAATGGGGAACCGGGTCAATGACACTTCGTTCAAGATCAATTGAATTGTTGTTTGGCGAATGTTAAGGTGTCCAGAAATAGGAAACAGTTAGATCACGTGTTTTCTTCTCAGCCAACAGCGAGTCGGATACATCTTCCTTCTCAGCCAATCAGAGGGCTGGTTACATATTAGCGGCGCAGAGAATATGAGGAAAGGATTTTTGCTATAGTTGTTTTATTAGTCTGTGAATAGAATTCAAAGGAGTGAGAAGAACAGTTTGACTTTACTTTTTTGGACTTGGATATATATATATTTGTGTGTTGATGATGACGAGTGGAATGTTTACCCTCTTAGAAGTAGATAGTGGAGTGGATGGTATAATACAAGAGCGCCAAACATTGCGATGGAAATCACGAGAGGATCACGACTTTGTCTGGAATGGGATGAAGTATATGAAAGATATGAGATATCCTTGAGCAAATTTAAAATGGAGGATCAATTATGTTTCGCTGCAAAAGTTGATATAGCCCATGTGAATAGACTTCAATGTGCTTTAAGTGCATTGGTGAAACATATCGAAGACAATAAACTCTATCGCTAATTGTACATGCTTAGTATTATTGTTGTAATTATTCAATTAAATTGTTTTTCGAAATCGAAAATGTTCCCTTTCTTTTCTGATTAGGTTAGGCTAACGAATCAGGGTCAGTCTAGAGTCAGCAGTCAGAGTGAAAGGATTGAAAAATGAATAAATTTGAGAAAGAGAGAATTAGATCAAATCTAGTGTTTATGGAAAAACATTTGATTTTGGATGACGATTTTCTCGAGTTATCTCTTCAACACAGAATATTCTCTCGTCAGGGAGCACTTGACAACATAATGAGGAGTGATTCTCCCCCATTGGACTATTGTATGAAACTTTTAAAATGTGATTCAAATGCTTATAGTCAATTTATTGATATATTAATTGGAACAAAGCAGAATCATATCGTGGATATACTTTTGAAAACATTGCCAATGGATTCAATGTAGATGGCTCCCCCATCATTCGAAAGAGGTAACGTCACAGAGTTACTCCTCCCCCCATTCCTTCACATTGAATTTATCCATCGGCAGGAACGATCAGTTTCGTTTTAGCTGTGAGAGAGTCAAGTGACATTGGAAACCAAAAAAAATGTTCTATACATGTCCATTGTGCATGTACACTCTTGGCAGTTGGACTCAATGTGAGAATTGTACAATTATTGATGACTATAGTGAAAAGTGTAAATTATGTAATCCTTGTAAATTACATAGAGGCTATACAGTACAAATTAAAGGATGTAATTCATGTCTTGAGGAGGTGTGTGACTCGCACCCTAGAGGGCACCTGTGCTCCAATTGTCACTATGATAAATGTGATCAGTGGGAGAATACTTACTCCGCTATGATTGGAAAGAATCCCAAACGTGATTTTAGTTTATTTTCTACGAGATTGGTATCGTCGTGAATTTAAATTATTCTGGGAAGAGGAATCTGGTCTACGATTCAACTGTTGGGGTAACAAGACAGTTTGGTTTCTACGTCATCGTTGTGACGACACTGCCTACCATGACTATAAACCAAGTGATTTTTATTTGGCAGTTACCGAATGTGATTCACCATTTGAAAACACTGTATGTGATATTGCTTCAAATAGACAGATTGAAACTCGTGAGTTTCATAATATGAATGCAAATAGTATCATTGACTATACAAAGAGATATGACAAGAGTGAAGTTACATTGTACTGTAGAAAATGTGACCCTGACTTTGCAGTCAATCAAGATCAATTACAGTGAATCCAATGATTTACCGGCATTAGTGGTTCACGACAGTTGCCTATACATTGAAGAAGAAATCTAAAGTGAAGATTTAAAGACATTGTTGTATATATATGCATTTTATTAATAAACAAATTCACAAACATTTTTTAAGCACTTTACTCTTAGGGCACTGAAATAAATACTGTATAGGTCTGAGAGGATATTTTCCACTAGAAAGTCGTTCAGACGAGGATTGTCACTATAAATGTGGAGAAACTGTTTGTAAGTATAGCCGCGACATCGGAACACAAAATATAGTAGTGCATGGAAGCCACAGCTTTTAGTCGTTAGATCCTGAACCCTCTTCCGATTTTGAATAATAGTTTTCCCACTGCTCTCAATATAGTTGCTGATGTGAGGTGTGTAGAATGTATAGGATAGACCAAGAGGATCAAAAAATTCAATCGTCTTCATTGTTTGAAAGATGCACAGCCAATGACCTGTCAGCACAGTCGACGGACTGCTATTAACAATAATCAAGGTATTGTTGACACTTTGAATTTTTCCAAGAAAGTCCGAGGGTAGACAATAGGATTTGTACTGGGACATGTAGGGGTCCATATTAAATACATTGATTATTTGACTGGTGTTCATGGCGCCAAGTCTAGTAGAACACTGCCTTCGGGAGTGATTTCCCAATAGGTTTCATATTGATTTAGTGAGATTAGTGCAATACTCTCAGCCAATGGATCGGCAAATGTACACTCTAAACGCACACTCCCCGTACGTACTATACTCACATCCTGTGTGCCAGACAAATCCAGAACAATGATACCATGTGTTTTAGCAAACATTTCTTCGGTTATACCATTTTCAAATACTTGAGAGTCATGATCTAGGGTTTGCATGGTCAACTCATACAATGTTCTATAGGATTTATCAAAAGATAGATTGTAGAGTGGGATGCCGTTTACTTTGCGCACAAGAGATGAAAGTCCAAACATCTCGAATTTATGTGAGCATTCAGTCCACGATCCTATTGCACTGGCGCTTTTTACAAATGCCAAAGCGAGTTTTGACGGAATTTCGCCATTGATAAAGGATGAATCGGTGAAGGTGCGTGAGCCCATGGTAATATGACGTTGATTGGTGATTGTATGAGGAACAAGTAGTTTAATATTATTTCCATTGGCTCTCAGTTTTTCCACGGCCAAAGCAACAGAACTCATGACCTGTTGTTTGCGTACATGAAGTATTGCCGAGGTGAGGGAGAGACTTACATCAGGATTGGCAGCAAGTTCTTTTCTCAATATGAAATTGGAGGGTGCAAGCGTTAGTTTTGTATCCACTTTAACATTGGGCGGCAGCCATTGGGGTATATTAAATATTTCATGATATATTTTTCAAACTAGATGTAATTCACTAGTTGTAGCATTTTTAAGTGCATCTGTACTATCAGTATTAGTAATATATTCATATCCATTGGAGGTGCCTCTCAATTCCTTGTATGATTTGGGTGTCATCAGCATGAATTGCATATAGCTTGTATAATTTGAGAGATTGTTGCTAGTGCTCACCAGCGTGCCATTGATGTAGACACTAATTTGACGAAATAAATTATGTAATATACAATTTTCATAGGATATTCCGTCGGCCCGAATTGGCATTGTATTATCGGATTTCCGGACTTTCATTTGTAAATCTATAAATGTTGAAGCCATGTCCATAAAGTAGTCTTCATTGGAATAAATTTGAAAGTGGATATTATCGGAGAGGGGTTGTTGAGGATAAAATTGTTCATAGTATCCATGCTTGACACTCACATCAACATTTTCAGCATTGAATAGATTCAATGAGGCGGTGATTGAAGGTTGAGAATCCTTATGCGGTAGGTAGGACATTTTGGAGAAGAAATCTAGTTTCGATCTAACAATTTTCTTCCTGGGGCTTCTTCTTCTGTTTACACTACGTGTCGGCTTTTTCCTTCTTTTCTTTGACAAGAGGGACGATGTCTTTCGTTTCCGACCTGAGTGGAGACTGATGAGTGATGCATTGTTTCTTGACCTTTTTAAGCCTTTACCATTTTGTTTTAATCTCCCGCCAAGGGTTCGCGCACTGGACCTAAGATTTTCCGAAGCACTTTTTTTAAAATCCTTGCCAGAGCCCCAATCGTATAGTGTAGAGGATGCAAAATCTGTCGCAGCCGGTACAAGATATTTTCTAGCCAGTGGTAGTGAAGAGCGAAACAGCTTAGCAAACCAACTGCCAAGACCATAGCCAGACATTGACGAGCGACCTTTGTAATAGTCCATTCCATTGCCATGTTGTCTTGGACCAAGAGTATTAACATAGCAGTCAATATCAGGACAAGTGAATACCACTTTTTTATTAGACATCTTGCTTTTGAACGATGGGACGAAAATGGCATGTAATCACAGTCAAACCTTTTGAAATTGCTATGGGATCACCCAATTCGGTTCTTAGTGTTAACTGACAGAGTTCCAAATAGGAAGTGTTTACGGGAATATACTGAAGATGCTTTATATTGTAGTGGTGAATATGTTCTTGATTGGTTTTTCGTTCAAGAACTCGTAGGAGGGGAACATTTGAATTACCAACCCGAGATGTTTCCACAAATGAAGCGTAGTGAAATATACAGGTGTCTGTGGAGAAGGCAGGCGGATAGTCAGCAAAAATGAAATTAGTGTTTCCGGCACTTTTACCATTGATTATATTGAGCTTAAAGCCAAGAACATCCTTTAGATTATCATTTAGAATAACCTTTTCACTGGCAATAGGTGAACTAATGTAGATCTTGCCCTCCTCCTTTGAATAGTTGAAATGAAAAGCTCCTTTTTTACGAGCGGAGATTCTTTTATTAATAGAACGACATAAATCATTCATACAGGTGAGTTCCTCGTAGGGTAATTCAATGTATGGATAATCCATCCAATTGATTTTTTTGAATTTGTTCTTGATCACTTGAGGATGGTGGTGGCGGCCAATCATAGGGTCTAATTTTTATATCATATTTACGATCCTTTCTCAGGATGTCATAGGTATTTTTGAGAATACAGTCGACAAGAGCCACTTCATACTTTCTATTGTCGTCGAATTTGATGGTTGGGGAGAGTTTCGTCCAAAAATCACTTGTTCTATTCAAGTCATTGTAGAGAGGATCAGAAACATTGGACATGAAAGTCACATAGAAATCATTGGGCATTTTAATATCTTCAGCACTGACCCAAGAATCAAAATCTGAGTTGTATCCTAGCCAGCGAACAAGCAACTGTCTCTTGCCCCTACGAGTACGACTCTTTAATATCTTTTCAATTTTATAAATTTCACTAGTGTTTCTAACTTTTTGCAGTTCATAGTCATAAAAACCGCCGAGAATCTCTTCATCTTTTGTATCTCGCAGTCGATATGTCGTGGGCTTGGTGTCCAGGATTTTGGACACTTTAAAAAGTTCAGTGCTCCATAAATAATTCCCCTTTTCAAAAATATTGGTGGTTCTATTATTCGAACAGTATCACCAACATTGAATTTCTTCTTCACATTTTTTCCCGAGTTGGTGAAACGTCAAGGGCCCAACCAGCTATTAATGTTAAAATCAGAGACGGGGAGTGATTTGATATCCAGGGGGGTGTTCCCGGGCCCCAAAGTTTATTGCGTTAAAACTCATAGTGGGGATGAAAAGAAGGCGTGTAAAGGGGTGCCTACACATTTTGTAAAGAGCAGTTTCAACATGAGCGTGTACAGAGACTGTGTAGAAAGTAGCCTAGTGCCGAGAGCACAAGTGCTTGCAATTCGCTCTCTACAGTATAGAAATTATACTGTGAGAGTGGAAAAGAATGCAATGTCATGTATATCTGACAAGTCTATGTGCTCGAGAATGGTGTGAGTGTCCTGCCTCATGGCCACTACCGTATTTCAGACCGAGTTGAATGCATAGACTATCGCAATCAACTTGGTCTGGATAAATTAACCTAACCTGACTAACCAACTAACCACCCAACCCATTCATAAATTAAATGCTCCAACCCGTTCATAAATTAACTAACCCACCACCAACCCGTTCATAAATTAACTAACCCAACCTCACCTTAACCCAACCTCAACTAACCACCTTAACCACCACCACTAACCCAACCTTAAACCTAACCTGTAGCAGCAGTGACCGGACAACTATTGTACAGTTTTTTTTCCACCGCGGTTCCCGGGGGGTGGGGGGCCCTCCCGCGGCCTGCTCCCGGGGGGTGGGGGGTCCGCCCGCGACCGGCTGGCCTTCGGCCCCGCGGCCCTGGGGGGCGGGGACCCCACCTTTAAATTCACTGTAATGTTCAAACTGTGCTTAGTTCATGTTCCATGTGTTTTTCATGTGTTTTTTCACTGTGCTTAGTTCATGTTCCATCATGTTCCATGTGTATCAAATTGAAAAGATATTAAAGAGTCGTACTCGTAGGGGCAAGAGACAGTTGCTTGTTCGCTGGCTAGGATACAACTCAGATTTTGATTCTTGGGTCAGTGCTGAAGATATTAACAATGCCCAATGATTTCTATGTGACTTTCATGTCCAATGTTTCTGATCCTCTCTACAATGACTTGAATAGAACAAGTGATTTTTGGACGAAACTCTCCCCCACCATCAAATTCGACGACAATAGAAAGTATGAAGTGGCTCTTGTCGACTGTATTCTCAAAAATACCTACGACATCCTGAGAAAGGATCGTAAATATGATATAAAAATTAGACCCTATGATTGGCCACCATCCTCAAGTGATCAAGAACAAATTCAAAAAAATCAATTGGATGGATTATCCATACATTGAATTACCCTACGAGGAACTCACCTGTATGAATGATTTATGTCGTTCTATTAATAAAAGAATTTCCGCTCGTAAAAAAAGGAGCTTTTCATTTCAACTATTCAAAGGAGGAGGGTAAGATCTACATTAGTTCACCTATTGCCAGTGAAAACGTTATTCTCAATGATAATCTAAAGGATGTTCTTGGCTTTAAGCTCAATATAATCATGGTAAAAGTGCCGGAAACACTAATTTCATTTTTGCTGACTATCCGCCTGCCTTCTCCACAGACACTTGTATATTTCTCTACGCTTCATTTGTGGAAACATCTCGGGTTGGTAATTCAAATGTTCCCCTCCTACGAGTTCTTGAACGAAAAACCAATCAAGAACATATTCACCACTACAAAATAAAGCATCTTCAGTATATTCCCGTAAACACTTCCTATTTGGAACTCTGTCAGTTAACACTAAGAACCGAATTGGGTGATCCCATAGCAATTTCAAAAGGTTTGGCTGTGATTACATGCCATTTTCGTCCCATCGTTCAACAATATGTCTAATAAAAAAGTGGTATTCACTTGTCCTGATATTGACTGCTATGTTAATACTCTTGGTCCAAGACAACATGGCAATGGAATGGACTATTACAAAGGTCGCTCGTCAATGTCTGGCTATGGTCTTGGCAGTTGGTTTGCTATGCTCTTTCGCTCTTCACTACCACTGGCTAGAAATATCTTGTACCGGCTGCGACAGATTTTGCATCCTCTACACTATACGATTGGGGCTCTGGCAAGGATTTTTAAAAAAGTGCTTCGGAAAATCTTAGGTCCAGTGCGCGAACCCTTGGCGAGCAACTAAAACAAAATGGTAAAGGCTTAAAAAGGTCAAGAAACAATGCATCACTCATCAGTCTCCACTCAGGTCGGAAACGAAAGACATCGTCCCTCTTGTCAAAGAAAAGAAGGAAAAAGCCGACACGTAGTGTAAACAGAAGAAGAAGCCCCAGGAAGAAAATTGTTAGATCGAAACTAGATTTCTTCTCCTAAGATGTCCTACCTACCGCATAAGGATTCTCAACCTTCAATCACTGCCTCATTGAATCTATTCAATGCTGAAAATGTTGATGTGAGTGTCAAGCATGGATACTATGAACAATTTTATCCTCAACAACCCCTCTCTGATAATATCCACTTTCAAATTTATTCCAATGAAGACTACTTTATGGACATGTCTTCAACATTTATAGATTTACAAATGAAAGTCCGGAAATCCGATAATACAATGCCAATTCGGGCCGATGGAATATCCTATGAAAACTGTATATTACATAATTTATTTCGTCAAATTAGTGTCTACATCAATGGCACGCTGGTGAGCACTAGCAACAATCTCTCAAATTATACAAGCTATATGCAATTCATGCTGATGACACCCAAGTCATACAAGGAATTGAGAGGCACCTCCAATGGATATGAATATATTACTAATACTGATAGTACAGATGCACTTAAAAATGCTACAACTAGTGAATTACATCTAGTTGGAAAAATATATCATGAAATATTTAATATACCCCAATGGCTGCCGCCCAATGTTAAAGTGGATATAAAACTAACGCTTGCACCCTCCAATTTCATATTGAGAAAAGAACTTGCTGCCAATCCTGATGTAAGTCTCTCCCTCACCTCGGCAATACTTCATGTACGCAAACAACAGGTCATGAGTTCTGTTGCTTTTGGCCGTGGAAAAAACTGAGAGCCAATGGAAATAATATTAAACTACTTGTTCCTCATACAATCACCAATCAACGTCATATTACCATGGGCTCACGCACCTTCACCGATTCATCCTTTATCAATGGCGAAATTCCGTCAAAACTCGCTTTGGCATTTGTAAAAAGCGCCAGTGCAATAGGATCGTGGACTGAATGCCCACATAAATTCGAGGTTTGGACTTTCATCTCTTGTGTGCAAAGTAAACGGCATCCCACTCTACAATCTATCTTTTGATAAATCCTATAGAACATTGTATGAGTTGACCATGCAAACCCTAGATCATGACTCTCAAGTATTTGAAAATGGTATAACCGAAGAAATGTTTGCTAAAACACATGGTATCATTGTTCTGGATTTGTCTGGCACACAGGATGTGAGTATAGTACGTACGGGGAGTGTGCGTTTTAGAGTGTACATTTGCCGATCCATTGGCTGAGAGTATTGCACTAATCTCACTAAATCAATATGAAACCTATTGGGAAATCACTCCCGAAGGCAGTGTTCTACTAGACTTGGCGCCATGAACACCAGTCAAATAATCAATGTATTTAATATGGACCCCTACATGTGCCAGTACAAATCCTATTGTCTACCCTCGGACTTTCTTGGAAAAATTCATAGTGTCAACAATACCTTGATTATTGTTAATAGCAGTCCGTCGACTGTGGTGACAGGTCATTGGTTGTGCATCTTTCAAACAATGAAGACATTGAATTTTTTGATCCTCTTGGTCTACCCTATACGTTATACACACCTCACATCAGCAACTATATTGAGAGCAGTGGAAAACTATTATTCAAAATCGGAAGAGGGTTCAGGATCTAACGACTAAAAGCTGTGGCTTCCTTGCACTACTATATTTTGTGTTCCGATGTCGCGGCTATACTTACAAACAGTTTCTCCACATTTATAGTAACAATCCTCGTCTGAACGACTTTTCTAGTGGAAAATATCCTCTCAGACCTATACAGTATTTATTTCAGTGCCCTAAGAGTAAAGTGCTTAAAAAATGTTTGTGAATTTGTTTATTTATAAAATGCATATATATACAACAATGTCTTTAAATCTTCACTTTAGATTTCTTCTTCAATGTATAGGCAACTGTCGTGAACCACTAATGCCGGTAAATCATTGGATTCACTGTATATTGATCTGATTGACTGCAAAGTCAGGGTCACATTTTTTCTACAGTACAATGTAACTTCACTCTTGTCATATCTCTTTGTATAGTCAATGATACTATTTGTATTCATATATGAAATTCACGAGTTTCAATCTGTCTATTTGAAGCAATATCACATACAGTGTTTTTCAAATGGTGAATCACATTCGGTAACTGCCAAATAAAAATCACTTGGTTTATAGTCATAGTAGGCAGTGTCGTCACAACGATGAAGTAGAAACCAAACTGTCTTGTTACCCCAACAGTTGAATCGTAGACCAGATTCCTCTTCCAGAATAATTTAAATCCACGACGATACCAATCTCGTAGAAATAAACTAAAATCACGTTTGGGATTCTTTCCAATCATAGCGGGGTAAGTATTCTCCCACTGATCACATTTATCATAGTGACAATTGGAGCACAGGTGCCCTCTAGGGTGCGAGTCACACACCTCCTCAAGACATGAATTACATCCTTTAATTTGTACTGTATAGCCTCTATGTAATTTACAAGGGTTACATAATTTACACTTTTCACTATAGTCATCAATAATTGTACAATTCTCACATTGAGTCCAACTGCCAAGAGTGTACATGCACAATGTACATGTATAGAACATTTTTTGGTTTCCAATGTCACTTGACTCTCTCACAGCTAAAACGAAACTGATCGTTCCTGCCGATGGATAAATTCAATGCGGAGGAATGGGGGGAGGAGTAACTCTGTGACGTTACCTCTTTCGAATGATGGGGGAGCCATCTACATTGAATCCATTGGCAATGTTTTCAAAAGTATATCCACGATATGATTCTGCTTTGTTCCAATTAATATATCAATAAATTGACTATAAGCATTTGAATCACATTTTAAAAGTTTCATACAATAGTCCAATGGGGGAGAATCACTCCTCATTATATTGTCAAGTGCTCCCTGACGAGAGAATATTCTGTGTTGAAGAGATAACTCGAGAAAATCGTCATCCAAAATCAAATGTTTTTCCATAAACACTAGATTTGATCTAATTCTCTCTTTCTCAA
The DNA here is from genome assembly GCA_027921565.1 of Artemia sinica. Taxonomy (NCBI): domain Eukaryota; kingdom Metazoa; phylum Arthropoda; class Branchiopoda; order Anostraca; family Artemiidae; genus Artemia; species Artemia sinica. Next base: position 49,382,718 of record CM051259.1, on the reverse strand, counting down.
ATTTATTCATTTTTCAATCCTTTCACTCTAACTGCTGACTCTAGACTGACCCTGATTCGTTAGCCTAACCTAATCAGAAAAGAAAGGGAACATTTTCGATTTCGAAACAATTTTATTGAATAATTACAACAATAATACTAAGCATGTACAATTAGCGATAGAGTTTATTGTCTTCGATATGTTTTCACCAATGCACTTAAAGCACATTGAAGTCTATTCACATTGGCTATATCAACTTTTGCAGCGAAACATAATTGATCCTCCATTTTAAATTTGCTCAAGGATATCTCATATCTTGCATATACTTCATCCCATTCCAGACAAAGTCGTGATCCTCTCGTGATTTCCATCGTAATGTTTGGCGCTCTTGTATTATTACCATCAACTCCACTATCTACTTCTAAGAGGGTAAACATTCCACTCGTCATCATCAACACACAAATATATATATCCAAGTGAGTAAAGTCAAACTGTTCTTCTCACTCCTTTGAATTCTATTCACAGACTAATAAAACAACTATAGCAAAAATCCTTTCCTCATATTCTCTGCGCCGCTAATATGTAACCAGCCCTCTGATTGGCTGAGAAGGAAGATGTATCCGACTCGCTGATTGGCTGAGAAGGAAACACGTGATCTAACTGTTTCCTATTTCTGGACACCTTAACATTCGCCAAACAACAAATCAATTGATCTTGAACGAAGTGTCATTGACCCGGTTCCCCATTAGACTCAATAATCCAGAAAACATCCATCAAAGTGAGAAAATTCCTGTTTTTCCATTCTCACTGACAACGAACCATAAAACAGACATAAATTGAGGCTGACATCCATGAAAAACAACAAATAAATTGATCAACATACATAACCGTCCAAAAAAAACATCCATCAAAGTGAGAAAAATCCTGTTTTTTTCATTCTCACTGACAACGAACAGACATAAAAACATGCATAAATTATGTAAAAAAGTTGTAGGTGGCAGCAGCGGTGAGCAATCGGATCAATTGAGGCCTTTCTACTAAGGGCCAGAACATAATTTGCACTTTACTGAAAAAAATATATTTTTTTTTACTTTTATAATTTTAATAAATTGAATAATATTATCATTTTGATTACTAAATATCAGTATATGTATATTAAACTGACAATGTACATTCATTTGTTTTATTTTTCAGTAAAGTGCAAATTATGCTATAGTCTTGGGAAGGCATAGGGGTTTTGAGCCCAACTTATGTTAATTTCTGCTCGTTTTGAGATTGACTCGGTTATTTATTGTAATTTCTGTTCGTTTTGGGTTTCATTTATTTATCAATGCTGATTTGCGGTAGTTTCACGCATCGTAGATTATTTATTTTATTTTTGCTCATTTTTTGTTAATGGACTTCTTTACTTTTCTTTTAAAAACTTATTTTGTGGAAAAAGTTTTTTTAAATTAATTTCTGTTCGTTTATATTGACATAGGCGTTTCAGGGAAAAAGAAAATAATACTTTAAATCTTTTCATTTTTTTAAGACTTTATAGTTTTGCCTGCTATTTGTGTGCTGGAGAAAAATTTTCAGCAATTTTTAACAACATTCACCCTTTTAAAAATCTGGACACAAATAGTAGTGTTTAATTTCGTTTCATACCTCCTCTAGTTGACCTAAAATGGAAACTTGATACAATTCGCAAAAAAATCTGCTTAATTTCTTTGATAGCTTGGATAGACTTACGCTATTATGACTTGGTTAAATTTTAGAGCAGAAAGTAGCCCCGAAAGTTTGAACGTAATACCTCAGTTCCGTTCTTGGGATACTGCTGAGATGCCTTATTGGGAATTAGCATTAACATAGTGCATTTTGATTTAATCTTAAGGAACATTTAGTTTTTAATAATAAAGGCAAATGGGAGGGTGGGCTTGGGAGGGGGATTAGTTGCCCTCCAATCACTTTCGACTATTAAAAAGGACATCAGCCCCTTCTATTTTCAATCAAATAAGCCCTTTTCAAAGTTCCCGCGACAACTCCTTCGATATGATGTGCCCTGGTCTAAACAACAACAACAAAATAAAAATCGTAAATTATACCCACATCGATCTCTACTATAAATTAAATAAAAAAACAAGTTTTTTAAACTGAAAGTAAGGAGCGACATTAAAACTTAAAACGAACAGAAATTATTCCGTATATGAAAGGGGCTGTCCCCCCTCAACGCTTCGCTCTTTACGCTAAAGTTTTTTATTGTTTTAAAAAATAAAGTTGTGAGACAGAGTCAAACTTTAGCGTAAAGAGCGAGGCGTTGAGGAGGGGACAAGCCCCTTTCATATACGGAATAATTTCTGTTCGTTTTAAGTTTTAATGTCGCTCCTTACTTTCAGTTTAAAAAACTTGTTTTTTTTATTTAATTTCTGATCGTTTTTTAGTTAATGCAGCTTTTGTTTTGGCTCGCCGTCATTGAATAAGTAAACACAATTTGCAGAAAAATTTTACTTTTCTTTTGCAAAATGGCTGTCTCTAAATTTTGTTCTGACGTAATTTACAAATTAACTTACGTAACGAACTTCTATATTCGTATATTTTTCGTCTGGCAAAAAATTACAAAGTTGCAGATTTTTGCAGATATGAGCTTGAAACCTATGTTGTAGTGTTTTCTGATACGCTGAATCTGACGGTGTGATTTTTATTAAAATTCTTTCACTTTTAGGGGATGTTACCCCCCTCTTTAGGAAATCAGGTAAATTTTCTCAGGCTTGTAGCCTTTGATGAGTAATACTAAACTTAATAAAATTCATATATTTAGAATCAGCATTATAAGCCCATTCTTTTGATACATTTATTGACATCAAAGTTCCGTTTTCAAAAGTTTCGATTACTATTGAGCCGTATCGCTTGTTTTTTTTTTTTTTTTTTTTTTTTTACGTATATGTTATTACGTATATGATGGGGTTCTCCCCTTATTCAATGCCATGCTCTTTACGTTAAAAGTTAAAAAAATTCAATTCACAAACCCCTGAATCACAAAGGCCGTTTAATTAGAATAGATAGCTCTTTTGAAAGCACTAAAAAAAAACTGTAGCGTAAAGAGCGAGGTATTGACTTGGGGGAGAACCCCCTCATATACGTAATAATTTCTGTTCATTTTAAGTTCTAATGTTGCTTCTTACTTTCAGTTGAAAAAACTTGTTTTTTTTAAAATTTAATTTCTGATCGTTTTTTAAATAATGCTTGGAAATACGGCGCCCCCTTCATAGAAATGTCCCTTACCCCAAAGAAACATCCTCCACGGAGGGATTCTCCCGAGTACCCCCCTCCTCCTCAGCCCCCCCCCCCCCCCCCCCACCAGAAAAAAATTCTTCCTGAAAATGTCTGTATGCTTCCCAATAACCAATACAATATGTAAGCAATGGACAAAGTTCATAACTTGCAGCCCTTCCCCTGGGAACTGTGGGGGATTAAGTCATCGTAAAAGACATATTTATTAGATTTTCGACTATGCTGAACAAAATGGCTAGCTCAAAATTTTAATTGGGTGACTTTGAGAAAAAAATGAGCGTGGGAGGGGGCTAGGTGCCCTCCATTTCTTTGGTCACTAAAAGGGCACTAGAACTTTCAATTTCCGTTCCAATGAGCCCCTCTTACGATATTCTAGGACCACTGGGTCAATACGATTACCCCTGGGAAAAAAACAAAAAACAAATAAACACGCACCCGTGATCTTTCTTCTGGCAAAAATGCAAAATTCCACATTTTTGTAGATAGGAGCTTGAAACCTCTACAGTAGGGTTCTCTGATACGCTGAATATAATGGTGTGAATTTCATTAAGGTTCTATAACTTTTAGGGGGTCTTTCCCCCTTTTTTCGAAAATCAGCCAAATATTCTCAGGCGCGTAACTTTTGATGGGTAAGATTAAACTTGATGAAACTTATATATTTGAAATCAGAATTAAAATCTGATTCTGTTGATGTATCTATTGGTATCAAAATCCGTTTTTTAGAGTTTCGGTTACCATTGAGCCGGGTCGCTCCTTACTTACAGTTCGTTACCACGAACTGTTTGATAAAAGTTTTAGAGTTTTACTACTGATGACGGTCATTGCATATGTGACCGAAATATCTGGTATTTTGTTGTAAATTTCTTTGTTATCATCATCACTGTCTATTAAAAGTATTTTATCCCTATTCGAACTTTTTATTTATCGTCATGGAAAGGCAATGTGGTCTCCGAAATTATCTAGATCTTTACTATAAAAATTTCAAGCCTTCCAATCACTTTCGACTATTAAAACGGGCAATAGGCCTTTCGATTTCCAATCAAATGAGCCCTTTTTGAGTTTCTACCACAACGCTTTCTATAAACACCTTATATGCCCCCAGGGCATAAATTAGAACCCTTACCCTAAGGGCTGTGAGGTGGTTGTCATCCTCTAAGACATAATTTCCAGAACTTTCAACTACGTTAAACAAAATGGCTATTCGACTTTCGACTATTAAAAAGGCTACTAGCTCTCTCAATTATCAATTGAATAAGCTCCTTTTGAAGTTTTTACGACAACTCTAACTATAAGAACCTTATATGCCCCCAGGGCATAACTTACAACCTTTGCCCTGGGGGCTCTGGGGGTTTGTCATCCTTAAATACATAATTTCCAGAACTTTCAACTACGTTGAACAAAATGGCTATCTCTAAACTTTGATTGAATGTGTTTGGGGAAATGGTGGGCGTGGGAGGGGGTCAATTACTCTCCACTCACTTTCAACTATTAAAAAGGGCAATTCCAATTTCCAAACAAAGGAGCCCTTTTTGAAATTTATACAACAAGCTTCTATATAAACCTTATATGCCCCCAGGGCATAACTTACAACCCTTGAACTGAGGGCTCTGAGGGGGTTATCATCCCTAAACAGACGTAATTTTCAGAACTTTTGACTACATTGAACAAAATGGATATCTCAAAGTTTTGATTGGATGTGTTTGGGGAAATGGTGGGCGTGAGAGGGGGGTTAGTTGCCCTTCAATCACTTTCGACTATTAAAATGGCACTAGTCCTTTCAAACTTCCAATTGATTGAGCCCTTTTTGATGTTTTTACAACATCGCTTTCTATAAAAACCTTACATGCCCCCAGGGTATAACTTACAACCCTTGCCCTGAGGGTTGTGGGGGGAGGGGTTGTCATCCTTAAAGATCCAATTTCCAAAACTGTCTACCACGTTAATAAAATGGCTATCTAAAAATTTTGATTGGATGTGTTTGGGAAAAGGTGGGGCGTGAGAGGGGTTGTTAGTTGCCCTCAAATCACTTTCGACCTATTAAAAAAGGCACTAGCCCTTTGAATTTCCAATCGAAAGAGCTCTTTTTCAAGTTTCTACGACAAAGATTTCAATAAAAACTTATATGCCCCCAGGGCATAACTTATAACCCCTTGCCCTTGAAGACTGTGGGGGGAGTGTCCTGCTCAAAGGTATAATTACCTGAACTTTAAACTGCGTGAAGCAAATGGCTATCTAAAATTTTGATTGGATGTGTTTGGGGAAAAGGTGGGCGTGAGACTGGGGTAGTTGCCCTTAAATCACTTTCAACCATTAAAGGACACAGGCCCATTGAATTTCCAATTGAAATGAGCCCTTTTTCAAGTTTCTGTGACAAAGATTTCAATATAACCTTATATGTCCCCAGGGCATAACTCATAACCCTTGCCCTGAAGACTGTGGGGGTAGTGTCCTGCTCAAAGGTATAATTTCCTTAACTTTTAAACTGCGTGGAACAAAATGGCTTTCTCAAAATTTTGATTGGATATGTTTGGGGAAATGGTGGCCGTGGAAGGGGTGTTAGTTGCCATCCAGTCACTTTCGACTCTTAAAAAGGGCACTAACCATTTCAATTTCCAATCGAATGAGCCCCTTTTGAAGTTTCTCTACGACAACGCGTCCTATAAAAACACTATATGCCCCCCAGGGCATAACTTACAACCCTTTGCCTTGAGGGCTGTGGGGGAGTGTCTCCCTCAAAAACATAATTTCTATCTGGAAATCAACTACGCTGAACAAAATGGCTATCTAAAAATTTTGATTGGATGTGATTGGGAAAAGGTGTGGGCGTGAGAGGGGGGTGGTAGTTGCCCTCAAATCATTTTCGACTATTAGAAAGGGCACTAGACCTTTGAATTTCCAATCGAATGGCCCCTTTTTGAAGTTTCTACGACAAAGATTCAATAAAATTTACATGCCCCAGTGCATAACTTATAACCCATGCCCTGAAGACTCTGGGGGAAATTTTAAACAATTTCCTGAACTTTAAACTGCGTGGAACAAAATAGCTATCTCAAAATTTTGATTGGATGTGTTGGGGAAATGGTGGGCGTGGAAGGGGTGTTAGTTGCCTTCCAATTACTTTCGACTATTAAAAAGGGCACTAGCCATTTCAATTTCCAATCGAATGAGCCCTATTTTGAAGTTTCTACGACAAAGCATTCTAAAAAAAACCTTATATGCCCCCAGGACGTAACTTACAACCCTTGCCCTGAGGGCTATGGGGGGGGGGGGTTGTCATCCTCAAAGACGTAATTTCCAGAACTTAAAACTACGTTGAATAAAAGGGCTATCTACAAATTTTGATTGGATGTGTCTTGGGAAAGGTGGGTGTGAGAGGGGGGTTAGTTGCCCTCTAATCACTTTCGACTATTAAAAAGGGCACTAGACTTTTGAATTTCCAATCGAATGAGCCTTTTTTTGAAGTTTCTACGACAACGCCTTCTATAAAAAACCTATATGCCCCCAGGGCATAAACTTACAACCCTTGCCCTGAAGGTTATGGACTTGACTTGCTTTATTTACTACTAATTACAAAATAAACTATATACAAGCAACCACCCGGGGAAGGCTCAAAAAGCCTGATGAAGGACGGCTGCAATCCTCTAATTCTCAACCTTTTACAAATTTCATTTAAAAAAAAAAAAAAAAAAAAAAAAAAAAAAAAAAAAAAAAAAAAAAAAAAAAAAAAAAAAAAAAAAAAAAAGGACCTTAACACTCTCTCAATTAACCAATAATACCAAAAACTGAGACATTAAGAATAATAATGACACATAATAATAAATTATCTTCCCTCTCCCAATAAATGTTTTTATTTTATTTTACTTTAAACGACCCAATGTGTTCAGCTTCTCGAACGCCAACTGGATATCATTCCAAATAGCCGGAGCCAAATACCGAATTCCGAAACCTGCACGTGTGGTGTCTCGATACTCAAACCGTAAAATTTTCCGCCTCTCTAGTCGCATACCTATGGAGTGAACTATTTACGCGAAAAAAATTTGTAAAAAACTGGAGGACATACATCATTCCAACATCTATAGGCAAAAATAGCAGCCTGGTAATCGCGAATCTGACCAGTGTTAAGCACACTTAATTTTTAAAACATGACGCGGTATCATTCAACATTTTCTATATAATTCCCAAGAAGACGTACTGTTTTGTTTTGTAAATCTGCACTCTTTTTTGAAATTTGCGTAAAAATTGCTAGACCAAATGACACAACCATAAGAAAATATAAGGCGCAAAAATTAATGGTAAAAAATGCTTCAAACGACGCAAAATCCCAGACCTCTAGCAACTTTAGTTGCAACAAGATCACTATGGTGCTTCCAAGACAAATTACAATCAAGCTGGAAGCCCAAATAACGCACCTCATGCACCTGTGACAAAGGCTTACTATTAAAAAATATCTCTCCATCAACACTCGGAGGCTTACCAACTTTCTTAAAAATCATAAATTTAGTTTTTTTTAACATTCACTGACAAAAGGCTCAAACTTGTAAATACATAAAATGACTTTAAAACCCTATTTATTTCACAATAGATCATAAATCATTCGACTAGACACAGTTAAAGCAGTATCATCCGCAAAAGTCGTGATATGGGGGAGTGTCCTCCTCAAAAATATATAATATCTATCTGTAAATCAACTACGCTGAACAAAACGGCTATCTCAAAATTTTGATTGGATGTGTTTCGGGAAAGGGTTGGCGTGGAAGGGGTTTTAGTTGCCTTCCAATCACTTTCGACTATTAAAAAGGTTACAAGCCACTCCAATTTCCAATTGAATGAGCCCTTTTCGAAGTTTCAACGACAACTTCTTCGATACGAAGTGTCCTGCTCTAAAGGAAAAAAAATAATAATAATACATTGTGCCAACATCGTTCTTATATGCTCTCAGGGCATAACTTAAAACCCTTACCCCGAGGGTTGTGGGAAGTGTCCTCCTCAAATATATATTTTCTATCTTGAAATCAACTACGCTGAACAAAATGGCTGTCTCAAAATTTTGATTGGATGTGTTTTGGGGAATGATAGGCATGGGGGGCTAGTTGCCCTCCAATCACTTTCACTATTAAAAAGGGCACTAGCCACTCCAATTTCCCTACTCTTTAATAATTTAGTCGAATGAGCCCTTTTCGAAGTTCCTACGACAACTCCTTCGATACGAAGTGCCCGGGTATGGATAAAAAAAAGAAGAAAAATACATTGTGCCAACATCGTTCTTTTACTTAGGCAGCGTAGGCAGCGCTATTGCGCTGCCTATGATGCACTGACCTCTTAGCTTGGGTAGGATACCGAATAAACCTTTCATACAGAATATTCTTTTCACTCCCTTCCTCTTGCTGTCAGTAGGTTTCCTTCTGCCGCAAGAGGTAATAGTGCGCCATGAAACAGCAATATGCTTGTTAATTCTCTTTGGAAATGTAAATTATCTCAAGGGTTTTTATGATTTCTAATGATGTTTGTAAGCTGTATTTCCATATGAGTCGTAACTTTGGAACATTTTATTGCTTTCTTGATGTTAAATCACTCTTGGATGACACACACAATTCTTAACGAGCAGAACATAAATATTTATTTAATAATCTCAGATGGTTAACATTTTGTGTGGTCTTTCCTTGCACAAACCGTTCCTTTAAAAAATTGATACTTTTTTCTATACTATTTACATCCTTTGAAAATCAAACAAAAAGATTGAATTATTGACAAAGATAAGACACGATTAAGAATTCAAATGCCAACCTGCTAGTAAGAACGCCGTATGTTTTAACTTGTATGGCATTTTTAGCTGTGATGTATTAGATAGACGGCAGCTTCATAGTCCTGTATCGTTATTTTAAGCATTAAATAAAAAAAAAAAAAACAGTTTTTTTTCAACTGAAAGTGGGAGCAATGTTAAAAATTTAAAACGAACAGAAACTATACTGTGTAAGAGGCGCTGCCTCTTCCTCAAACCTCGCTCTTTACGCTAAAGACTTAAAGTTCTTGAAAAATACTTCTCATTCAATTCAATCGGCTTTTGAGGCTGGCCAGTCTCTCTTAAAGAACTGTGGTAAAAAGCCAAATTTTTGCGTAAAGAATGACTACTGAGGAAGGGGCTGTCCTCCTCAAATACTGAGTAATTTCTGTTCGTTTTAGGTTTTAGTTGCTCCTTGCTTTCAGTTGATTTTTTTTTTAGTTTCTGACCGTTTTAAAAATCATGCCATGAAATCCCCTGCTCCGTCCCTCGTGCAAAATTCCCCTCAGAAACACTCCTCCAAATGCAGAATTCTACCCGTGGAAAATCCTCCCACGAAAAATCCTTTTCCCCCTAAAAAAATTTCGTACAATTCCCAATAACAAGTACTATACATGAACAATGGGTAAAATACATTTTTACAGCCTTTTCCCTAATGACTGTGGGGGGTCTTTTTATCGCCAGAAGCATACTTATTGGACCTTTCAACAATGCTGAATCAAATGGCTAACTCAAAATTTTGATCAGATGTGTGTTCTGGGGATAAAAGGGCATGGGAGGAAGGGCTATCAACTGGCGCATAGTGAAGAATTACTCCGTCGTCGACCTGCCAGGCATAAACCTGGCGTGCTTGTGCTGAGCTCTTATTTTCTATACAGGAAGGCACAGTATATCTCCAGTAGTGTCATGTGAAGAGTTTGCCGGGAACATAGAGAAGTGTAAATCTCGTGATAGTTAGAGCAGATTTGACGACTGCCCTTTTGTTTTTTAGAGTGGAAAAATTATGCAAGCACGCCAACCTTTCGGTATGCATTCTGTCGTCCATGTAACTGAAAAGATGCGTTGGGGCCACACCGCCACAGTATCATTGCTGCAGCTGTATACTATAGAAGTTCAGCAAAAATGCCACAGACACCAAGCGCTTGGTTATTATTAAGACGTTTACAGCCTTTTGATCTCAAAGGCTGTAAACAGTTGTGATATGAGGTCAGAAGTCACTTACGGGGTAACTCTGGCTTCTTGAATCCGATCCAGGTCTGGATATGCGAGTGCCTCAGCATTCAGAAGCTTTGAAAAGTGGCTGCACCTGGCAGAAAGTTGCGCGCATCATCATCCACATGCTACCATCCGCAGATAGAACACGGCTCACGATGGAACGCTTCCTACCGTCATCTCACTGAGGTGCTTGTATAGTGGGCAGGTGTCTCCCTTCATAGCAATTTCTCCAAGATCGCTGGTAATCCTCTCAACAAAGGTCTTTCTATCTCAATGCAGTAAACTACAACGCATGCCATTGAGACGTCTGTGCTCTGCCATGTTCTTCTCTAGTCGGGCCTTCCGACTGAGCTTGATCACGGATAGGGTCTCTTGGGATATCCAGGTTTAGATAATTTTGGAGACCACACTGCCTTTCCATAACGATAAATAAAAGTTCAAGTAGGGATAAAATCCTTTTACTAGACAGTGATAGAGATTCACAAAAAATACCAGATATTTCGGTCACATATGTCTATTAAAAGGATTTTATCCCTACTTGAACTATCATCTATTGATATCCAGGTTTTTTTCTTGTCTATGGCTCGGCCAATGATAATGCCAGCTGAGTCGAGAATGATTTCTTTGAAAGAATTCCAGACAACTTCAGAGCATCCAGGCCTTGGAGGCAGATAAACCGGCTTGAGATATTCAGGCGAAAGCTTATGATGTATCTCGGTTGTTGCCAGGCTACTTATATCAAAACTTGAGGCGGCTGTTTTTATTGTCGCTGTGCTTTTAGACGTAGTTTTTTAGAGTGATGAACACCATCCTATGGTCTATATTTCTGAGCTTGCTTGGCAGACCTATGCGTCCGGTCAATAGTTACTGAAGAGTACCAGCGTCAAGAAATAAAATAATCAATCATCATTTTTTGTCTGGCTGTTGTTACTATACCAAGTGTGTATGTATTTTTTTCGTCTCTGAAAGAGTGTATTTGATACGGCCTGGTTATACATGCTGCAAAGCTTGTGGAGTCTCTCTACTAATTCAGCAGATCCGGAGTCAACGGGCCAAAAATATTTCTCCATACGCTAACCCTGTCATTGACCGGATCCTTAAAGTCTTCAAATAGAGTGACAATGTCGTGGGATAAGACTCTAGATAGGGTCGTAGAGAACTCTGCGTAGAACTGGTCCTTCACCTCTGCAGTACTCGGGTTAGTGGGAACATAGTATTTAATAATTGTCCACTTTCCATGCTTGTGCTGGAGCTCAGCCACTAATGTTCTATCTGAGATTTGCTTACAAGAGAGAAGATCTCTTTGCTCTGTCATTCAGCTGAAGGCCTGTGCCATTTGTCTTTGGTTTAAGGTCACCAAACAAGATCAGGTGATATCCTTCAGCAATATTTTCAGACTCTCTTTTGATGAGACGGATTTTCTTGAGTCCGGCCACAGCTGCATTGAAGCGTTTAACTCAAGAGTAAGCATTGGTTTTGTTCCAGAAAAGTTGAGTGTAAGTACATTCCAGATTGCAATCTATAGTCCATCTTGATGAATAGCGTTCATTCAATGGTCTGAAATAGGTCCAGGGACATGTTGTGTTTCGATGAGACAACATGTCAGGGATATGTTGAGGTGATTCGAGGTAGAATCATCATTTTACGTTGCGTAAAGATTTTCAGTTGGAGAAATCCAGACCCATCCGACTCTAGGCCTAGGATCTGATTAGGGCTAGTACTTGCCTAGATACTGAGAGACCCTGGTGTGGGCTCCCACCCACATCATAAGGTTGATACTGCCCATAAAATATGGACAGTTTAGTTAGGGGGAAACCCCCATATGCATAAATACGTGGTCAGCCAACAAGATCTGCCCCATCCGGATAAACTCCAATAACCTCCGAACTTGGATAGGCCTGTACATTATGCTATGAGTGAACAGAAATTAAGTATTTTTTTCTTTCAAGTAAAAGCAGAGTTAAATTAGAACTGAGAACGAGCAGCAATTATCCTAGAAATGAGGGGGATGGTGTTCTTCAACACCTTAAGAGGAATCGCGGAAACACCTGATGTTTTTAATAACCCGAAAAGGTTGAGAACTTCTGTGTTAATGTAATTTCACTAAATGACTAATAACAAAAAAAAATTGAAACAAATTGAAATAGCTTTGGCTCATAGTTACGTCAAGAAATCAAGCGGAAATTCAAATCATTAAAACGAACTTAACCGATAACCCGCTAATAGTTTTGGGACCCCCCAAGAAGAGACACCATGAATTAATGGATTTCTTTGTGCTTACAAGTGCTTTCTATCAATTAATTATATATCCTAGAAGGATTTCTTGGGTGTAGAAAGATATGGGTTCTTCCGGCAATATTTCCAACATTAGTTAATGCTTGAAACGCTCCGTATTTATTGGAAGGAGGTTGCTAGTCATGCATTTATGTTCTCTTCAGCAAATTAGTAAATTATGTTTAATGACGAAAATTGGTATTTTCTAAGAAAGTTTTCCTTGTTCGAAAAATATATTTTTTAGAGAAGTACCGCGTTCTCGTCAGTGTTGCCACGTTCAATCTCGGAAAGAAATAAACAAAACTATTTAGTTGAATTTGGCCGCACCTTTTTGTCCATAAAAGTAAAACATTGACAATCTGCGAATTCTCAACCAACTACATCTTCAACCGGTAGCTACGATTTCTCGAACTTTTTAGTGCCGTATGATTCTAGCTCATTTTTTGCTGATTTTTTACCCACCTTTTATTTCTTTAATTTTGGTCCCGCTACTCTAAAACTGGATAACTGCATATGGAATTCTTTTCAATAAAAAATAAAGTGCTCTTTATTAAAAAAAAAAAAAAAAAAAAAAAAAAAAAAAAAAAAAAAAAAAAAAAAAAAAAAACGTTTCTGTAAGTTTCCTTTTCACCACACAGTGATGTCAGATCATGGAAATTTAGGGTGGGCAAAAATGTATTTTTCAAAAATTTCGGGAAAGCAATTTTTTTTTTTCGGTGAAAATACCAAAAAAAGGTGTTTTGCAAAATCTAGGATTGGTTTGGAGTAAACAATCTTGGAAGAGGGGTAAAATAATCAATAAAACAATCAGCTAATTTGGGAAAACGGTCAGAAGTCAAATAGAAAAAAACGTCTTTTCAACCCAAAGTAAGGAGCAACATTAAAACTTATAATGAAAAAAATATTACGCATGTGAGGGGGGCTGCCCCTTCCTCAACCTTCGCTCTTTACTCTGAGTATGACTCTTTGTCACAATTCTCTATGAAAGACTGCTCAAACACAAGGGCTGTTGAATTGGAATGAGAAGCAATTTTGAAGAACTTCGATACTTTAGAGTAAAGAGCGAGGGTTGAAGAAGGGGCAGCCCCCCTCATATACGGAATATTTTCTACAACATGGCTCGATAAACGCAGATGGGAATCCTAACTCAGGACTACGAAACTGCATGAAAATGTTGGCTCTTTTGGAGGCAAATTTTGCTGCGTGATTATTATTATTATTATTCTTTAACAAAAATTTGGATCCTTGGAGGAGAATCCAAGCTTTCTCACTAATATAATGAATAACACTATATTCTTGCTAATATTGTGTTTTTTGCTGATCTCCGAAATATGTATCTCTCTGTTGGTTTTGCTTTAAAATTATCTGAAATCAGAAAAGACTTCAAAAATCTCTTATTGTTGCGTTTCATGTTTTATTGACCGTAAGTTATTATTTGAAGTGTGTCTAAAGCTGAACAGTATAAGATTTTGTTTTGTTCATTCATTAAAAATATGCAACCATCCCCCAGGGCCAAGGCGTAAAAAAAATATAAAAAATAGTTGTCTTCTTTTTTCAGCTTTTAACTGCTTATATGTCAAAGAAATTAAGAAAAAAATGATTCCTGTAATTTATGATTCTTTGAAGAATTTTGAAATTAGTTTCATTTCCAACTAATGTCACAAAATATTATTCTTTTCATAGATAAACTTGACAGTGAGAAAAGGTATTTTAAATTACAGCGACATTTTAAATTCCTCTGGAACTTTAAAACAATACTTCCCCTGATAGTACCTTATACTCCAGGTAGCCACAGAGCCTGTCGAACAATAGGCATAAAAAAGAAAAAATAATGCAGTATATGCTCTTTCTTGAGGACCGGAGAAAATCATTTTTCTCCCCTCCCTCCAAACACAAATTCGAAGTCCCCTTAACCCCCCCCCCCCTCTAAGAAAATCCTGAAGGTTTCAACTAGATATCCTACCCGAGAGATCAAACTTGGCATCCTTACTAAATATTAAATTCACTATCTCTTAATGAAATCTACTGATTGTATGAAGGCTCTATGAGAAAATTAAATAAAAAAAACTAGTTTTTTAAACTGAAAGTAAGGAGCGACATTAAAACTTAAAACGAACAGAAATTATTCCGTATATGAAAGGGGCTGTCCCCGTCCTCAACGCCTCGTTCTTTACGCTAAAGTTTGACTCTGTCTCACAACTTTATTTTTTAAAACAATAAAAAACTTTAGCGTAAAGAGCGAGGCGTTGAGGAGGGGACAGCCCCTTTCATATACAGAATAATTTCTGTTCGTTTTAAGTTTTAATGTCGCTCCTTACTTTCAGTTTAAAAAACTTGTTTTTTTTTATTTAATTTCTGATCGTTTTTTAGTTAATGCAGGGGAATGTTTCCCCCTCTTTAAAAAATCGAGTAAATTTTCTCAGGCTCGTAGCCTTTGATGAGTAATACTAAACTTAATAAAGTTTATATATTTAGAATCAGCATTATAAAACATTCTTTGATACATTTTTGACATCAAAATTCCGTTTTTAAAAGTTTCGATTACTTTTTGAGCCGTATCGCTTGTTTTTTTTTTTATTGTTTTTTTTTATTACGTATATGTTATTACGTATATGAGGGGGTTCTCCCCTTAGTCAATACCAACGCTCTTTACGTTAAAAGTTTAAAAAAAAAAAAATTGATTCACAAACCCCTGAATCACAAAGGCCGTTTAATTAGAATAGATAGCTCTTTTGAAAGCACAAAAAAAACTGTAGCGTAAAGAGCGAGGTATTGACTTGGGGGAGAACCCCCTCACATACGTTATAATTTCTGTTCGTTTTAAGTTCTAATATTCCTTCTTACATTTCAGTTGAAAAAACTTGTTTTTTTTTATTTAATTTCTGATCGTTTTTTAAATAATGCTTGGAAATCCAGCGCCCCCTTCATAGAAATGTCCCTTACCCCAAGAGAACATCCTCCACGGAAATATTCTCCAGATTAACCCCCTCGTCTAGCCCCCCCCCCCCCCTCCAGAAAAAAATCCTTCCTGAAAATGGTTGTATATTCCAATAACCAATAAATTAATGCTGGCAAGTCCGGCGCCCCCTTCATGGCAATTTCCCTTCCCCCATGAAAAATTCCTTCATGAACAGATCCTCCAACATAACCACCGACCCACCCTTCCCTCCCACTACCAGAAAAAAAAACCTCCTGAAAACTTCTTGTATACTTCCCCAATAACCAATACTATATGTTAACATTGGGTAAAGTTCAATAACTTTTAGCCCTCCCTCTGGGAACTTCGGGGGATTAAGTCATCCTAAAAGACATATTTATCATATTTTCGACCATGCTGAACAAAATGGCTATCTCAAAATTTTGATCGGTGACTTTGGGAAAAAATAAGCGTGGGAGGAGGCCTAGTTGCCCTCCATTTTTTTTTAGTCACTTAAAAGGGCACTAGAACTTTTAATTTCCGTTCCAATGAGCCTTCCCCACGATATTCTAGGACCACTGGGTCGATACGATCACCCCTGGAAAAAAAAAAAAAAATCAAACAAACAATAAACACGCATCCGTGATCTTTCTTCTGGCAAAAAATGTAAAATTTCCACATTTTTGTAGATAGGAGCTTGAAAACCTCTACAGTAGGGTTCTCTGATACGCTGAATATGATGGTGTGATTTTCATTAAGGTTCTATAACTTTTTAGGGGGTCTTTCCCCCTTTTTTTGAAAATCAGCCAATTTTCTCAGGCGCGTAACTTTTGATGGGTAGCAACTAAACTTGATGAAAGTTATATATTTGAAATCAGCATTGAAATCTGATTCTTTTTGATATATCTATTGTATCAAAAACCCGTTTTCTAGAGTTTCGGTTACCATTGAGCCGGGTCGCTCCTTACTTACAGTTCGTTACCACGAACTGTTTGATATTCGTTTGCTTTAAGGCTTCAGACTTGAAAAATATACAAGAAACGTATCCTCTATTGTGAGGATTAGAAAATAATTGACCCTGATTGTAAAAGTACTTAAAAAAAATTCTTGCATCAAATACCTTTCTAAAACGTAACATGATTGCTTTAGGATTATATAATTCGCTTAGTATTAGGACAGTTACCAATTACAGTCATTAATTACCTTGGTATTTAATCAAGTGCCTGGAAAAAAGTGAATGAATAATTTACTTTACCACTCTAATGATTTTTCTAGAGAATTAATTCATAATCGTGTAATTGAGAAAAAGAATTCCAAATGACGAATCAGCTTGCACCGGACAGCACATCGACAAAATAAGTTAAAGTTTCTCGTCAGTAATAAACTCACCAGTATTAACAATAATCTTTTTGCCTGTCGATTTTCAAAAATTTTCAAATTAAAAATGATACCAACCTTTGTCTTGCATGACAATTAGCAGATGGCACTCTTCTTTATGTGAAACGCCACCTAGATCAAATATGTTTCTTTCATTTTAGAAAAGAAATTAAGATTCATTTCCCTTTAAAGCTAAGAAAATCACGTTTTTTTCAGTTGATATTTCAGGCTACCAAAAATGAATCTAGTAAAACCAGTTTATTGGATTGAATTACTGAAAATTGAGTATTTGCGAGTCAAGTTAACCCCACTTTTGTAACTACAATTCTAGTATATTAACGAAACTAATTACTTTATGACTACAATTGTTAATTAACGTTATCAACAACCGGAATTGACTATCACGGTATGACATAACTAGGGTTACTATAGTGAGTGTCTACAAGGAAATTTCTGGATCAGTTTCAAATAATGATTCTTAATCATTTGACAGTTTTTTTTCCAAAGGTATTTTTATGTTTTTGGTTATTATGGGCTAGAATTCGTTCTTACTAGGTTGTATCTGAAGTTATTTTCTAGTATGTGTTACATGTCTAATCTAATCTATCTTTTTTCTTTTTCTTGTGTTGAAGAATATTTCCGGATGTGAGGTTGAACTATTTTAAAACTTTTAGTATTTTAAGTCCTAATTATACTTACTTTTCATTTAATCAGAAATGGAAAGGAAGTGGTCTGAGAGATTAATTTAATTAATGCCTCTACTTAGAACGCCGTACTAGCGGTAAGCTGGGACTTGAAATCCTGGTGTCTATAAGTGCAGGGGTTCAAATCCTGGTGTGGCTGAATTATTTTGGTTTGGGAACGTGGGTCTGCGATCTGACTTTGTTAGCTTAGCCAGAGTCCGACCCAGCTCTAAAGGGGTACCAAGAAAAATATGGGGGTATAAACACGGGAAGCGTCGTATGATTTGCCCCAACCACGCATAGCACTCCTGGCCGAAGGTAGAGAATCAGAAGGTTTGGTACCTGCGCTACACCATGTCTACATTCGAAATAGTTATTTTTCTAATTAGAATATAGTAAGTTTTTTTCCACTTCGTCCATACCCTTTTCTCTACTCCGACCCTCGTCGTGACTTGTAAAACTTTGTATAGCTTTTTAATGTTTAACCACTCTCTGTATCTGCTGTAATCTTTGTCGAAAAATTCCAACGTCAAATTATGACTCGCAAAATTTTGAGCCCGTCTGTGAATTCCATCCCTCGAGAAGATTATTTAATGACTCTATTGAAAGCTCTGATTATAGCTGGTTGAGATTGATGAGAAACTAAAGCTTGAAGTTGAATGCCTCCAAATATTAGAATTAAGTTAGTTATCAACTCTATCCAAGTCTCAAAGGACAAATTGCCTTATTCCGTGGAACCTGAAGGTTCTTCAAAAAGAAATTGTGAGGACAATCTATGAGAGCAGGGAACATTCGTTTAGTCGGTGAAATAATTTGACTAAAATTTTGGTTTGAATTAGACAGATAAAAGACATTAGTGCGTTCTACAGAAACTGAACTACAGCTATTCTAGTATTCTGTGCTATTCTAGATGTTCTGAGCAAGAGGGAGAAGAATATCTAGGACCTATAGTGACAAGTAGTACTTGAAAATCGGTTTATTTTTCAGGGGGGGGGGGGGGGGTGAATATATTTTCCATGCGACTTTAATGAGGGTGATACGAACAACCAGGCAACAACCAGGGCCGTATCCAGGATTTTTTTCGGCGGGGGGGGAAGTTACAAAGGATTTTTTTCGGGGGAAAGGGGGTTACAAATAAACTTTCTCCAAAATTAATGCATAAAAAATTTGTTTAATATTCATTTTTTTACCTTTTTACGAGTCAGACAAACATTTCAGGGGGGGAGGTCAAAAAAAACCCGTAACCCCCCCTGGATACGGCCTTGCGAAAAACTGAATTATAATTTCGCAGAAAGCCATCTAAACCTTCCAACAGAATCATAGGAAATGAGTTCAAAAATAATCAAATGTTCATGCACCATCGTTCTTTACAAATTGCTTATTTAAAATTAGTCCCAGGCCATAAGTTCCATGGACATTTGCTCTTAGTAAACGATTGTATAAAGTGATTTGAACATGTCCAGTAGCTACTGAATTTCCTCTAAAAAAAACTTTGAATTAATTGCATGGATTCATGCAAGAAATTTTTTTAAAAACCGATTAACTTGATATTATAATAGGATTATCGCTCTCGTTTAAATATGCACTTTTCTTTTCCTTTTAAAATCTCTTACCGCTTTTTTTCCTACTTTGTTTTCGTTGTCGCATATTTTAGCTTCCTCTAATTCTATTTTCATTATTCTCTTTCTTTCATTCTGATCGGATCTCTGGTTTATTATAGTACTCTAAGTGCCTCTATTGGATGGACTGTGCAACTACTTTAAAAAAAAAATCATGAAGCATCTTTCAAAAAAGTACCTTGACCAGTTTACAATATATTTTTTCCTCAGTTTTTAAATGAGAAATCAAAACAGTGTTGTTGCTCACCACTATTTGAGTTTTTTTTAAGGATTCGAAACTAAATCAATAGATTTTAATAGTATTTCCTTCTATATCGGCTTTTTTTTTTCAGTTTTTATTGAATTAAAACTCTAAATGATACAGATATCTCTCCCCCCCAATAGTGTCAATTCATGAAAATCTAGGGGGGAGGGGGGGGGGGTAGGATATTTTTCATTGAAAAAAAACAATGGAGATACAAAGAAATGTATATTTCACCAATGTTTTGGAGGGGTATTCTTGTTATGTTCAAGCTTTGTAAATGAAATTACCCCGAAAAAAAGTGCTTTTTCAAACCTAGCCCCATAACACCCACCCCCCATTGGGTTCCCCGGCCCCCATATGTGAACGTTTTGTGACACACATTGTTTGTCTTTATTTTCTTGAAAAAATCTAAGTTATTTTCAAAACTTTTAAATATTTTAAAACGAATTGCAGAATAAACGAGAAGAAACTGCACAATTCCAGAATGAAAAAAAGCAATAAAATATATCATTTCACCGGATTAAATTAATTCGACCTTTCTTTCTTTTGCTTCTCGGTTTTAATTATTCCAAAAAGTATATTTGCGCCGTTATAAAAAGTATACTAAGGTTTCCTATTTATTTATGGCTTATTGTGAAAAAAAAATATGTTTTTTAGACTAGTGAAAAGAGAAGACTCCAGCTGGAATTTCGTGCTATTCCTCAAACCAACAAGAGCCATCCGAGGTGAATCCGCCTTACTTGAATGTGAAGTCCCTAAAGGATATCCTGAGCCCAAAATATTTTTGGAGAAAAGATGGTCATGACTTGGAACTGAGCTCAGCAGGCCACAGGTAAATTGATTTCTTTTCGTTTCTAAGCCAGGAGAAGAATGCTTAGTAGAAACCGAGGGACTCACAATTGAGATGTTATTTGTGAAGCTACTTAGTATTCTAGATAAAAAAAAAATCAAAGTTAGCGTAGTAATCGTTTCCGTTTCCGTTGTTCCTTGTGGATTATATTTTGGTCAGAAGAAAAAAAAAATCCGGAGGCGATAAAATTGTCAAATTTTAAAATTGTAAAATTGTGAACTAAATAAACAAAACTCACAGGAATGGCATTTATAAGATGTCCTAAATTGGTCCGAAGACTTGAAACAAAAATAATTGTAATTAGTCTATATTTGTACGATCCTTAAAACTCTGATCATGTAGCTTGATTTCATGTTCAGTTAACACACAAAACACACTTGGGAGCGATTTTTTTATTTTAAATTTGCCCCCTCCCCTCCTCAGTCGTATAAACCAAAAAGTCCAACATGTAATTTTTCCACATTTGGAAACTTTATTAACATATGCCCTTTTGTTTGTAAAAAAAAAAACTTTTCTCATACCCTGTCCTAACCCCCTTTAATTTTTCATATTTTAATTTATCGTTTTAAGATCCTAATAGAATTGTTAACAGGAATAAAATTTGACCAAAGTGCATATCTGATAATGACTTCTATTAGCATTTTAGTGAAAACTACGAAAATACAGGAAATAATGAAAAAGATAAAAATCTTGGTATTTTGTAGGGGTGGTACCCCCCTCCTTCTCCCTAAACCCTCCTATTCTCATTTCTACAGAACTGGGAAGATGAGATCAAGGAAGTATAAGCGCTGTCTGAAAAAAATCATTACTCTATTCAGTGTTCGCTGCTACAGGCCGTATCCGAGGGGGTTGGGTAGGGGGTTTGAACCCCCTACTCCCCGAAATGTTTGTCCGACACGTAAAACCGTAAGAAAAGTGAATATAAACAAATTTTGATTGCGTTTTTAAAAAGTTTTTTTTGTTATACTTCACACCCCAAAAAAAAAGAATCCTTTTGTAAACCCCTCCCCCCCCGTCACAAACCAACCTTGGCTGGCCAACATTTTTTCCTCTCCACGCCCATGCCCCTCTTTGTATATTATTTATAACATGACATCACGTTCATCCTTAAATCTTGTTATTTGGAAGACCTAATGCTTTTACATTGCATGCGCTATATAGCAATTATATAGAATTCTTGTACATAAATCTGAAAGTTATCCCATACCCATATGGTTAGGGTTGCTGCACTTCGTTTGAAGAGCTTACTTTAAATCCAATCGTTTTGTCTCGATATTTTGGATTTCATGTCTGTTGACATTTATTCTCATCCCCCCCACTAGTGTCAATTCTGAAAAATCTAGGGGGGGGGGTAGGATATTTTTCATTGAAAAAAAAGGGAGATACAAGAATATGATATTTCAAAATGTTTGGAGGGTCTTCTTGTTATGTTTCAAGATTTGTAATGACATTATACCGAAAAACTTGCTTTTCAAACCTAGCCCCATACAACACCCACCCCCATGTGGGTGCCCGGCCCCCATATGTGAACGTTTTGTGACACCTTTGTTTTTGTCTTTATTTCTTGAAAAAACTAAGTTATTTTCAACTTGTAAATATTTTAAACGATATTGCAGAAATAAAACGAGAAGAAACTGCCACAATTTCAGAAAATGAAAAAAAGCAATAAAATAATCATCTTCACCGGATTAAATTAATTCCGAACTTTCTTCCTTTTTGCGCTTCTTCGGTTTTAATTATTCCCAAAAAAGTATATTTGCGCCGTTATAAAAGTATACTAATAGGTTTCCTATTTATGGCATTATTGTGAAAAAATATGTTTTTAGACCTCCAGCTGGAATTCGTGCTATTCCTCACCCAACAAGGAGCCATCAGAGGTGAATCCGCCTTACTTGAATGTGAAGTCCCTAAAGGATATCCTGAGCCCAAATATGCTTTGGAGAAAAGAGGTCATGACTTGGAACTGAGCTCAGCAGGCCACGGTAAATTGATTTCTTTGTTTTTCTAAGCCAGGAGAAGAATGCTTAGTAGAAACCCGAGGGACTCACAATTGAGATGTTATTTGTGAAGCTTA
Source organism: Artemia sinica (assembly GCA_027921565.1). Taxonomy (NCBI): domain Eukaryota; kingdom Metazoa; phylum Arthropoda; class Branchiopoda; order Anostraca; family Artemiidae; genus Artemia; species Artemia sinica. The sequence continues at coordinate 49,360,437 of CM051259.1, read as the reverse complement.
CTTAGTATTCTAGATAAAAATCAAAGTTAGCGTAGTAATCGTTTCCGTTTCCATTGTTCCTGCTGGCCGATATAATTTTGGTCATGCAAGAAAAAAAAAATCCCGGTAGCGATAAAATATTAAAATTTAAAATTGTAAAATTGTGAACTAAAATAACAAACTCACAGGAATGGCATTTATAAGATGGTCCCTAAATTGGTCCGAAGACTTGAAACAAAACCTAATTGTAATTAAGTCTATATTTGTAGATTATCATTTTAACTCTGATCATGTAGCTTGATTTCATGTTCATGTTACACTACACAAAACATTGGGAGCGGCTTTTTTTATTTTAAATTTGCCCCCTCCCCCTCCTCAGTCGTATAAACCAAAAAGTCCAAACATGTAATTTTTCCACATTTGGAAACTTTATTAACATATGCAGCTTTTTTGGTAACGAAAAAAAACTTTTCTCATACCCCTGTCTCTAACCCCTTTAATTTTTTCATACTTTTTAATTTAATCGTTTTTTTAAGATCCTAATAGAATTGTTTAACAGGAATAAATTTGACCAAAGTGCATATCTGATAATCTTCTATTAGCATTTTAGTGAGAAAACTACGCTATAACTACGAAAATACAGGAAATAATGAAAAAAGATAAAATCTTGGTATTTTGTAGGGTGGTACCCCCCTCCTTCTCCCCTAAACCCTCCTATTCTCATTTCTACAGAACTGGGGGTTTGTGAAGATGATCAAGGAAGTATAAGCGCTGTCTGAAAAAAATCATTACTCTCTATGTCAGTGCGCTGCTACAAGGGGGCGTATCCAGGGGAGTTGGGTAGGGGGTTTGAACCCCCTACTCCCCGAAATGTTTGTCCGACACCGTAAAAAATAACCGTAAGAGAAAAGTGAATATAAACAAATTTTGATGCGTTTTTAAAAGTTTTTTTATACTTCACCCCCCCAAAAAAAGAATCCTTTTGTAAACCCCTCCCAACCGGCATACCCAAAACAACCTGGCGGCCAACATTTTTTCCTCTCTCCACCCCCCGCCCCCGCTCTCTTGAATTTAATAACATGACATCACGTTCTCCTTAAATCTTGTCTTTGAAGAACTACTGCTATTTACATTGCATGCGCTATAAGCAATTATATAGAATTCTGTCTAAATCTGAACGTTCTCCATACCCCTATGGTAGGGTGCTGCACTTCTGTTTGGAAGAGCTTACTTAAAGTCCATCGTTTTAGTCTCTGATATTTTGGATTCATGTCTGTTGACATTTTTAGGAACCATAAAAACGACTCAGTTTACGAATTATGAAACACTAAATGACTCAGGCAGTTTACGAATTAAGGCCATAAGATATGACTCATAGCTCGAATAGGAAGACCCATACAACTCCCCGTCACCCAACCCTGCCCACGCTGTTGACTATATATTTTGGGCTGGGGATTGCATGGGCGGAAAGTTTGCAGAAAGGCCCTCCTATCCCAGCAGACTCATTAACAACATTAGATACACTATGATAGAAACAGATGCTGTTTAGAATAAATGATATGGTTTTTTCTTCGATTTCAAAAGATTGTTGCGAAGGAAAGTAAACAGTTAGCAGTAGATTCGAGACAAATAACTGTAAATTTGAGCTCATAAAAAAAAATAATAATAATAATAACGCAATACTGGAGGTAGTACCACACTGAGCTACAAAAACACGCAACAGGTAGATTTAGATTTACTGTGACACTTTCAACATGGACTATTATTGTGTTTCATATTAGGTTGTCATAAAAAAGTGATATTTAACCTGATATAAGAAGTTAAGTGATCATAGATATGATAGCTTAATTTAAACCCTGAGAATTATCTTTTTGATGAACAATTCTTAAGAAATATTAATATTTTCAAGGGGCAATAATGATTTCTTTGTGTATATCAGAAAAGCACCTTTGACAACTCAATATATTCGTGACAAACGAATTGTCAGGGGTAACGCATGAAACCAAAACCCTAATAAAACTACGTATTTGCAGCATTATGTAAATGAAAAAAAAAAATATTGGAGACTATTTAAAATAGTGTTATTCATTAAGTTTAAATGTAGCCTTCAACAGGTAATTGCGTAAGGAAGTTCTTATAACTTTATAAAAAGTCGAGAAAAAAATTCCAAAAAGGGGGAAAGATTGTGGATGAATATATGCACACTTCAGAATTAGAATCGTCCCTAAGAAACCATATACGAAGGTTTCAAGTTCAACTGTGTGCAAAAACTCGAAGTTTTTGCAAATAACTCGAATTTCCCTTATAAGACCGATTATGGATACGTTTTTTATTTGACATTTTAATTGAATCGAACCAGCGCTCAAACGAAATTGGGAAATGGCTTATTTGAACTAAAATTCTAAGTTCCGGAACGGAACGAACGGAGACGCCGAAAATTAAAACGCCCATTTAAATACGCTTAGCAAAAGATTTATTGTGGCAATTTTTTTCTCTTTCATTTCTCTCAGCGTAAATTTCTCTCATTTATTGCCTTAGAACTAGAATTTTAGCAAGACCAAAGCCATAAAATGTTGTCGATAAGAAATTCAGAGGTAGCCAATTGGTCAGGTCATTTTTGTCAAAAGCTGGCACAGCAGTCCTTTCTGTCTGCACAAAATGGCGATCCATTACATTAGGAGAGGCATATGCATACCACTAACAATTTATGAATGTTTGGTTGTACAACAGTTGTACACCAGCAATAGTGTGATGGGGGAGAGGAAAACATCTCTTTGATCAGCACAGATAAGGGATATTTACTAATTTTGAGTTTGACTCGGTTATTTACTGTAATTTCTATTTGTTTTTGGGGTTCATTTATTTATTGATGGTGATTTGCGGTAGTTTTACGCTTGAAAGATTATTTTACTTTATTTCTGCTCATTTTTAGTTTAATGGAGCCTTTTACTTCTATTTGAAAAACTTGTTGTGTGGGGAAAAGGCTTTTTTTAAATTAATTTCTGTTCGTTTTTTATTGACATAGTCTTTTTCATGGAAAAAAAAATATGTATATCTTTTTCGGTTTTTTTATGTAAGAATACATAGTTTTGGCTTGCTATTTTTATGTTAGAGAACTTTTTCAAAAATTCTTAATCATGACACAAACAGTATTGTTTAATTTAGTTTATACCTCCTCAAACTTGTCCTAAAAAATAAATTTATTACCATTCCCAAAAATTTTTATCTATGCTCTTTTTACATCCTGAATAAAACTTACAATCTTTTGATTTCTGATTTAAATTGTAAGAGTAGAAGAAGTAATAGTAGTAGCCCTGAAAGTTTCAACTTTACACCCCAGTCATTCTCGAGATAGTGCTGAGGTGTCTTGTTGGTAACCATCACACAGAGCCTTTTGATTTATAGTTTTAAAGAAACATTTAGCTGTAAAGCATAATGGGCAACATGCATAACTATAGGGAGTTAATATACTCAATATCCCTAGAGACATAGTTAGTGGACCGTCCTACTATGCTGAACAATATGGTTGTCTCAAAATTTTGGTTGGATGTGTTGCGGGAAATGAATGGGATTGGCGAGAAGGGTTGCCTGCCCTCCAATTTACTTTTGACTCTTAAATAGGGCACTAGAACTTTTAATTTTCCAATCAAAATAGCTCCTTTAGAAGTTTAAATGATATTGGCTAGCTATTATAGAGAGGGCGCTCTAAATCGCATCAACCTACCCTTAAGAGTTTAACTTATATAAAGTAAAGCCATTCTGGATATATTGCTTTTTCACCTTTTTAAAAATCTACATACTCATAGTTCGTTTTGCTTTTTAGTTCAAAATCCGGTAAAATTTTCCATGAAAGCTTCGTCAAATACCCTTAGCTTGCGTAGTAGCAATATTTGTACTAGCATTAGTAGCATTAAGTTATCATTTTGCTTAAACGTAACCTAATAGAAGTTGAAAATATGTTGAACTTCTTCCGTTCAGAGCTCTAGCATTGCGTTTTGACTTACGGGTACGGTAACGTAAGGTCTTACGGAGGGTTATGAGCCTTACGGAATCCAATGTGAAGGGGAGAACGGAAAGCCAAAATTCAATGTGAAGGAACCTTTATCTGCATAGCACCTTTGGTTTCTTCAACACTCCCTTCAACACATGCTGGAAGTTTCAACTTAATAATACCACCAACCGTTTCTGAAGCAATTGCTGTTACGTCCTCTGGAAGACCTGTGGTGGGCAATAGTGGGTGTTTCGATATAGTTTCAATCACAGTTTCAATATTCCCCCAATTTTCTCCTTAATACCTTTGCTTTAGTAGCAGTAGTAGTACCAGCAGTAATAGAAGTAGCAGTTGTAGTAGTAGCAGTAGAATTAATAGTAATAGCCTTAGTTTTAGTTGATAGCAGTAGTAGTAGAAGTAGTAACAATAGTAGCTGTAGAAGTAGCATGAGTAAAAGCAGTAGCAATAGGATGAAATATTGTCTTTTGGTTTGATTCAATATTCCTCACAACAAGCCCTGTAAGTTTCAACTTCACCACACAAAACTGTTCCTACGATATTGCTGATACGCTCTTTTGACAACCTGCATACAGACGACGTGTTGTGTTTCAGCCACCATCCCCGCTCAAAATTTCATCTTCATACCTTTGGCCTAGTTGTAAAGTAGTCAGAGTAGTAGTATTAGTATTACTAGGAGTAGTATTAATAGTAACAGCACTAGTACTAGTGGCAGCGGTAGTATTAACGTATTTGCCGTTTGGTCAGTTGAACATCCCTCTCATCATGTCCTGGTTAGTTTCAACTAATTCAATTAGCCTTTTGCAATGACATTGCTGATATGTCCTGTTGATAATCTGTATATTCATATACTTCTTAAATTTTTTCATTTTTAATGCTATTAGCCTTACAAGTAGTTGTTATAGAAGTAGTAGTTGAAGTAGTAGTACGAGCAAAGCAGTAAATGTAGCAGTGGTTGTGGTAGTAGTAGTAGTAGCGTGCACATCAAAGTATAAACACACATACTGACCAAGTACTGACAAAACTCTCCAAAAGTGACCCCGCCCGCGTACCTCAGCACCTCTAGAGGGTAAATGTTGTACTACTTAATCACTCCCGAGCCAATAAATTAATTTAATACAGCTTTTACGGAACAATATAATCACCTACGGAACTTGTGATTTACTTGCCAGGTTCGCATAGGTATGGAATCGTCTCCGGAGACGCGGACAAAGGGTCACTTTTTTGTTTGAAGAGGATAGGTTTTGTCAGTACTTGCTGTGTTGTATGTTTTTATACTTTGGTGCACATATTTGCCTTTTGGGTCAATTGATGAACACTCTCCTCTATATTCTCTGAAAAGCTCACATGAATACCCTTCGTATTTTTGAAAAGCAAAGGCAAACATGCATAACTTTTTAAATAACATATACTATATCATAGGCGGGCGCAATAGCGCTGCCTAAGTAAAAGAACGATGTTGGCACAATATACGTATTATTTATTCATTTATTTTTACTTTTTTTTTTTTAGACCAGGACACTTCGTATTGAAGGAGTTGTTGTTAGAAACTTCGAAAATGGCTCATTCAATGGAAATTGAAAGGGGTAGTGTCCTTTTTATAGTCTAAAGTGATTGGAGGGCAAACTAACCCCCGGCATGCCCATCATTTCCCCAAACACATCCAATCAAAATTTTGAGATAGCCATTTTGTTCAACGTAGCTTGAAAGGTCCAGACTTATGTCTTTGAGGATGACCCCCCCCCATAGCCCTCAAAGCCAGGTGTGTAAGTTATGCCCTGGGGACATGTAAGGTTTTTATAGAAAGTGTTGTCGTAGAAACTTCAAATATGGGCTCACTCGATTGAAAATCGAGAGGGCTAGTGCCCTTGTTAATAGTCAAAAGTAATCGGAGGGAGAATACCCCCCCCACGCCCATCATTTTCCCAAACACTTCTGATAAACATTTTTGTTGCAACGTAGTTGAAAGATCTGGAAAATATGGCTTTAAGGTGATACCACCCCCCCACACAGCCCTCAGGACAAGGGTTGTAAGTAAATGCCCTTGGGGTATATAAGGTTTTTTTCATAGAAAGCGTGGTCGATGAAACTTCAAAAAAGGGCTCATTTATTTGATTGAAAATTGAGAGGACTATAGTGCCGTTTTTATTAGTTGAAATTGATCAGAGGGCAAATGACACTCCCACGTCCATCATTTCCCCAAACACTTCCAATCATAATTTTGAGATAGTCATTTTTCAACATATTTGAAAGGTGTGGAAATTATGTCTTTGAGGATAACAAATCAGAGCAGCCCTCAAGGCAAGGGTTGTAAGAGTAGTATCTATCTTTTGAATTCTAAGGGGCCCCCGTACCAAACAGTTTTTTTTTTCTGTTAATTTTACTTCTACTGGTCATTACACTCTTTGCCAGGGAATGACGCAATTTCAAAAGTTCAGTCTACTGGTCATTACACCTTTGCCAAGAGGATTTAAGCAATTTCAAAGTTTCAATGTCTTTTTTTTTTAGTGGTAAACCCAAACCAGTGTCTCTTTTTAGTTTTCTTTACATTCATATTAGTAAGAGAATTGAATTCAAAGAGAATAGTTTTTATTTGCAAGGATATTAGTAGAGGAAAAAAATGAGTGGTGCATTTACATTATTGGAGATTAATGATGGAGCTAACACAGTGATGTAATTACTTCTTTAGTTTTACGAGATTTGCGAATTTTTTTGCGAAGAGGTATTAGCGTAAAGGTATTGCGATGGTTAAGAATGCCTCACGGGTAAATTAAAGAATGGGGTGCTTACATCAGATACTTAATAGATTTGACGCTTACAAGAGACATTGCTAGAAAGTATTCAATAGCTTAATTGAAAAGTAACGATAGAATGACTTTGTGACTTGACCTAGCTTTACCTCGCAGATGTGGTCTGTATAATACATAAGTAACGTTTGAAAAGTATTGTCAATTTAAAAGAAATGGCTGAAGTGTTTTGAGGGGGATGAGTTGCATGGGGGGTTGAGTTGCACGAGGGTTCAGTTAAAGGGGCTACAGTTACACGGGGGTTTCGGTTAAACAGGGGTTCAGTTACAAGGGGGGTTCAGTTGCACGGGGTTGAGTTAAATGAGGATTGAGTTTCACAAGAGTAATAGTTTTCTTTACAATTCAATGTTAGTAAGAGAATTGAATTCAAAAGAGAATAGTTTTTATTTTGCAAGGATATTAGTAGAGGAAAAAAATGAGTGGTGCATTTACATTATTGGAGATTAATGATGGAGCTAACAACAGTGATGTAATTACTTCTTTAGTTTACGAGATTGCGAATTTTTTTTTTGCGAAGAGGTATTAGCCTAAAGGTATTGCGATGGTTAAGAATGCCTCACGGGTAATTAGCGTCTTTTATTTTTTTTTTTTCAGGGGTGACTCTATCGACCCAGAGGTCCTAGAATATTGAGAGAGGCCTCATTCAAATAAGAAATTAAAGTTCTAGTGTCCTTTTAAGTGACCTAAGGATTTGGACGGCAACTAAGGGCCCCCTCCTAGGATCATTTTTCCCAAAGTCACCGGATTTAAAAGTTTGAAATTGCCATATTTGATTCAAAAAAATCTAATAACTATGTCTTTGAGGATGATTTAATCCCTCACATGCCCGGGGGGAGGACTGCAAGTTATGAGCTTTGCCCATTGTTTGCATATAGCATTGGTTATTGGGGAGTATACAGACGTTTTCAGTTTTTTTTTTGTGGTCGATGGAGGGTTGGGGGGGGGGGCAAATAAGGCTATCATTGCGGTGTTTTGACCGAACTTTCTAGGGCGGTGGTAACTATTTAGTTTAAATAATTCTAGGAGGAATTTAGTTTTATGGATGGTATGGAAAAATGGTACTTGTTAAATATTCGGGTAAACATACGACTAAGAAACGCTTCACTATAAATAAGGCTATCGTGTCTTTTTCCGAACTTTCTAGGGGTTCGGTGGTAACTATTTAGTTTAAATAATTCTAGGAGGAATTGAGTTTTATGGATGGTTATGGACAAATGGTACTTGGTTAATATTCGGGTAAACATACGACTAAGAAACGCTTCACTATAAATAAGGCTATCGTGTGTTTTTCCGATTTTTTCCTAGGGACGGGGTGTAAACTATTTAGTTTAAATAATTCTAGGATGGAATTGAGTTTTATGGATGGTATGGAAAAATGGTACTTGTTAAATATTCGGGTAAACATACGACTAGAAACGCTTCACTATACAATAAGGCTATCGTGTTTTCCGAACTTTCTAGGGCGGGGGTAAAGCTATTTAGTTTAAATAATTCTAGGAGAATTGAGTTTTATGGATGATGTTGAAAAATGGTATGTGTTGAATATTTGGGTAAACATACGACTAAGAAACGCTTCACTATAAATAGGCTATTGTGTTTTTCTGAACTTTCTAGGGGCGGTGGTAAGTATTTAGTTTAAATAATTCCTAGGAGGAAAAATGGACTTGTTAAATATTCGGGTAAACATACGACTAAGAAACGCTTCATACTATAAATAAGGCTATTGTGGTTTTCCTGAACTTTCTAGAGCGAAGGTAACTATTTAGTTTAAATAATTCTAGGAGGAATTGAGTTTTATGGATGGTATGGAAAAATGGTACTTGTTAAAATATTCGGGTAAACATACGACTAAGAAAACGCTTCACTATAAATAAGGCAATCGTGTTTTTTCCGAACTTTCTAGGGCGGGGGGTAACTATTTAGTTTTAAATAATTCTAGGAGGAATTGAGTTTTTATGGATGGTATAGAAAAAATGGTACTTGTTAATATTCGGGTAAACATACGACTAAGAAACGCTTCACTATTTTCTTTACTTGGTGGTCATTTTTAAAAACGAAAATTTTTGTGTTAAATAAGTAGTTTTTGTATCTTTTAAAAGAGCTTTACGGGGATTGAGAGACTCAGTTGCCAGATTCCGTGTGATTTTTCTTCTTTTCAGTAAAGACATTCGATATCCTAAAATGTTTAATTCAAACTTTTTAAAACTTCGAAATTTTCAACTTTATTTATTTTTTCTTTTTTGTACATAACTTAAAATGTCAAAATATGCTTACAGTTCTAACAATTGCGCTCTGTGATTGGTCAGAGGACACGATGTGACTTTCCCACTGGTATTCTATGACCGGTTATTGACACTACCTAATCTATTGCATGTATTAAATCAGTATTTTTTACGCAGTGGAACGATAAACACAACACATAAGTCATATCTATAAAAAAAAAGTGAAGATGGAGCATTCTAATAAAGTGTGTTTACATAACAAAGTTATTGTAGCATTGAATGCTGACAAAGAGAAGTATTTAAAACTTTGAAAACAAGTACAGGTGTAGCACTATTGGAAATGTATGCATGCATTGTCATGACAGTAAGGAATTAAATTTCTTTGGAATACCGAAAAAAATTCAACTCTTATGTTGGTGGTTATGCGAGATTGAGATCTCCAGAGATGATTGCACTCAAAGAGAATGCCAACATAAAAATAAATCATTGATGATAGAGGACAACTCCTTGCTACTGTTGCAGGTAACACATTACCTACTGATACATCCAATCGTCACCTTTCGGGTATTAGCATTCAACGGAAGATCAATAAAAGAAAGGCCTACTCTTCTACTAATATCGTAAACCATATCTTGTCTACGTGCTGAAACTGTTACCTGTGTAAAAATAATGTGATAATAGACAGTGAAATTGCCAGAAAAATAAAAAAAAGGGCATTGTCAGAAAATATCACGATGGAATATAAAGATGAATCGATGAAAAACGAAGCACCAGCAAACGTTACTGGTTACTGCCATTGATCAAACAGTCATTGAACCACTTAATACCAAAGACGAAAAGCATATTGAGCCTGTTGATGAGACACCTGTAAAAATTGTGTATGACTCAAAATGGAATAATGATTATTCTACTGATTACGAACTAAGAGAAGACAATAGCTATAATATCAAGAGAGAACATGGTGAACTATTTTATGGAGCAGATTCAAAATGTCCAAAGTTAATCATTGATATTAATAATGTATCATAATATATTTTTGTATTAATATTCTACATAGCATTATTTCATTAAAAATATATTATTATGCATTACATTGTTATGTGTTCATTATTTTTTAGAGTAAGCTAGCATATCAAACGTTTAGAATGTCTAATAAAACCTCGGAGATGTAAGAAAAGGAATTTGCATACATCTATTGTCAGACACACGGGAACAAATTCTTTCTTGAATTCGCCTCCTGGATAAATAAAAAAAGACATTTCATTCAAGAAATTATGACGAAACTCTAAGTAAGCAACAAACTCTTTCTTGAAGTTACTCATGGATACACAATGCAGAAATTTCATTTAAGAAATTATCAAAAATTGTAAGTAAGTAGCAAATTCTTTCAAAAATATGTTAATACGTTTAAGCAATAAATATCTTTAAGCTTAACCCGTCTTTATTCTTTAGAATAGTTTATTCATTTCATTAAATTATGAAGAAATTGTAAGTAAGTAACAATAGCTTTCTTGAATTCGCTTCCTGGACACAATACAGATATATTTAATTCAAGAAATCATAATAAAATCGCAAGTAAGTAATAAAGTCTTTATTGTTTTCACCTATTGGATACACAATACTGAAATTTCATTCAAGAAATTATGAAGGAATTGTAAATAGGTAACACACTCATGTTACCTCATGGATACACAATGCAGAAATTTCGTTTAAGGAATTATCAAAAATTTTAAGTAAGTAGCAAATTCTTTCTTGAATTCGCCCCCTGGGTAAATAAAAAAGACAGTTCATTAAAGAAATTATGAAAAAAATTGTAAGTAAGTCGCAAATTCTTTCTTGAATTCACCTGCTGGATAAACAAAAAAGACATTTCGTTCAAGAAATTATGACAAAATTCCAAGTAAGTAACAAACTCTTTATTGTTTTTCATGACTTAGATACACGATGTAGAAATTTAATTCAAGAAATTATGAAAAAATTCTCAGTAAGTAACAATTTCTTTCTTGAAGTCAACTCTTGGATACACAATACGGAAATTTCATTTAAGAAATTATGAAAAAAAAAAAAAAAAAAAACAATTTCTTTCTTGAAGTCAACTCTTGGATACACAATACGGAAATTTCATTCGAGAAATTATGAAAATATTGTAAGTAAGTAACAAACTCTTTTTTGTTTTCACCTCTTGGATATACAGTACAGATACTTCATTCAAGAAATTATGAAAAAACCACAAGTAAGTAACTTTTTTTTTCTCTTTATCAAAAAACAATTTTCACTTAGCTACACGATGTAGAAATTAAATTGAAGAAATTAGGAAAAAATTCTCAGTAAGTAACAATTTCTTTCTTGAAGTCAACTCATGGATACACAATATGGAAATTTCATTCAAGAATTTCATGACTTAGATACACGAGTTAAATTTGATTCAAGAAATTATGAAAAAAATTCTCAGTAAGTAACAATTTCTTTCTTGAACTCATCTCTTGGATACACAATACGGAAATTTCATTCAAGAAATTATGAAAATATTTGTAAGTAAGTAACAAACTCTTTATTGATTTCACCTCTTGGATATACAGTACAGATACTTCATTCAAGAAATTATGAAAAAATCGCAAGTAAGTAACTTTTTTTCTCTTTATCACAAAACAATTTTCACTTATCTAAATGATGTAGAAATTTAATTCAAGAAATTATTGAAAAAATTCTCAGTAAGTAACAATTTTCTTTCTTGAAGTCAACTCTTGGATACGTAATACGGAAATTTCATTCAAGAAATTATGAAAAAATTCTCAGTCTAAGTAGCAAATTCTTTCTTGAATTCACCTGTTGGATAAACAAAAAAAAAACATTTCGTTCAAGAAATTATGACAAAATTCTAAGTAAGTAACAAACTTTATTGTTTTCACGAGTTAGATATACGTCGTAGTAGAAATTAAATTCAAGAAATTATGAAAAAATTCTCAGTCTAAGTAGCAAATTCCTTCTTGAATTCACCTGTTGGATAAACAAAAAAAAAACAAAAAAGACATTTCGTTCAAGAAATTATGACAAAATTCTAAGTAAGTAACAAACTTTATTGTTTTCACGAGTTAGATATACGATGTAGAAATTAAATTCATGAAATTATGAAAAAATTCTCAGTAAGTAACCATTTCTTTCTTGAAGTCAACTCTTGGATACACAATACGGAAATTTCATTCAAGAAATTATGAAAATATTTGTAATTAAGTAACAAACTCTTTTTTTTATTAAATTTCACCTCTTGGATATACAGTACAGATACTTCATTCAAGAAATTATGAAAAAATTGCAAGTAAGTAGCTTTTTTTTTTCTCTTTATTTTTTTTAAGGTTCATTTAGACGAGGTTACGTGCGCGCACGTAACCTCGTCTAAATGAACCTTAAAAAAAATGAAATAAAGCTATGTCGACTTTGCATATCTCTCCTGATTGGTCCCTAAAAAAACCAGTCTGGTTGAAAACGTGGAGTTTTCGTACTGCTCACTTTTTTTTGCAATGTGTAGGAACCAGTGGGGAATCCCCGCTCGTTTTGGAAAGGTGCCAAGGAAAGGCATACAAATAGCATGTAGTTTCAAAACGTGTTTAATCACGTTTCTTGAATGAAGTATCTGTACTGTATATTCAAGAGTTGAAATCAATAAAGAGCTTGTTACTTACTTACAAATATTTTTTATAATTCCTTGAATGAAATTTCCTTATTGTGTGTATCCAAGAGTTGACTTCAAGAAAGAAATTGTTACTTACTGAGAATTTTTTTCATAATTTCTTGAATTAAATTTCTATATCGCGTAGCTAAGTGAAAATTGTTTGTGATAAAGAGAAAAAAAAAGCTACTTACTTGCAATTTTTTCATAATTTCTTGAATGAAGTATCTGTACTGTATATCCGAGAGGTGAAATTAATAAAAAGAGTTTGTTACTTACTTACAAATATTTTCATAATTTCTTGAATGAAATTTCCGTATTGTGTATCCAAGAGTTGACTTCAAGAAAGAAATGGTTACTTACTGAGAATTTTTTCATAATTTCATGAATTTAATTCTACATCGTATATCTAACTCGTGAAAACAATAAAGTTTGTTACTTACTTAGAATTTTGTCATAATTTCTTGAACGAAATGTCTTTTTTTTTGTTTTTTTTTGTTTATCCAACAGGTGAATTCAAGAAGGAATTTGCTACTTAGACTGAGAATTTTTTCATAATTTCTTGAATTTAATTTATACGTCGTATATCTAACTCGTGAAAACAATAAAGTTTGTTACTTACTTAGAATTTTGTCATAATTTCTTGAACGAAATTTTTTTTTTTTTGCATTGTGTATCCATGAGGTAACATGAGTGTGTTACCTATTTACAATTCCTTCATAATTTCTTGAATGAAATTTCAGTATTGTGTATCCAATAGGTGAAAACAATAAAGACTTTATTACTTACTTGCGATTTTATTATGATTTCTTGAATTAAATATCTGTATTGTGTCCAGGAAGCGAATTCAAGAATGCTATTGTTACTTACTTACAATTTCTTCATAATTTAATGAAATGAATAAAACTATTCTAAAGAATAAAGACGGGTTAAGCTTAAAGATATTTATTGCTTAAACGTATTAACATATTTTTGAAAGAATTTGCTACTTACTTACAATTTTTGATAATTTCTTAAATGAAATTTCTGCATTGTGTATCCATGAGGTAACTTCAAGAAAGAGTTTGTTGCTTACTTAGAGTTTCGTCATAATTTCTTGAATGAAATGTCTTTTTTTTTTTATCCAGGAGGCGAATTCAAGAAAGAATTTGTTCCCGTGTAGACATTCTAAACGTTTGATATGCTAGCTTACTCTAAAAATAATGAACACATAACAATGTAATGCATAATATATTTTTAATGAAATAATGCCATGTAGAATATTAATACAAAAATATATTATGATACATTATTAATATCAATGATTAACTTTGGACATTTTGAATCTGCTCCATAAAATAGTTCACCATGTTCTCTTTTGATATTATAGCTATTGTCTTCTCTTAGTTCGTAACCAGTAGAATAATCATTATTCCATTTTGAGTCATACACAATTTTTACTGGTGTCTCATCAACAGGCTCAATATGCTTTTCGTCTTTGGTATTATTTGGTTCAATGACTGTTTGATCAATGGCAGTAACGTTTGCTAGTGCTTCGTTTTTTCATCGATTCATCTTTATATTCCATCGTGATATTTTCTGACAATGCCCTTTTTATTTTTCTGGCAATTTCACTGTCTATTATCACATTATTTTTACACAGGTAACAGTTTCGGCACGTAGACAAGATATGGTTTACGATATTAGTAGAAGAGTAGGCCTTTCTTTATTGATCTTCCGTTGAATGCTAATACCCGAAAGGTGACGATTGGATGTATCAGTAGGTAATGTGTTACCTGCAACAGTAGCAAGGAGTTGTCCTCTATCATCAATGATTATTTTTATGTTGGCATTCTCTTTGAGTGCAATCATCTCTGGAGATCTCAATCTCGCATAACCAACCAACATAAGAGTTGAATTTTTTCGGTATTCCAAAGAAATTTAATTCCTTACTGTCATGACAATGCATGCATACATTTCCAATAGTGCTACCACCTGTACTTGTTTCAAAGTTTAAATACTTCTCTTTGTCAGCATTCAATGCTACAATAACCTTGTTATGTAAACACACTTATTAAAATGCTCCATCTTCACTTTTTTTTTATAGATATGACTTATGCGTTTATCGTTCCACTGCGTAAAAAAATACTGATTTAATACATGCAATAGATTAGGTAGTGTCAATAACCGGTCATAGAATACCAGTGGGAAAGTCACATCGTGTCTCTGACCAATCACAGAGCGCAATTGTTAGAACTGTAAGCATATTTTGACATTTTAAGTTATGTACAAAAAAGAAAAAATAAATAAAGTTGAAAAATTTCGAAGTTTTAAAAAAGTTTGAATTAAACACTTTTAGGATATCGAATGTCTTTACTGAAAAGAAGAAAAATCACACGGAATCCGGCAACTGAGTCTCTCAATCCCCGTAAAAAACTCTTTTAAAAGATACCAAAACTACTTATTTAACACAAAAATTTCGTTTTTAATGACCACCAAGTAAAGAAAAACAGTGAAGCGTTTCTTAGTCGTATGTTTCCCGAATATTTAACAAGTACCATTTTTTCTATACCATCCATAAAAACTCAATTCCTCCTAGAATTATTTAAAACTAAATAGTTACCCCCGCCCTAGAAAGTTCGGAAAAAAAAAAAACACGATTGCCTTATTTATAGTGAAGCGTTTCTTAGTCGTATGTTTACCCGAATATTTAACAAGTACCATTTTTCCATACCATCCGTAAAACTCAATTCCTCCTAGAATTATTTAAACTAAATAGTTACCTCCGCTCTAGAAAGTTCAGAAAAACACAATAGCCTTATTTATAGTGAAGCGTTTCTTAGTCGTATGTTTACCCGAATATTTAACAAGTACCATTTTTCCTCCTAGAATTATTTAAACTAAATACTTACCACCGCCCTAGAAAGTTCAGAAAAACACAATAGCCTTATTTATAGTGAAGCGTTTCTTAGTCGTATGTTTACCCAAATATTCAACACATACCATTTTTCAACATCATCCATAAAACTCAATTCCTCCTAGAATTATTTAAACTAAATAGTTTACCCCCGCCCTAGAAAAATCGGAAAAACACGATAGCCTTATTTATAGTGAAGCGTTTCTTAGTCGTATGTTTACCCGAATATTTAACAAAGACCATTTTTTCCATACCATCCATAAAACTCAATTCCTCCTAGAATTATTTAAACTAAATAGTTACACCCCGCCTAGAAAAATCGGAAAAACACGATAGCCTTATTTATAGTGAAGCGTTTCTTAGTCGTATGTTTGCCCGAATATTTAACAAGTACCTTTTTTCCATACCATCCATAAAACTCAATTCCTCCTAGAATTATTTAAACTAAATAGTTACCACCGCCCTAGAAAGTTCGGAAAGACACGATAGCCTTATTTATAGTGAAGCGTTTCTTAGTCGTATGTTTACCCGAATATTTAACAAGTACCATTTTTCCATACCATCCATAAAACTAAATTCCTCCTAGAATTATTTAAACTAAATAGTTACCACCGCCCTAGAAAGTTCGGAAAAACATGATAGCCTTATTTGCCCCCCCCCCCCCAACCCTCCATCGACCACAAAAAAAAAACTGAAAACGTCTGTATACTCCCCAATAACAATGCTATATGCAAACAATGGGCAAAGCTCATAACTTGCAGTCCTCCCCCGGGCATGTGAGGGATTAAATCATCCTCAAAGACATAGTTATTAGATTTTTTTTGAATAAATATGGCAATTTCAAACTTTTAATCCGGTGACTTTGGGAAAAAATGATCCTAGGAGGGGGCTTAGTTGCCGTCCAAATCCTTAGGTCACTTAAAAAGGACACTAGAACTTTTAATTTCTATTTGAATGAGGCCTCTCTCAATATTCTAGGACCTCTGGGTCGATACAGTCACCCCTGAAAAAAAAAACAAATAAAGACGCTAATTACCCGTGAGGCATTCTTAACCATCGCAATACCTTTACGCTAATACCTCTTCGCAAAAAAATTCGCAAATCTCGTAAACTAAAGAAGTAATTACATCACTGTTGTTAGCTCCATCATTAATCTCCAATAATGTAAATGCACCACTCATTTTTTTCCTCTACTAATATCCTTGCAAATAAAAACTATTCTCTTTTGAATTCAATTCTCTTACTAACATGAATTGTAAAGAAAACTATTACTCTTGTGGAACTCAATCCTCATTTAACTCAACCCCCGTGCAACTGAACCCCCCTTGTAACTGAACCCCTGTATAACCGAGACCCCCGTGTAACTGTAGCCCCTTTAACTGAACCCTCGTGCAACTCAACCCCCCATGCAACTCATCCCCCTCAAAACACTTCAGCCATTTCTTTTTAAATTGACAATACTTTTTCAAACGTTACTTATGTATTATACACAGACCACATCTGCGAGGTAAAGCTAGGTCAAGTCACAATGTCATTCTCTCGTTACTTTTCAATTAAGCTATTGAATACTTTCTAGCAATGTCTCTTGTAAGCGTCAAATCTATTAAGCATCTGATGTAAGCACCCCATTCTTTAATTACCCGTGAGGCATTCTTAACCATCGCAATACCTTTACGCTAATACCTCTTCGCAAAAAAATTCGCAAATCTCGTAAACTAAAGAAGTAATTACATCACTGTTGTTAGCTCCATCATTAATCTCCAATAATGTAAATGCACCACTCATTTTTTTTTCCTCTACTAATATCCTTGCAAATAAAAACTATTCTCTTTGAATTCAATTCTCTTACTAATATGAATTGTAAAGAAAACTAAAAAGAGACACTGGTTTGGGGTTTACCACTAAAAAAAAAAGACATTGAACTTTGAAATTGCTTAAATCCTCTTGGCAAAGGTGTAATGACCAGTAGACTGAACTTTTGAAATTGCGTCATTCCCTAGCAAAGAGTGTAATGACCAGTAGAAGTAAAATTAACAGAAAAAAAAAACTGTTTGGTACGGGGGCCCCTTAGAATTCAAAGATAGATACTACTTGTAAGTTATGCCCTGGATCCATATAAGGTTTTTTTTGTAGAAAGCATGATCATATAAACTTCAGAGGGGGCTAATTGGGGATTGGTAATCAGAAGCTCTAGTACTTTTTTTTAAGAGTCGAAGTGATCGTTGGGAATCTACCCCCCCCCGACACACGTCGTGTTGTCCCGAAATACATCTAATAGAAATTTTGAGATAGACATTTTATTCAAAATAGTTTAAACATCATATAACAAGGTTTTTGGGGCTGAAACAAACCCCAGAGCCTAGGAGCAAGGGTTGTAAGTTATGCCCAGGAGGTATTTAAGGTATTTATGGAAGAGACGTTTGTATAAACTGTAGAGGAGGCTCATTTGGTTAAAAAATTGGAAGTTTCTAGTTCCCTTTTAATAGTAAAAATGATGGAGGGCAGCTAGCCCCCCCCCTGACTACCCCTCTTCACCAAACGAATAGCAATTGTGAGACAGCGATTTTGCTAAAAAGAAAAATAAATAAAAAATCCAAAGAACTAAAACAATTCCTCTAGGGTTAATACAACACCCCAGTGCCATGGGGGTAGGGTTGTAAGTCATGGTACTGGTTCATACAAGGTTTTTATGAAATGGGTTGTCGCATAAACTTCAGATGGGGCTCATTCGATTTTAAATTGAAAGTTATAGCGACCTTTTTAAGATTCAAGTGATTTGAGAGCAACAAGCCCCCTCCCTACTCGCTCATCATTTATCTGACACCTCCAATCAGAATTTGGAGATAACAATATGTTCATCGTAGTTGAAGGTTTTGGAAACTATGTCTGTGAGGAAATCAACCCCGCCCCCTCCCTTTAAACTTTGGTTTTATTTTTTAGGGTTTTGGGATTGTTGCAATCCCTTGTTAAAATATATACAAACATTTTTGCAATTATCATTTTTTTTTGCTCTTTTTCTCAATTAAATGTTTTTTCATACTGAGTCTATTTAAAGATATTTGATTATTACAGCATGTCCGATTTCTAACAACGATTTCTACTAACCTCCAAACTTTTGGTTTTATTTTAAAGCTTTTTGAATTGTTCTAATCCCTTGTTAAAATATACATAAATGTCTTTGTAATTACCAGTTTTTTTGCTCTTTACGCAATTAAATGTTTTTTCATAGTGTAGTCTATTCAAAGATATTTAATTATTATAGCAAGTCCGATTTCTAACAACGATTTCTACCAAGCTTCAAACTTTTGGTTTTATTGTTTAAGGTTTTTGAATTGTTTAAATTTTAGAGGTGGGTCATTTTGGTTGAAATTGGAAGTTCTAGTTCCCTTTTAAGATTCAATAGTGATGGAAGTCAAGTAGCCCCCCCCCCAACCCAACTACCCCTTTTTTCACCAAATGTTCCTGATTGAAATTGTGCGACGGCATTTTGTTTAAAATAGTCCAAAGAACATATAACAATGCCTCCTTGGTACAACCCCCCAGAGACCTGGGGCAAGGGATTTAAGTTACGCCCTGGGGGCAAATGAGGTTTTTATGGAATGGGTGGTCGTATTAAATTCAGATGGGTCTCATTTGATTTTAAATTGGAAGTTATATTCCCTTTTTTAAGATTCAAAGTGATTTGAGACCCCCCCCCCACGCCCATTGTTTCTCATAACAAACATCCAAACAAAGTTTTGAGATATCAGTTTTTTTTTTTAGCATCGTTGAAAGGTTCATTAATTACGCATAGCAATGGTTGTAGTAGCAGTAGTAGCATTAGTAGCAGTGTGCAATTAGTACCTTTTTAGAACTAGACTAGAACTCTAACAAAAACTCTAAGCTAAGACTCTAAGGTAAAGCTTTAAGCTCTTAACTATAACTAAACTAAACTAAACTTCAACTATAAATAAAACTAAGCTAAGACTCTAGGCTAAAACAACTGTATGCCAGTGGGTTAAAGAAAAAAACCGGAAAAATGTTGGATAATTTCTAAGTCTAAAAAATTCAGTCCGAAAAAAACTTAAAAAAAATCAAAAGGGAATGGAGAAAGGGAGGGGGCTCGGGGGGCCTTTGGGGGCTCGGGGGCCTTTGGGGGCTTGAGGGCCCCGGGGGGAGGGGGGATAGGGCCCTTTTGGGCTGGGGTAGGGGCCCTTTGGGGTTGGGTAGGGGACCTCACAACATTGTTCAAATGGAACTTGTGTATTGTAAAGATCACAGAGTTTCACCCCAAATCATCTTCTAATTCATCTTCTAAAATCATCTTCTAAAATTTCTCAAACAGTTTCGCCCAAATCCTCTTCAAAAATGTCTCAAACTGTTTCGCCTAAATCATCTTCTAAAATGTCTCAAACGGTTTCGCCCAAATAATCCCCTAAAAGTAATTTCTGTGTGTTCCTTTTGTTTTGGCATCCCTGCGCTGTCACATTTGAAATTCCTAGGAAGCCCTTTCCCGTTAATCTCTTCATCTCGAAGGTGTTCCTAGCTACACTATTATGGCTTCGATAGAATATCAATTTATCTCTCTGACCTAAAGATCGGAGAAGCCATATTTAAAAATAGAATATCAAAATATCTCTGTCACTAAAGATCAGAGAAGCCATATTTAAAAATAGAATTTCTATCTCTTTAGAGTCCCGTATAATTCCTAGGAAACAAGTGATGTCATTTCTAATTCCGATGGCTTCGATAGAATATTAAATAATTTATCACTAAGTCTAAAGACCAGAGAAGCCATATTTAAAAAATATAATTTCTATCTCTTTAGAGTCCCGTATAATTCCTAGGAAACAAGTGATGTCGTTTCTAATTCCGTTAGTGGATCAATAATTCCCCTTAGAAACATTAAATAAATTCCTCTTTCATGGATCAATAACTCCCCTTAGAAACAAGAAATAAATTCCCCTTTCATGGATCAATAATTCTCCTCGATTATGCAATTCAATTTCTCAGAAATCTAGTTCCCCTTCGATTATGTAAATCAAGTTCTCAGAAATCCACTTCCCCCTCGAGTCCTAGATCAATAAATCTCTTCCCCTTAGTGAGCATGTGCAAACTTCGCCCCGGAGTCAATACACTTAGAAACAACAACAAATAAATCAACCTTGAAAAAGGGGGACATTGACCCCATTAGACTAGATCGATAATCCTTGAATAAATTATGTACGTACCTTAGTCATTAGGTCATTCCTACTTGCTTTTTAAGTGACCAAAAAGATCGGAGGACAGCAAACCCCGTTTCACGCCTAATTTTTCCCCAGAGACATCT
The DNA here is from genome assembly GCA_027921565.1 of Artemia sinica. NCBI lineage: Eukaryota > Metazoa > Arthropoda > Branchiopoda > Anostraca > Artemiidae > Artemia > Artemia sinica. Next base: position 49,339,549 of record CM051259.1, on the reverse strand, counting down.
GATAAATATTTTAATATAGTCTTTTGATTCAGTATTATTGAAAGGTCCAATAACTATGCCTTTTGTGGACAACGTGATAAAAAACAAATGGAAATTGTGATTGAGAAATATACGGAATTTTCTGGGGGGAATATGCTGAGGGGGCATTTTCTACAGGGAGGATTTTCTGCGGGAAAGAAAGTTTAGGGTGGGAAATTACTCGGGATATTTTAAAGGGGGTGGGCCAAAGGGGATTTCCTGGCATGATTTAAATAATAAAAAAAAAGTTTTCTCAGTTGAATGTAAGGAGCAACATTAAAACTAGAAACGAACAGAAATTATTATGTATATGAGCGTGGCGGCCTCTTTCTCAACCTTCGCTCTTTACGCCAGAGCTTGACTTGTTGTTCTGATTGTTTAAGAAAGAGTACTTTAACACTATGGCCGTTGATTTTGAATTAGAAGTATTTTTAAAGAGCTTTAATTCTTTTACGTAAAGAGTGAGGGTTAAGGAAAAAAGGCCCCCCCCTCATATACGGAATAATTTATGTTTGTGCTAAGTTTGAATGTTGCTCCTTACTCTCAGTTGAAAAAATTGCTTTTTTTATTTAATCAAAGTCTAGGACCAATTTGACCTCTATGAAGGAGGAGGAAGCGGGATCCAACTGGAACTTGGGGCCTTTTTAGTTGAGTTTGCGAATACAACTTTTCATACCTGATTTCCTTGGTCTAAGAACCTTTTATTTAAGAAAAAGAGAAAGGTTTTGTAATCAAATAACTTTGAGGAAAACAAACGCTGTAACTATTTCAAACGTTATTTTTTAAGCACCGTTTAATTATTTTTTTTTTTCTAAATTTTTCAGGTTGAAAATGGATGTAAATGGAAACCTTTTAATAGAAGTTGTAAATCCCAATGACGCCGGCCGATATCAGTGTGTTGCTTCAAATGTTGCTGGAATCCGAGAATCTCCACAAGCCATTTTGTCTGTTCATGGTATGTTTGACTAATTTTGAGACTTAAATCGAGGGATCTTACGAATACTCAGCAGCTGAGGGATCCTCAGCTGCTACACAATGGTTTTAGTAAAATGTAGTATGTCCCCAAGGTGTTTTCAGGACTCATCGTAGGCAAGAGTCACAGAAAGGATGGATAGGGGTCATTCGATCGCAAAGAGTCACAGAAAGGCGAAGAGTCACAGAAAGGATGGATAGGGGTCATTTGATCGCAAAACTCTGAAAATAAATCAGTCTTCATGGATAGAACCCATTTGAGGTCAACACACCGTAAAACGCCCCATATGCCCTAAGACACTACCCAGCCTCATGCAGCATTGGATCAAAATTTCAAGATAGCCATTTCATTCATAAGGTCCAATCGGTTCAAATTTGCCCTCGGGGTCCGTATGGTAAGGGAAGGTCCAAATATACGCAAATACATCCAATTAAACAGGGCTTCGTAATACATTCTATTAGAAACATGAAGACTTGTTACACCCTGGTGAAACCAGAGGAATTGGAAATTCTGGTTTCTGGTGAAACCAGAAACCAGACCAATACAGTAAATTTCATTTGGTATGACTGTAGTGCTCAAAGTGCGCTCTTTGGTACAGTGCCCCTTTGAATACCACCTCCTCATACCCAAAGTTGCTTATACATGTATGTTTTCTGTTTTAACACATCAAGGATTATTCGTGAAGGGTAATAAAAGATTGTATTAAATCTACACACACTTATACGTTTCACTAATCCTGCTCGTTTTCTATCAACGTTGGTAACTAAATCTTTCTAGCTTGGGGTTACAAATCTGAGCTAATATTGGCGAACAATATGGGGCTAACTTTATACTATAAAAATCTAAAATTAAAGTAAATTAAGTACATTTCTAATAAGTAGTGCTTAGCCCCCTTACAGTTGGTATTTAAGAATATATTATATTTATAATTACAAATATGAGCCTTATATTGTAGTATGGAGTATAATATGTATTGTTGTAGCATTAATATATTGTAGTATGTTTATATTATAGTATGTAGTATAGTTCATTGTGTGGCTACATATACAACAGTTGTTCCCACTACCATAGCTGCTAATTCGTTTTTACTATTAAATACTATTGACTATCATTATTACCTCAGCTTATTAGTCAACATTAATCCATTAGTATGTACAAAAACTGTATCAGTTAAATAATGGACATAAATTGAATTGCAAAAAATTAAAGTAAAAGTAAACAAAGCGAAGTCAAAAAGTAAACAAGCGAAGTCAAAACTCAGAACGAGTAAAAACTTCCCTTTAAAAGAAGGAACACTTAAAACGAGCACTAAATCTAATATAACGAATACTAAACACCTAATTCTATTAAATTAAGAAATGAAAATTAAAACGAACATAACTTAATGCAAAAGAAACAGTTTTCATGCCTCTAAACCCCACCCCCGTAACGTTTGGGCATTTTTAACGAAATTTTGTTTTAGATAGTGTTTTTTTTTAGTATAATAATGAAGAATTAAATACCGCTCACACTTCCGAGAAATTATTTACTTGTATATTTGTTACTATTTATTTAGTTTCCTTAGTTTTCTGTATAATATATTTTCATCAATGTTTTTTTCCTTTTAAATCCATCTCTTTCAGATATAGAAAATCCATTTGCCCAATTAAGCTTTTAATGTAAAGGACCTATTTAGTTTTCAGTGAAACGGCAATGTCATTATTGTCCTTCGAAGTGTGGTAACACCGCACATCCTAATATTAAAATTGCTCAACCTCAGCTTTATGGCAAAATTTGTTAAGTTGTACCGTTTTGGATAGATCTTATTCAATTCAGATCTGTTTTATTAATACTTTACACTTAAATTACAAATACTCACAAATACATTTAACAAACAATTCCTGGGCCATAATCCATAATAATTGGTCCTCTAGGTCAATCCTGTTGAGGAAACATTATATCACAATGTTTAATATATCACATAGTCGCCGTCCTCCCTATCCCTACCAGCAGGAACTCAAATTACCTCTATACTCTACAAATACCAATAATAAAGCTTAACTTGAATTTCAAATACAACGAAATAATACAAGATCTAATATAGCTTATAAATTTATTGCAAAAATAAAATTATTAAATTAACATTATAAATTTTTTTATCGAATTTCATTTATTTTTAATCATAAAAAATCATATTAAATTATTTATTATTATTAAGGCTTCTTACTCAGATGTTTTTTTAAATTTATTTTGAATGAAGCAAGACAAGGCTTTCGTCTTAATTCCTGTGGTAGGCCACTCCATATTCGTGAACATAAAATGTCAAAGAAAAATCAGATCGAACGCATGGTATAAACGGAACAACCAACAGGCTTCTATCTCGTGATCTTCCCTGACGTGATTCAACTTCTGAAAAATTCCTGAAAAGCATTTTGGGAATAGAGATTGAAAATATTTGTAAACATACACTGAACAATTAAACACTTCCAAACTATCTAGAGAATATAAAGAATCCGCTTCTTTAATTAGGTTTGATGCTTTTTTGTTTATTTTATTAATAATATTCGTATGAACTTTAAATGTCGCCAGCCATACAAGAGAGCAATATTGGATATGTGATTGAATCAGTGCGATATACAGAAGACGAAGGATCTTAATAGGAAAAAAAATGTTTAGTTTTTTTTTAATTCCCAGATTTCTTGAAATTTTTAGGTCCACCGCTGAAGAATGTTGTTTAAAAGATAGATTTTCATCGATGCACACCCCTAGATGTTTGACAGATCCACTATCCGGTGTCTGAATCACCCCTCTAGACGTTTTGAGACCTTTAAATGAAGGTATATCATGGGACAGTACCACGACGACAAAGTTTCATACTATACTCCAAAGATGGAGAATCGGTTCCCATTATATCGTTATGCATATCTCGGGAAAATATCTTTCTCTGAAGAGATAATTCAAGAAAGTCATCATCTAAAACTAACCATTGTTCCAGTTTTACAAGATTACGTAAGATTTTCTGCTTCTCAAATCTATCCATTTTAACGGTCTCAATAGCAAATACAGACTAAGCGCTTTCTATAAATTGTTCTTTTCAATATATTTCGCCAACGCATTTAATGCATCTTGTAGTCTCTGTATATGCGCTATATTCACCTTAGCCGCAAAGCACATTTGTTCTTCTGACTTGAATTTGCTTAATGTTATAATATATCCATTATACATCTTGTCCCATTCTAGGGTTAATCGTGAACACCTTGTAATTTCCACCGCCACCTTAGGCGCTCTAGATCCCGTTTCATCAACACTTTCAATATTCAATAATGTATTAGCATCCATTTTGATGTTGAGTGTCTTACTTCCAGAAAGAAACTGATTCTCAAAAAAATGACTTCTATCACCTGGGGATTCATGTTTGGACACGATTTTGCCTAGAAACAACGCAGGCTCAGAAAAGGGGTATGTCACATGACGTAACAATGCATGACCAAAACCTGTCAGACCGCTTTCAACGGAACCGGAACCCCGTGTTATTTTTTCCCAACCAGTGCCGTGATCTCCGATTTCTGACCATGTTGTACAGGTGCGAGGGGTTTAAGAGCTCCATGCCTAATGTCCCGACTACATTCCAGGTAATTGAAACACCCAGAACTTGCCAGGCGAGCATTTTCCCAGCGAGAAACAGGGGCGAGGGGTTAAGAGCTTCACATATACATCCCCTATAGGAATGATGAAAATACAATGCTAATTTTCCTATTATTAAAACTTGTTTTATTATACCGACCAAATTCCAAGTAATTATCTCTGGGATCTTGCAAGGCGAGCATTTTGCATAACTAAAGTGACTGTCCTGAATATTGAGCTTATCAGTAAGTAATGATCTCACTGTAGTTACAGGATCCTCGCTAGCCGATGATTTCGGAAGGCCATGAATTACTAGATTTGAACGTCTAGAATACAAGTCCATATGCCGATTTTAAGCATGACAATCTCTGCCCGTAGGCACTATTTTCAGCTTTCAGCAACTTATTCTCCTGTTGAAGTTCAGGGATGATTTTCAGCATATCATCCATTCGTCGGTCGAAAGGATCTTTCGTTAACGCCATCCTAAGTTATGACTGATTAATTGCGCCCCTCTGCAATCGTTTTAGGAAAACATACAGCAAAACTTCCAAGAATCACCAAATTACTCCGGTTACCAAATTACACACTTGGCTTTCTCAATTTAAAACGCCGAAAATCTGATTTGTGTAAAAAATTCAAGTATAAGATTGCACAACTTCTGTAATCAAACAGTTCGTGGTAACGAACTGTAAGTAAGGAGCGACCCGGCTCAAAAGTAACTGAAACTCTAAAAAAAAACGTGATTTTGATATCAATAGATACATCAAAAGAATTAAATTTTAATGCTGATTTCAAATATATAAGTTTTATCAAGTGTAATCTTACCCATCAAAAGTTACGCACCTGAGAAAATTTGGCTGATATTCGAAAAAAAGGGGGAAATACCCCTTAAAAGCTATAGAACCTTAATGAAAATCACACCATCAAGATTCAGCGTATCATAAAACCCTACAGAGGAGGTTTTCAAGCTCCCTATATAAAAAAAATGTGGAATTTTGTATTTTTTTGCCAGAAGAAAGATCACGGATGCTAGTTTATTTGTTTTTTTTTTTTGTTTTTTCCCAGGGGTGATCGTTTCGACCCAGGGTCCTAGAATATCGTGGGAGGAAATTAAAATTGGAACGGAAATTAAACTAGCGTCCTTTTTAAGTGACCAAAAAATGGAGGGCAACTAGGCCCCCTCCCACGCTCATTTTTTCCCAAAGTCACCCGATGAAAATTTTTGAGATAGCATTTCGTTCAGCATGGTCGAAAATATGACAAATATGTCTTTTAGGATGAATTAATGCCCCAAGGTTCCCGGGGGGGGGCTGAAAGTTATGAAACTTTACCCAATGTTAACATACAGTATTGGCTATTGGGAAGCATACAGACGTTTTCACAGAGGGGATCTTTTCTTGGTATGTGGGGGGGGGTCGGTTTTTTTTTTAGAGGATCTTTACATGGAGGAAGTATCATGTGGGAAGGGACATTGCTATGAAGGGAGTGCCGGATTTCCCCGCATTATTTAAAGAAAAAGGATCAGAAATTAAATTAAAAAAAAACAAGTTTTTCAACTGAAAGTTAAGGAGGCAACATCAAAACTTACTCACTCTTTACGCTAAAGTTTTGACTTTCTCACCACTCTATTTTTTTAAACAATAAAAAACGTTAGCGTAAACAGCGAGGCATTGAGGAGGGGACAGCCCCTTTCATAGACGAATAATTTCTGTTCGTTTAAATTGTTTTAACATCGCTTCCTTACTTTCAGTTAAAAAAAAAAGCTTGTTTTTTTTATTTAATCAAGGTTAAAGAATCTTGGTACAATCAATTCAAAAAGTTCAAACTTCTTCAGCTATTTTCAAGTTTCAAGTCAGATTATGAAAAGTCCATAGGGAATCACAATTTAGTCTTAGTGTATGAGATTATATCCAATAGAGGTGTTTACTGTATGAACTCTGAAACAGATTATCGTCAGTATATTATCGTCAATATTTTCTTCCATTGAAATCCATTCTCTTCAAACTCATAGAAAAAAATTGGTTAATCGAAACTTTTCATTTAAGTAATCTTTTTAATGTTTAGTGAAGTGCATCTAGCGCTTAGCCTTTTTTTGGCGGTTTTTAAAGGCGGCTAGACCGCAATGATCAGTGATATTTAAGATCTATTTAAGCATTCATATTATATACCATTTTATAGTGATTCATAGTGAATTCATAGTGATATCTGGTTGGTTAAGTGTAACATCTTACTTCAGGAAATTTATTCTCATTTTAAGTCTTGCATTCTGTCCTCTACTTATCATGGAAAAACTATGTTTTAATTATCTCAAAAGAAGGATATTGATAATCACCTCAGTCTTTTCCTTGCAAACAGAAATTTTTCCGGACAAACGCTTATTCCGGATAAACAATTTGACTAGGATAAGATTAAAAGTATTATTTTGTTTTCAATTTTTCAAAATATGAAACCTGTAACTTCTGGTCAAAATATTCGTAGCAACGAACAGTAAGTAAGGAATGATTCGCGGTAATAGCAACTGAAATTTGACTTTCTATGGTGGTCATAAATATATACAAATTCATTAATTTTAAAGTGTCCCACCAAAAGTCAATATTCTTAGAAAGTTTACTTGATATTTGAGAAAGGAGAAAAAGCCCTGAATAGATGAGTGATCTTAATAAAAATTAAATCATCAAATTCAGCATATCAGAGAATTCATTTCAGCCATTTCAATCTCTTATCTACAAAAGTGCAAAAATTTTGCTTTTAACCCCCCCCCCCCCTCTCTTTTTTGCTATGGTTATACTTTTTGTCCCCAATGCTTTGATATTGACTGTACAAGCACGGGGGAGATTGGAATGGGATAAAAAGTATGTTTTAGAATACTTAAAAGATTACGAATTTTTATTACTATCGTGGACGGAAACACTAAACTGATTCAAAGCTCAGGCAAAGGAGCCCACTGCTTCGCCCCCTCTCCCCCCCCCCCCCCCAAAAAAAAATAGAGAGAAGGGTTAGGAGACTAGAGACAATTTTCCATAAACTAGGTAAACTGTCGGGCCCTAACTTCTGCAACTGCATCCTCCAGTGTAACATACGATTTATGAAAATTTCTTCAGGCAGGTTGGACTTTTTACTATTAGATACCTTCTTGTTTTCCACGGCAATCTGACATTTTTGGTAGATTTAGGAATCAGCTTTCTCAGTTCGAGCGAGGACGACTCCAAAAATGTTTAATTCCTTCGTATTCCAGAGTTTTTAAGTCGAACAATCTGTTTAATCATGTGTGGTTAAACTGTGGAATCAATTCCTTTGTTTCTTTACATCCCACCTTTCTATGTCAGTTTGGTTCCAGCCTGTCAAGGATCCATCTCCTTATAGCATCTTTCCAACACTCTGAGAGATGGGAATGAAAGGCTCCGGCCCAGAACAAGTCATTGCCCAATGGCTACTTTATTATGTGTTATTATTTGTTATTATTTATGTGATTTTATTTGTTATCTGTTGTTCCAGAAAGCCCTGTCGCCCACATCAATATAACACGATATAACATTTAATGCTAGTCTGTTTTAAGGTTTCATAGTTCTCAAATTCACTTTTTTGTCTGCTCTTATATTCTCAAGAGCCTTAAGACATGCTTGGCTATTACATATGACACAAATGTTCCTATCCGTACTTTTTAAGTGTTCCAGTCTCTTAGTTGCCTCTTCTTGTCTAAACATTTTCAGCCTGAACAAACTTTACAAATTTCTTAAATGTGATAGCTTTTTATATTCATTCAGATCTGCGGTATTATGGTACATCACTATTCCTATTCCCTATTTTCCATGGTTTGCAATATGTCTGTATAACATGTTTATTGTGTTATTTTTGTTCTGCAGAGCGATTTCCTGCCCAATTTCATTTCTTGCCTTTATCATAATCTGAAATGCCTTACTATGCTTTGGTTTCTGTAGCTCCCTCCACTTAAGCAGTTGTGAGTTGCAGGCCTCCACGTGGCTTTTTGTGTTTTTTTTTGGGGGCCCCACTCCGTAACTCCTGTTTCTGAATCCATTTTGTCAGCGATCTTGTGCCTTACAGTACACTTTTGTTGTTTTTTTACCTCTCAAAATTTTCTGCAGGTTGAATAGCCCCATTGATGCCGTGGGCTGTCCTAAAGCACGCTGATGAGATCATTAGGCAGGTAATCCTTTGCTCCCTTATCGAAAGGCATTACATGCGCCTGAATTTGATCTGTGTTGGGCCGAGACCACAATATCATACGACAGCATTGGTCAAATTATTGGTTTAGGGAACCTTTTTTTAGCTTTCCGCACTTATCTTCACTACAGGCTTTCTTCTTGAATGATGATCAATCATAATCCCCCCCAAATTATTCTCGTATATTATTCGTTATCTCAAATCACCGTGCATTTTAAAGTTCCTTTTTCCAGTTCCCTTTGTGAATAATGCCACTTCACTTTCTTTTTTTTTTTTTTTAGCAAAACACAGTTTATGGTTTTTATACCTACATCTAAAACCTGTTTTAGCACGGGTCCCGTTTGATCATTCGATCGACCTATCACCCCCGCCTGATTGAACAAAGTGGGTGGAGAAATAGCTCGCCGAGGGGTATTTTTGCTGGTCTCTTGCAAGCCATTGCAATCAGCCGTTAGCCACAAGAAAGTCCAAAAACTTATGCTGCTGGCCGTAGCGAATGAAGAGAACAGATGAAGACAAAACAAAAGATCCTGTTGAATCTCGTCTAAAATGGCTGAAGGATTTTCTGATAAGCTGGTCTCTTGGCTTGTATATGTTAAATCAAGGTTAAAATTATAAAAAAGTAATATAAGTGCGCATGATTAATTTTTTTTGGGTTCATAAAAAGAGAAAGAAGCTCACCAAGGTTCATTTTAAATTTTAACGCACAAAAGCGTCATTGCTCAAGCTCAAAAGCTCAAAAATATGCGTGTGCATAAAAATCTGTTTTGAGCTTCAAATAATCAATAAAAAAGAGGAAATCCAAATTCTGCATGACCACTTAAATTGAGTCGACATTCCATTTTGGCGAGATGTGACATACGGCAGTAATGTAGCAGTTCTACTCTGTCGGTTGGCTAAAATAAAACGCATACTGTGGAAAAAATTAATGCATTAGTTAAATACACCAAACATAGTAAAGTTGTATCCATTTCGACATTCATTTTAGCTCAAGATGCTTCCTTTTTTATGTATCTTTGCTAAGAAAAAACAAACACTGCTTGGTCTCACTTCTCATGCGCCTAGAGCTTCAGTTTTATATGAATCAATAGACACAACTATAGAAACTAAACTGATATTAAATTGTTGTTATCGCTAGCATTATATTTGTCTTTCATTTACTTTGTGTTTTCACACGTATACATTTCAGGACGACCCGAAATATACAAATTGCCTCAAGCCGCTTCTGTTCGTTCTTGCCGGTGAGGATGCATACTTTGAATGTCAAGCGGCAGGTGATCCTGTGCCAAGGATAACTTGGTTTAGAGGTGATACCCATTGTTGGTACTGGACGAACTCTTAAACTGGAGCGAGTTGCTCCAGCTGATCAAGGTGTTTATGTTTGTGAAGCAGAAAGCATTGTGGGCATGATGAAAGCAAATGCAACTCTTTCAGTTTTTGGTACGTATTTCCATAATCTATTATACTAAATATTTACTTTTTTGCCTTTTAACTCACATTTCTGAAAAGAATTCAAAAACCAGAAACATAGAACAATCATTAAGCAAAATCTAAAAACAGTTCGTTACTTGTGCATTATATACCCACTCTTTTATATACTGCTAGTTTGGTTAATGCTAATGAAATAAAAAATTAAATATAGAATATGGTTCCCACTCTCTCCCCCCCTGGGGACGGTGGATGAATATAGAAGAATAGTTTAGAAACAATTTGGGCTATATATTTGCACATTAGGGGGGTGGGGGGGGGGGGGGGGTAAAGCATAGCATATGTTAAATACGTAACCTAACCTAGGTACCTTCCCCCACCCAAAAAAAAACAACACTTTAAATATCGTTTACGCAATTAAAACCACGCTATACATCTACAGCATTGTGTTGAATCATCCCATAAAACGGGTTTGTTCAAAGCGTCTATATATAAAAGAGTGGGTATAATGCACAAGTAGCAAACATTTCTAAATTCATTATTATATCCTCCAGTTTGAATCGTTTTCTTCTTACGTAAATTTTTAGCAGCCTTAATGGTTATGCTATCGTTCTAATGATATAAGCAACTAAATCAAAAATTACTGTGTGGGACTAATTCAGCTGATCAAATAGTTCATTGAACCTATAAAAAGCTTCAAACATGAACAGAAGCTTCAAAACACTTTAAAGTCTAAAGAAATGAACCTTTATTGTGATTAAATAAAAAAAAAACAAGTTTTTTTCAACTGAAAGTAAGGAGCAACATTAAAACTTAAAATGAACAGAAAACTATTACGTATATGAGGGTGTTCGCCCCCTAGTCAATACCCCGCCCTTTACGCTTAAGTTCGAATTTTGTTCCAATTCTTTAAGAAAAAACCCTGAATCATAAAGGCCGTTTAATTAGAATAGATAGCTTTTTTGAAAGTAGCCTACTAAAAAAACTTTAGTGTAAAGAGCGAGGTATTGAATAGGGGGTGAACCCCCCTCATATATGTAATAGTTTCTGTTCGTTTTAATTTTAATGTCGCTCCTTACTTTCAGTTGAAAAAACCTGTTTTTTTTATTTAATTTCTGATCGTTTTGGAATGCTGGGAAATCCAGCACCCCCCTCATAGAAATGACCCTTCCCCCATGAAAAACGTCCTCCATGGAAATAGCCCTCCCACGTAGCCCCCTCCTCTGACCCTCCCCACCGGAAAAAAAAAAATCCCTCCTGAATACGTCTCTTGAATTAACCCGTCCAAAACTGTTTTTTTTGTGACTGGTTTCCTTGTAAAGGCCCATATAGTGCCCAAGTACCAAAAAAAAAACAAAAGAAAAACTGCTATAACACTTCACAGACCATATTATAACCCTTTCAAGACAGTTTTTTGCAATCACGAATATATCTCTTTTAAAAAAGTTTCAAATAAAATTTCTATGAATAAAGTTACCTCGAATGACGTTGAAAATCGGTCTATCTTTTCCCATTCAGTTCCTGGATTGATGTTTTCTGACTGTGTTTGACATTTCCGACATTTTTCTCAGAGATAAATTGAGATACGATGCAATTTTTCTTTTTCTTTAAGACCTCAAAACGGAATAGAGGATCATTTACAGTTTGGTTTGAAAACAACTTTTGTCATTTTTCTTGTAATGTTTCTTTTACCAACCAGTAATAATTGTAAGACAACGAATTTATGCCACGAGGTCGTTCGGGTATTAGGAATTGGTTTTACCTCTTCTTATTCTATGCACCAGTATTTAGGCAAAACATTCTTAAAAGCAAAATGTTGGTTTATACAGAATTTGTGGATTAAGACCACAAAAGATTTTGGGAAGGCTCAAATTCATAATGTTTTAATGCCTGTAGGTATGCATAAAGTTTTATTTATAAGGGCTGGGATACAGTTAATCAAAATGGCAAAAAAAGTAAATAATATTAAAATCATTGTACAAAATACCAGATTTTGGGAAGCTCTCTAAAACTCGTTGAGTGGGTTCTCCCTTGTTTGTTTCTATAAACCAAATTTTTAAAATAGAAAAAACTCACATACTGCCTTATTGTCTTATGGGACTTTGTCTTATGGGACAATGGGGCACATTGGTCAACAACAGACGTATTTTATGAAAGTTGTGTAAGTAAGTATGGAAAATCAAATTTTTTTTTAATAGTTCAAGTTTCTTGGGCCCTTCTTCCCCTCTCTATTTATCAAATATTGGTATGGCCTCATTCAAAAATCCTTTTTTCAATTAAAAAGGAGAATTGCTCCGCTAAATAGGAAATGAAGCAGCCTAGTTTTTACAGGTTTCAGTGTATATCCGATTCGATGGCTTTTTTCATTTTTTTTTTCTACATTATCACTTGTTTTACTGTTTTACATGCTTGAAAAGGATACTAAACCTAAAATTTTTCTTTTTAAAATATTCTCTTTATAAAAAAAAAGCTGTTCAGCTTGAAGTAGCTGATATCTTAATTTGGAATGATCTTTGATCAAAACAATTCAGCCCTTGCAGGTTGATCAAGAGTTTTTACATTTAGCTTCACTTTGCTATTCAGATATAAGCCTGTTCAGGAAGTGCAAAGCAAAAAAGAATTTCATTTGGTCTTTTAATCTTAAAAAAAAAGGGTTTGAAAGTTTAAAGCAGCCCTATTTAAAAAGAAATGCTCATTGAACAGTTTAATCTGCAAACTCTCCTTCAGTTTTTTCGATCTGTTGGTGCAAAAGACCTTTGGTCTCTGGTATCTCGGTTGGTACAAAAGGTAAAAAAAAAAGATTTACAAATGTAAAAAAAGTACTTGGTTGGGTGCCTAATGTACCATAGTATATGGTTAGTACTTTGGTTAGTATCAATAGCTTTTACCAAGCTTATACTCTTTGGAGTAGAACTTTCCCCTGAATATAGCAGAGGCTATGGGAGGGTATTGAATCAAATGGGAAGGTGAATCTCTCCTAGATTTTGACTATATGGAGTATTTGAGTGTCCTAAATAAAAAAAAATCCATTAAGTTGAAAGAATTTTGTGAGGTGTTTGAAAGTTGGGAATGCAAAAATAGGTTTTGAGACTAAGTCACATAGACTGGACCACAGTTCATATAATTATCCAGTATGATCATTCTCTACCCATTATAAAACCCGGACCGGGGTGCCAGTGCTCTGGAGACGTTTTTGCAGATATAAACATAGGCGAAGTCAGATTAGCGGGAATGCAGGTTAGTCTGTTTCCGATTGTTTCCATCAAAGTGCATTGAAACAATCGGAAACAGACTAACCCGCATTCCCGCTAATGCAGAAATAAGTGGGAGGAGCTTTTTGTTCGCACCGAGAACGAAGACCAGAAATGATCTGCGATAAGCTTACTGGTATATTCTGTCTACTGTGGACTGGTCGACTGGACATAAATAAAGGTGATGTCTGGTAACGAGTAGACAGATCAAGTGGATAGCTTCACTTATTTGGATAGTATTATTAGTAAGGATGGTGGGTGCAATGAAGATGTAAAAGTAGAATAGTCAAGTCCAAGGGTATATTTTCATGGCTGAAAAATGTCAATCAGCAAGCTGTATGAAAATGCGGTGTGATACCACTTTCTAGGGCTACAGTGCAAGAAAGGCTAAGATGGCGAGGACTTGTTCAACAAATTAAGGATGACAGATTGCGAAAGACTGTGCTTTTTAATTATCCATCTGGGTCCAAACGAAAAGCAGGTTACCCCGAAATGGGGTGAGAAGGCATCACAAGTAAGGGATTGTAGGAAAGTGAAACTTCATGTGGGGTGCGTGGGTAAAGAGTGAAGTCCTTTACTAAATATAAGAGGAGAAGAAGCATACATAGTTGTGTTGGCCTTGGGGGCTTGATGGCTCAGTAAGTTATTAGTAGCAGTAGTAGTATTCTCGATGGGCATCCCCCACAAGTAAGCTGAGTGTGACTTGGTCTAAACAAAACCCATTTTTAACAATGTGCATGAATATTGTTTACGGTAATCTATGTTAACTCAAAACCTAGTTGAGCCTCAGAATGCAAACTTACATTTCATTGGCACCGCAATAGCGCTTCTTAAGTAAACAGGGCTTCCCTGTCTAATTTGTTATTCAGACTGCTTTATGTAGAACTTGTTGTTGAAACTTTGGAGGGGGCTCGTTCGATTAAAAATTGAAAGTTCTAGTGCCATTTTAAGGAGCCCTGAAACGGACTAAAAACTTTCGCTCAACAGTTTTTATTTTGTCGTAAATAAACAAAAAAGAAAACGAAAAGAAAAAAAAACAAATTAACCAAGATTCAACAACTCGGGTAACAAACTGCAAGCAAGAAGCAACTCGGCCCAATAGTAACCGAAACTCTAAAACAAGGAATTTTGATAGCAAATAATATATAATTGTGTATAATGATAAACATTCTATTGGCTTTTTAAGATGATTGCAAATATATAAAATTCATTTAGTTTAATTTTACCCATCAAATGCTACAAGCCTGAGAAAATTCGCCAAATTTAAAAAAAAATGGGTAAAAAAAACCAAAAGGTCAAATCTATCTTAATGAAATCACATCATCAGATTAGAACCCTAATGCCGAGGTTTCAAGCTCCCATCTACAACAACGTGGAGTTGTGAATCAAACAGTTCGTGGTAACGAACTATAAGTAAGGAGCGTTGTGGCTCAATAGTAACCGAAACTCTAAGAAACAGAGTATTGTTAACAATAGATACATCAAAAGAATAAAATTTGAAGCTATTCAAAATATGTAAAATTCATCAAAATTAATGGTACCCATCAATAGTTACGAGCCTGAGAAAAATTTGCCCAATTTTTGAAAAGAGGGGAACATTCCCAAAACATCAATTGATCCTAACGAAAATCACTCCATCAGGTTCAGCATACCAGAGAGCCTTACTGTAGAGGTTTCAAGCTCCTATGTACAAAAAATGTGGAATTTTGCATTTTCTTGCCAGAAGAAAGGTCACGGATGCGTTTTTATTTGTTTTTTTTCCACCCAGGGGGATCATGTCGAACCAGTGATCGTAGAAGACCGGGAGAGGACTCATTTGATCGGAAATCAAAACTACCAGTGCCGTTTTAAAGTGACCAAAAATATTGGAGGGCATCTAGCCCCCCCTTCCGCTCTCATTTTTCCCCAAAGTCACCTGATGAAACTTTTGAGATAGTCATTTTGTTCAGCATAATAGAAAAATCCAATAACTATGTCTTTGAGGATGACTTAACCCCCCACAGTCCCCGGGGGAAGGGCCGCAAGTTTTGAACTTTGTCCAATGTTTACATATAGTATTGGTTATTGGGAAGTATACAGAAGTTTTTTAGGAAGATTTTCTGGTCGGGGGGGGGGGAATCTTACAATAGATTAATTTTTTCATATAGGGAGGGAATTTTATATCGAGGGGGAGCCGGATTTTCCAGCATTAATTAAAAAACGATCAGAAATAAATCTATAAAAATTAAATTATAAAAAGTTTTATAAATTAAAGAATTAAATTCAATAAAAAAAAGTATTTTTCAACTAAAACTAAGGAGCAACGTTAAAATTTAAGACGAACAGAAATTATTACGCATATGAGATGGGTCACCCCCTCGTCAATACCTCACTCTTTACGTTTTTTTTCTTTTTTTTTTTTTTTTTTTTTAGTCCCATTAAGAGAGCTTTTTACTCTAATTAAACGGCCTTTTTGATTCAGGAGTCATTCTTAAGGAATTAGAACACAATTCGAACTTAAGCTTAAAGAGTAAGGTATTGACGAGGGGGCGTCAATACCTTACTCACATACATATAATTTTCTGCTTATTTTAAGTTTTAATGTAGCTCCTTATTTTCAGTTGATTTTTTTTTTTTTTTTATGCAAAAAGAAAAATCACGGATGCGTGTTTATGTGTTTTTTTTTTGTGTGTGTGTGTGTTTTTTTTTTTTTCCAGGATGATCATGTCAAACCAATGGCCCTTGATAATGGAGAGAAGGATCATTCAAAAGGAAATTAAATAAGATAGCTATTTGGCTCAGCATGGTTGAAATAGACACTACTATGCTAAGGGGGGAATTTCCTAAGGGGAGACTTTTCCGTGGGGAGTAAACTTCCAGGTGTAAATTTTCCTGGGAAGACTGTACACGGGGGAAAGGGCTTTATGTTAAGCAATTTGTCCATTGTTTACATATATTATTTTGTTATTGGAAAATATACGGAAATTTCGGAGGAGAAATTTCTACGGGGGGAGATTTTGCAGGGCAAGTTTTCCACGGAAAGGAGGGGGAGTTCTCTCGGCATGATTCGAAAAATGATCAGAAATCAAATTAAAATAAAGTTTTTTTTTCAATAAAAGTAAGGAAAATTTTCCAGGGGGAATTTTCCGGGGGTCATTTTCAGGGAGAATTTTCCATAAAGAAACTCTCAGCGGGATGTTTTTGTGAGCTTGTTTTTTTCTGGGGGAAAATTTTCCAAAGAGTTTGAAGAGGGATTTCCCGGTATAATTTGAAATACAATCGGAAATTAAATAGAAAAATGAAATTTTTTTCAACTGAAAGTAGTAGAAGCATTAAAACATGAAACGAATAGAAATTATTCTGTATATGAGAGAGACTGTCCATTCTTCAACCCTTGCTCGTTACGATAAAGTTTTTTAGTGCTTTAATGAAAGATTCTTATTCTAATTAAACGACCCTTGTGTTTCAGGAGTTGTTCGTAAAGAATTTGGAATATAGTCTGACTTTAAGTCATTTGACCCAAAGTCAAACCTTGAAGCCATTCTGACTGCTATTTTGTTACAGCCTTGAATATGGGAAAGTGTCAAGTAATCGTCCCCTTAAACACGCTTAAAGTTTCAATTTACTTCTTTAGCCGTTTCCTGAGATATTGCAGATATACGGTTTTTAACAACCTTTAATGTACAAATTTTCGTTTGGTTTTGCTCAACATTCCCTTCAGTTTGCCACGAAAAACCTCAGTTCAATACCCTTAGCCTGTCTTGAGATACTGCAGATGCTTTTTTTGGCCATCTGGGTGCACATCATGTCTTTGATTCAGACAAGCATCCCCCTCAACATGCCCTGAAAGTTTCAATTCAATAACTTGAACATTCCCAAGATATTGTAGATGTGCCCCTCTGGCAACCTGGATGTAGACATTTTCTTTTGGTTTAGTTCAGTACCTCCCTTAAAATGCCCTGGAAGTTTCAACTTGATAAACTTACCCGCTCCTTAGATATTGCAGATACGCCCTGTTGACAAATGCACATAGTGTCTACTTATTTAGTTCAGCATGCCCTTAATATTCCCTGATAATTTCACCTTAGCACCTTTACTCTTAATAATTGTAAGAGTTGTAGCATCAGAAAGAGTAGTAGTACTACTAGTAGCGGTAGTAGTATGCACATAGTGCCTTTTGGTCAGTTCGGCCTCCTCCTCAGCATGCCCTGAAAGTGTCAACTGAACAACTTAAGTAGTTATAGTCCCATAATAACCTTGAAGTTTCAACAGCAGTAGTAGTAGCGGTAGGCACAGCAGTTGTAATATTTGCATAACACCTTTGTTTGGTTTCAACATCCCCCTCAACATTCCCATGAGTTTCAATTTAATACCCTTAGTTTTTTAGAAGTAGTAGCAACAGTAGCAGTAGTAGTAGTAGCACTGGTAGTATTAGTACTAGTAGTATTAGTAGTAGCAGCAGTAGCAGTTGTAGTAGTAGTAGCAGTAAATACTAATAGTAGTGATAATAGTAGTAGTAGTAGTAGTAGTAGTATAGTAGTAGGAGTAGTATTAGTAGTAATAGTAGTAGTAGTAATAGTAGTAGTATGCACAGAGCTCATTTTTAGGGGAATCAACATTCCCCTCAACGTACCCTAGAAGTTTTGGCTTAATTTTCTTAGCCGTTCTTGAGATATGTTTAAACGGTGCCTCGTGTAATCATGGATTTTCTAAAGGAATTATGGATGACATGCTCGGTCCTGGGTGTCGCGTTGTATCAACGCTTTTGAAGATCATTCTCTGGGACAAAAAATAATAAGTTTTGTAGTGTATATATCTTTATTTAAATCTGTTTTTTTTAGAATTTGGTTTCTACTTACATAGTTCATTTTCTACTTACCAATTATTATGTGATTGGTTATTATTTATTATGTGTTTTAACTCATAAGAATCTAAGTTGCTTTTATCAATTTTTCCCCACCCTTTTGGCTCCCCTTTAAAGTCTTCGTAAGTGTGTCTGCAACAGTTTAAATCTTTCAGTTTTTTTCTTCGCTTGCCTTTTAAATTTCATGAGTCTTTTGATGCCTTCTTTGCAGTGCAACCGACCGTGACAAGCACAGAGAGGCATGCAAAAGTTTGTCTCTGGTGAAACTGTCACTTTCCATGTCGTGCTGAGGGATTGCCTGCTCCAAAAACTTTCTGGATTAAGGAGTCATCAGATAACTGGGAGGCAAACGGCAGAACGAACTTCATGGATGGGAAGAAAAGACTTGTGAACGAAGACGGTTCACTGACTTTAAGGGTAATAAACACTCTTCTGGTTTTGTATACGAATAAAAAGCATTCAGAAGAGACCTACAATGTGTTTTTGTCTTAGTGGTAAGCCGGCGGAAAATTTCAAGTGAGGCGGTAATGCCTTTGAAGCTCAACTGCAATTTATTGGAGTGATAAGTGAATTTTCAAAATAAAAGATAAATAAAATAAATGTTTGAATATAAATCTATTTTAGAAATATTTCTTGGCTTCAGAAAGAATTTTAGAGATTAAAAAATAAAACACACGTAATTTTTTTTTTGCCATTGATCGATAATTAAACGCTTTTTTCTATCAAGTTTCTTGTTTTTTAAGTTTATTTTTTTGTTTTTTTTTTTTTTGTATTATTCGTGAATTTAACGTAGAATTAAAATAGATAAATAAAGCAGTGAATCAAAAATGCACAAAGCGATAAGTTTCCACTGATTCCGTACCACAAATTGTTAAACTTTATTCTGGAAAATTATCTATTATAGATAATGGGTTGAGGAAGGTTTAGGACTAATCAAACTAATCCTGTGTTGACGTTAATATTGCGCAGAGTTAATATAAAGGTTAAAGATCAGAAGAGAGATAAGTTTATTCTCCTACTTGCATGGAATAAAGACGCCAGGCATCGCATGTGACGTGTAATATTAAATCGAAAACAAAAACCGGAATGTAAAAATCCATATCCTACTTCTATGAGGGCAGAAGGATGTTCGTAATTAAAAAAAATAAAATAAAAAAGATTAAAGCTCTATAAACTCCTGTTTTAATGCTAAATTGTTCATTTTACAAAAAAAAAAAAAATATAGAATGTTCAGAAAGTACTTCAGATTTAAAAACATAACAAAACCAAAATGACAACAATTTCTTTAATTAAAGAAAGTTACGGCCTCGAAGATAGTTAGCATACAACTTAACAAAAGGCCATAGTATAATCGCAACGTTGCACCAGTTATGGATACCAATTTTGTGTGTCGTGGAGGTGGGATGGGTAATGTTTAAGATTGTAATTAGGTTCTAACTTAGGTTCTATTTATTTCCTCATTTCATAAAGTATCCAGTAGCCAAAAACCCTTTTTGTCCCAAAAAATGCTGTCATGGCCTTTTTTAGGTTTGCAAACTTTTCCTTTACATTTAAGATGCAGTTTTTCTACCCCCCACTGCAGACCGTCCTTAGCCTTTTTTTGCTTATAAACATGACGAGTATTACAGACTATCCCAGCTGAAGTTTCAAGTGGCACCAATTGGTGTATAATTGGGTATAAAGTGGCACCAATTGACGAAAATATTTATTGTTTTTGTTACTCCTTTTTCGGGGGGGGGGAGATGCAAATCTAATTTTTTTTCAATCTATTAGATGTAAGTTTTTTTTAGTTTTTTTCGACAAAAATATCAAAAAACGGTATGTTCCCATGAAAATGCCAAAAGAGGCATTTTTTCAAAATATAGCAGGGGGAGGGAGGTAAAATACCCTACCTACCTCTAATTAACACCAATGACTGTAGAAAAGCATCCAAATACAAATAGATGGTCCCCCCAGTCTCGCCTTCATCCAAAAACAAAGTGGTGGCATGTTTTTTTCGAAAGCCTGTCAATGAGCTAGAGCACAAAAGTTTCAATGGCTTATGACTTAATTGAAAATTATTTTCAAAGTAGCATTATAGATTAGGTCCAACTGTTTTTTATCATCTTATATTACGTTTCATTCATATTTCTCAAGGTTTATTAAAATTTGGATACTTTTTAATCTGGCCAAATCTCACCTCTTACTTCTGCTATTTAAATGGAAGGGGTGCTTTTCTTTTCAAAAAATTCAACTTGGCTCTGTTCTTTTATTGTAAGGGAAGTAATTCCATTAAAATATTTCTTTCCTATTGCTGGAAAAAGAACTTAAAACTCCACGAAAAACCGACAGAGTTATTTGGATATCATTAATTCCTCTCACACATGTTTTAAGTGATGGTCTTTTCACGCGATATTTTCGCTTTATCTTTTCAGAAATTGCTCAATATCACGCTCACCATTTAAGCTTTCTATAGAATTTCTTTTTCAATTTAGCACTTTTTGTTTTCAAATTTCTATAGCCGATGAGAGTTCAAACTAAGGGAGGCCACGCGCCAAATTGTGTGGACAGCATTTAGTCCTAAAGAGACTAAATTGAAATTTAGTCCTAAAATATTATATGGAATATGGCCAAAATTAGGCCATATAATATTATATGGGCGAGAGATCATTCAGTCTGTGGGATAATTTTTGGCATCACCAAATGACCAATTTCTCAGGTTTTTTTTACGCTAAAGTATTGGAAGTTTTTTTTTTTTAATTTTTTGCATTGGAATTTTTTGCATCACCGAATGGCCTATTCCTCGTGGTTTTTTTTACGCTAAAGTATTGGAAGTTTTTTTTTTTTAAATTTTTGCATCACCGAATGACCAATTTCTCAGGTTTTTTTTTTTACGCTAAAGTATTGGAAGTTTTTTTAAAAAAAACCTTTGCATTGGATTTTTTGGCATCATCGAATGACCAATTTCTCAGGTTTTTTTTTTTTTTTTTTTACGCTAAAGTATTGGAAGTTTTTTTAAAAATGCTTCTCATTCAAATTCAACAGTCCTTGTATTTGACGAGTCTTTTTTTTAAGAATTGTGACAAATAGTAAAACTTTAGCGAACAAAACAAAATTTTGGCAAAATAAAAATACCAAATTCAGATTTTTGTTGGTAGGAGCTTATAACCTTTACAAAAAGGCTTTCTTACTTGCTGAATCTAATGACGTGATTTTCGTTAAGATCGCTTCACTTTTTGGGGGTTGTTTCCCCCTTATGAAAAATCAGGAAAATTTCACAGGCTCGTAGCCTTTGATGGGGTAACATTAAACTTAATGGATTTTAATATATTTAGAGTCACCATAAAAAGCTCATTTCTTTTAATATGTTTATCGGTAGAATTCCGTTTTTTAGAGTTTCTGTTGCTAAATCGATCCTTATTTACAGTTCATTGCCACGAAGTGTTTGATTGTATTACCAAAGTGAATTACTGTAAAACCAGAAGCTTAACATATAATTTTTTGAAAAGTTTACATCAATTGTCTATTTCTGAATCTTATTCGATTGCTTTTCGACCCACTTTGGGCCAAGACTGTTGTTTTGCGCCACCAAATGGCAGAAAGTGCCGCCTTACTATGCTACAAATTTGTTTTTTTTGATTAAAAATAAATTTAGTACTTTTAATCGTCACCTAAATTAGCCCTCTGCCGATTTCTGAGAACAGTATTATCACCGGTGGTATTTTTTTCCGCGACATAGGCTTGTAAGCCTCCACACCAGGGTTCTACTGTATGCTGATTTTGATTGTGTAACTCTGATCAATATCACTTGCACTTTTGGGGATGGTTTCCCTTTTTTTGAAAAAAAGCAAATTTTATTAAGCTCTTATAATTTTTGTTGGGCAACTTTAAGCTTAACGATTTTTATATATTTAAGATTGCCACAAAAATTATCCTCTCTATACATATATTGATACCAAAATTCCTTTTCTTAGAGTTTTGGTTACTATTAGCATGAATCTCTCCTTACTCGCAATTAAAATAAAAAAAAACTAAGTTTTTTTTAACTGAAAGTAAGGAACGACATTAAAACTTAAAGGAACAGAAATTATTCCGTATATGAAAAAGGGGCTGTCCCCTCCTCAACGCCTCGCTCTTCACGCTAAAGTTTTTTAATGTTTAATACAAAATAGAGTTGTGAGAAAGTCAAACTTAGCGTAAAGAGCGAGGCGTTGAGGAGGGGACAGCCCCTTTCATATACGGAATAATTGCTGTTCCTTTTAAGTTTAACGCCGTTCCTTACTTTCAGTTAAATAAAACTGTTTTTTTATTATTTTTGAACGTTTTTGAATTAATGCAGGTTTTGATTTTGGCTCACCGTACATGAATAATTAAAACAAAATTTGAATATTAGTTTTACTTTTTATTCGGTTAATGGCTTTCTCGAAACTTGTTTAATTTTATTTACGAACGTTTTTATTTGTGATAAATTATACTTAACTTACTATTAACTTACGTAACGAACTTCTATATTCATATTATTTTTAATATGTATATTAGAGGGTTCGTCCCCCTAGTCAATACCCTTGCTCTTTAAGCTAAAGTTTGAAGTGTATCTCAAATTTTGATCGGGTAACTTTGGGAAAAAAATGAGCGTGGGAGGGGGCCTAGTTGACCTCCATTTTTTTGTCATTTTATAAAGGCACTAGAACTTTTAATTCCCGTTCCAATGAGTCCTCCCACGATATTCTAGGACCACTGGGTCGATACGATCACCCCTGGGAAAAAAAAACAAAACATTAACACGCACCCGTGATCTTTCTTTTGGCAAAAAAATGCAAAATCCCATGCCCACATTTTTGTAGATACGGAGCTTGAAACCCCTGCAGTAGGGTTCTCTGATACGCTGAATATGATGGTGTGATTTTCATTAAGGTTCTATAATTTTTAGGGGTCTTTCCCCCTTTTTTCAAAAACTCAGCCAAATTTTCTCAGGTGCGTAACTTTTGATGGGTAGGACTAAACTTGATAAAAGCTAAATATTGAAATCAAAATTAAAATCCGATTCTTTTGATGTATCTATTGGTATCAAAATTCCGTTTTCTAGAGTTTCGCTTACCATTCAGAGCCGGTCGCTCCTTACTTACAGTTCGTTACCACGAACTGTTTTGATTCGATGCTACGAACGTTTGACAAAACAATGATTCAGGTATTGAAATTACGCTCTCAATTCAGTTTTTAATCGGGAGACCTTTTGAATTATTTTGAGCAAATATGATGACATAAATGACAATTCTCATTGAAGACTGGAACAACTTTGAGCAGCAGATGAATTTTAAGGAAAGAGAATAAAACAAAATTTTTGGTTTGAGAGACCAAAATTTGAGAGACCAAAGTTTTTGGTCTCTCAGTGGATGTAAATATACCTTTTGCCATATAAAATGATAGAAAAGACTGTTTTTGATACGATCGTCCAATTTCTTGAAAAGCTTTTTAAAGATTAAATATACTTTTCAAATGGACATGTTGACTTGCTGCTCCATATTTCCTTCTTGGAAAGAATGGTTATTCCTGATTAAATGTTCGCGTTTTTCCAGGGATATTTTGATGCTTTCCTTTTGAATTAAAGGCGCTGTCTGTTGAAGCTGTCTGACTTGAAATCATATTTGAAATGTTGTGTTATTTTTTTTTCTTTAAAATCGTTAAAAAATAATGATGCAAGACCTTTTCAGGATTCCAAAAATGCAAGCTTTTTCTGCGTGTAATTATTCTGTTTTTCCTCTGTTTAAAAAATTCGGTCACAGTCGAACAGCTTAAAAAAGACTGAGACAGGCCTGAAAAAGACTATTGTATTTTTTTTTTTTTTAGTATTTAAAAATAGTGATGCAAGATCTTTCCAGGATTTCAAAAAGTACAATGCGTTTTCTGGCTTGTAATTATCTTTTTTCTCTGTTAAAAAAAATCTTCAGTCGAACAGCCTACAAAATACTTATATTCAAGTTATTTGAATAAATAATTAAATATTTTAAACTACAAAATTCAACAGTTCGAATTCTTAACGCACAATCAGTAAAGAATCACATTGAAAGACTGTATAAAAGTTGTGTTCTATTTAGAGACTTCAGTTTTTATCTGACACTTAATTAATATTTTTACAACTGCAATTTCTACAAATTTCGTAAAGACTCAACTGCCCGCGTGTTAAATTTTTCTAGCTGAAGTCCTAGATAATATAACTCTACTCTAAAATAATAAAAGTTCTTTCCTCTACTACTGCAATTTGAACGGCTATGGAATTGCACCTTCTAAGAAAACAAAAGACACGTTTAAGATATTAAATTTTGGCAATTTTTGAAATACGTAAACAATCCTTTGGCCATCGCTCATAAAAAAAAAAATCGTACATTTTGTCATTTGTGCTTTCTTCTTGCCTGTATGTAAGTGATGTCACCACATGTGAATCACCACATGCCTGTAGGTGTGATTGGGGAAAAAAACAACTTTCTTTTTAGGACATCTCCTGTAATGTAGATTACTTTTTCTATCTGTTTGTCTCGCAATTTTAGGGACAGTCGAAGTAAGGTTTTAAACTATTTGCGAGTTCTTGTTCTACAGATTGAAATCCTATCAACCAGTGGTTCTAGAAAATCGAAGAGGGCTTATTCGAACTGAAATCAACAGTTCTAGTTCCCTTTTAAAGTGACCAAAAAAGATTAGAGGGCAACTAGCCCGTCTAAACTAGCGCTACGTTTTATATTGGATATTTCTGAAAATGTTGAATGACTTATTGCAAAATTTGATTTTGGATACGCAAAATTCGAAACATTTATTCTGAAATTTGAAAAAGCCTCTACTACTATTGAGAATATATATTCTTAAAATTGGGGAAAAAATACTGCTACTACTACACGCACTTCTCTAGAGCTTTAAGCCTTCCCCCATTAAATATTTTATCAGTTCATACTTAGGCAAAAGGGCCATCTTGATTTTGGCATGTGCCTTGCTTGTCCCCTTATTGGCACGATGTTAGGCTCATCAAAAATGTTCAGGTATACTAACCTGCATACCTAATATATTCTGAGATTCTACCAAAATTGTAGTTCTGGGGTTGTGTGTATACATATATTAAAATTTACGGTGTAGTTAACAGGTATCAATAAAAATTGTCTATTTCCCTCTTTAAACCTTCTGTTATGGGAGCTTTGAGTTCTGGGGTTGTGTGTATACATATATTAAAATTTACGGTGTAACAATTATCAATAAAAATTGTCTATTTCCCAAAAGGCTCTTTAAACCTTCTGTTGTTAGCTTTGAAGGGCTGACTAACTATATTATTTTTCTGTACGGATTTTTATTTTTTAAATTATATCGTTCACATGATTTAGTGAAGAATTAATGGATAAAATTTTTCGTTTGACTTGAAGGCCACATTGAATTTGAAGGCTATTTGCATTATTATTGTTTTAGTGTTTGCTTAGAGGGCACATCACCAAAGTGTCGTACACTTATAGGACAATGTCTCTTTATTGGAGAAATATTTATAATATTTTCCTTAAACAAATCTACCTATATGGTTCTTTATGACAGTAACCTTTCAGTCAGTTACTAATATTCGGCTCGGGAAAAACGATTGTGTTTTATCATGAAACGGGCACCTGAAAGACAATCGAACTGTTTTCATAGACTTTAAGTAGATTTCACTAATATGTGATATGATGACTTTTATTCAATTTTGATTTGTGTACCCCTATTTGTCTTAGAGCTGGGAATCGAATAGAAAATTTCAAGAAAAGTTTTTTTGGGGGGAGAGGGGTAAGGAAGACTTTAAATTTTCGTTTTTGGGCTAATGTATTTATTTTAAATGGCTACTTGTTTGATATATTCTGTGGCTAGTGTACTACAAATTACAAAAGACTTCTAACAATTAATAGAAAAACCATCGTGAAGTTTCAACTTGAGTTTTTTTCGATTTTTACTATTTGAATCTTTATCATTTTTTTTTTTTGAGAACGTTGAAGCAGAAGATGGAGGGAAGTATGTCTGCATGGCTGTAAATGGAGGTGGTGCAGATTTTGCTCGAACTAATTTCCGCGTCCCTATACCGACACGACCTCAGAAAATTCCACCCGTTATCCACATAGGCCCTGCAAATCAAACATTACCACTTAGATCCGTTGGATATTGCAGTGTGATGCAGAAAATGCGCAAGTAACATGGTCAAAAGTGGCAAAATGCTTGTTCCAGAGAGAGATTTTGGTTCTATAGATGAGCATGGGAAAAATTTAAGGATTGAAGGTATATACTTTTATTGATTTTTTTTCTGTGGTTTTACCGATTCTACATTACTTGGGAACTTTTTGCTCCGAAATAAAACTTCTCCAAGAAACACTTTGACACTTTGATCTTTGACTCAGCTAAGTACAGTCCAATTTAATCAAGAAAGTTACCTTTAAGAAGAAATAATTCAATTCAAAATTACAACGAAAGTTAAAAATTCATTGCCACATTCAGCGAAAAAAGTTACTATTACTAACGCTGCAACAAAGTACAAACCTGTGGCAAACATTATACAGCGTGAGACTGACACTCTGGTGGCTTCTTTGCACACACTGTTCAAAGCTCTTAGGTAATCTCGAAAAACCACACTGCCTTTACGTGAGGATTTGTACAGTTCGAATAGGGATAAATCCTTTTATCAGGCATTGAAAAAAAAAATATCCAGTACTTTTTTTATGTCTAATAAAAGGATTTTGTTCGTACGGCATTCAAAACCGTTATCCCATTGTTCAAAGCTCCTGTTCAGCATCCAGTGTTTCTCGCTCTTTACGCTAAAGTTTGACTCTGTCTCACAACTTTATTTTTTAAAACAATAAAAAATAACTTTAGCGTAAGAGAGCGAGGCGTTTAGGAGGGGGACAGTCCTCTTTCATATACAGAATAATTTCTGTTCGTTTTAAGTTTTAATGTCGCTTCTTACTTTCAGTTTAAAAAACTTGTTTTTTTTTTTAATCCATTCAGAGTCAACAACATAAAGCTGCCTTTTCCTTATGCATATACTGAATGGGGGGAAGCTACCTCCTCTGTAAAGAGTCACGTTTGCTATCGATTCCTAAATAAAACCCTATAAAACTTTTAATTGAAATTTTTTAAAATAAATTTGTTTAGTTTTCAAATGGAGATCGTGTATTTTGAGGGGTTTTTTGATGGGGGTGGTAGTCCAAAAATTATATGTACTAATTTCTGTTTGGTTTAAACTTTAATTGATAGTTTTATTCGATTTTCTTATTCTTTTGAGGTTCACTATCCACTCATATGAATTTCGCTTCATTTTAAGCTTGACTTGTTATGTGGACTTAATTCTGCTCTTTTTTTTTAATGATTGCTCTTGGATTTTTCTTTTCAGAACTTATTTCAACAGTTTTGTTTTTGAATTAATCAAAACACAAGCCATATCTAGGTAGAATATTTTTACTATTTGTTGCCTTAAATCCTACTTATGAGAAAATAACACATTATCGTACCGTTCGTGGTAATGAACGTTATGCAAAGAGTGACTCCTGTCAATAAGTAACTAAAAACTTCAAAAAAAATAAACAAAATAAACTTAACGGATTATTATTCGCTTACCACTGTCATTTTAGTTCCTGATTCCAGTAGTTTGTGTAGCTTTATGTAAAAATCAAAACTTAGGTAATCGACTGCAAGTCTTGTGTAAACGGGTACTAAAGGCGTCCCCGGGAGGTACTAGTCCCCCCCCCCCCGAGTAAAATATCCCCTGGAAAATTCCCCTCGAAAAATCCTCCCGCGCTAAAATTCCCCCGGAAATTTTTCCCCTGTGGAAAATTACCCCTCGATTAGGGAAATTGTCCCCTCCCAGCGCCACTTCCTGAAAGCCCCGCCCCTCCGCCCCTCACCCCCCAGCCCATTCGCAACCCCACGCCATAAAATTTCCTCCTTTGAAAAGCCCCCACGGAGCATGCCAACCCCCTCCCCCCACTCCCCCCACGAAAAATTTTTTCCCCACATGCCAAATTTAGCATCACAGAGAAAGCACAAAAAATTGATGCCTCAGAATGCCGATTAGATGTTCTAAGGGATAACAAACAAGAGAACAGATGTGTTTTTCAACTTATTTTAAGATGCCCTTTTCAGTAACAAAATTTAAAAAAACAAACGAATGAAATCAAGCAGTTCATCACCTGTTCTGAGCAAAAATGTGAAAGTAGAAACAAACCAGACAAAATATAAAAGAAAAAAAAACAGAGAACGCGGAAAGTAAAAAGAAATGAAAACCAAAATTGGAAGAACTAAAAAACTAGAGGAAGGAGAAAGCAGCAACAGATAAAACATGAATAACATGGAATTCAACTATTAGTCGAGAAAAAACAAAACACACATCCGCGGTCTTTCTTTGGGCAAAAAAAAAATCTAAATTTTTGTATATGACAGCTTGAAAAACCACTAGTAGGGTTCTCTGATCGTTTTTATAGCTAGGGAGGGGGAAGATGCCTCCAAGGGTAAATTTTTTTAGTGCCAAAACATGCTAATTCTCATTGAGTCTTCAAATAAATACAGAATTAGCTGATCTAAGGAAGGGGCGGGGGTTGGGATGTAGAAAAACTGGCATATAGGCCATAATCTCTCTTGATTTCCAGAAACTTATGGTCTATACTGCCGTTTATATTATGAAAGTAAAAAGTAACAAAAAGTCTGAAAAACGAGCAAATTTTATTTTTCCGTTTTAAAAGGGGGCTGCCCCTGTCCTATCCCCATCCCAAACAACTGACCCTCCCTTCGTGATCGTAGAAACTTTGGAGGATGCTCATTCGATCCGGCAATTGAGAATTTTAGTCTT
>CM051259.1:49124710-49310338 GCA_027921565.1 Artemia sinica | reverse complement strand
AGTGCAAAGAGAAAAGGTAAGGAAAATCGTACAAAAAGTGCCCAGTCCGTTTTCGGGCATTTTGTTCTGCTAATAAACAATTTTTGCCCATATAAGGACAAACGAAAAACTAGACCCTCGTGTTCAAGTTCTTGTTTCGTCGAAAAACCAATAACGTATGAATTTTGATGTCAATAAATCGTGTTTTGTGATCTGAACAAATCTTGTGATGTAAATGAAATCATTTTGTTTCAACATGACATTTAACATAATTTGTATATAATTTTTTAAATATTATTTTTAGGTCTCCAAACTTCAGATTCTGGTCTGTATGAGTGCATTGCTCGCAATGAGGCTGGAGAGACCCGCTGGACCGCTAAACTTTCCGTCGAATCACCAACAAATCCCAACATCGTTTTTTTACAGAACATCTACCGATCCTTTGGCCTTACCTGGCTCCCCAAGTCAGCCAAGGGTTCTAGATAGGTCTGCCCACAGTATCACAATTGGGTGGAAAAGCGGATCAAGAATGGGAGCTTCTCCTTCTGTTGGCTATATGGTAGAGTATTTATCTACAGAAGAAGATCCATCTAAAGGTATGTATGTACTTTAGACCGGACACACATCGGATTTGTAATAATAATAGCATTTCTACTTGGCCGTTCTACTTGGCCCTAACAGCATTTCTACAAGTTCTCTACTTGGCCGTTATATCGTCGTGCCCGAAACAAATGGTTACATTTTGCCCGTTTTTTAAAATGTTTTAGAAAGTTAGATTGCTCACTTTCCTCACAAAAAAGGATCATATACCATTCAATAACCTAGGAGATAATTAGGCTTTAGTGCTCTTCTAATTACACAAGTAATAAGGCTTAAATTTGTACTTATTAGAATGGATCCTGGAGATGATTGATTTTATTTTTGATATATTTTTTGCGCTTCCGACAATAAAAATGTAAAGAAACGATATCGTATTTTGTCCATGGTGGCATTTGTGGTAACGTATTTACTGCATAGGAGCTAGGAGACGCCAGAACCTAAGACCTAGAGAGGAAATGGTACCAGTGCCTCTACCCAAAGATTACTGAACAGAATCTTATGCATAGTGGATCAAGTTGCTGTCAAAATATTTGCTGTATCCTTTAACTTTTAAAGTTGACTCTTTATTTAATCCCTTAAAACTGCTTTCGCAAAAAAAAAAACACTAAACAGCTTATTTGGTTCTCTTTTAAAATTAATAAAATGTGAGATAGGATTTCAGTTTTACATAATTTTCTCAGTTATGAAGAGGGGGGGGGGGGGCTGACACACTATTGCTGTACCACTAGCTCAGGGGACCACTATTATGGAATCTAATTGGTTATTTACCTTCACGAAGTTTCAAATTTCTTTCCAGATAGTTTTTTCTACCAAACGATGAAACTTTATATGCTTCCACTCCTTCAGCTAATATTTGTTTTCTTTTAATACAACTTCAAACTTTAAAAGAAAAATATTTAATTTTAGAACCCCATTAATTGGAAGAAAGTTTCCATTTACTTTTCATATCTCCCTCTACCCTCCTATCCTTTTCAAAAGGTTTTAAAATCTTATTTCCTCTTATTAAATATATATATATATATATATATATATATTATATATATATATATATATATATATATATATATATATATATATATATATATATATATATATATATATACTATATATATATATATATATATATATATATATATATATATATATATATATATATATATATATATATATATATATATATATATATATATCTTTTTATGCTATAAGCGGATTTAAACTAATAGAAAATAAAAACTTATTTTGAAATTTGCTGGTATTTCTCAAGTTTCAATTAAAAAAATGTAATTTTTGATAAAACACCTTAAATATTTTGGCAGTTTAGATAATAGCTTTAGAGATTCGGAACTGAGAAATAAGATAAAGTAACATTTATTAAAAAATGTCACATGACGTCATTGATATATTTATGTGAGTGAACTATTCACTCACATAAATGTATTTTTTATTTTCAAAGTTAAGGCTCTTAACGATTTTTCTCCAACTTCTGACCTGTTTAGATCATTTTTTATGCCAGAAAATCCCAGAATACAAATTTTCCCGAGAAAATATATCTTTGAATTGACTGCAGTATGAAAAAAAACATTTAATTGCGTAAAGAGCAAAAAACTGGTAATTGCAAAAAATATTTGTGTATATTTTTAACAAAGGGATTACGACAATTCAAAAACCTTGAAGAATAAAACCTAAAGTTTGAAGCTTAGTAGAAATCGTTGTTAGAAATCGGACATGCTGTAATAATCAAATACCATTAAATAGATGCAGTATGAAAAGACATTTAATTGAGTAAAGAGAAAAAAACTGGTAATTGCAAAAATATTTGTATATTTTAAAAAGGGATTACAACAATTTAAAAACCTTAAAAAAATAAAACCTAAAGTTTGAAACTTAGTAGAAATCGTTGTTTTAAATTAGACTTGCTTTAATAATCAAATATCTTTGAAAAGAATCCGTATTGAAAGACATTAAAATTCGTAAAGAGCAAAAAACTGCAAAAATATGTGTATATATTTTAAAAAGGGATTACAACAATTCAAAAACCTTAAAAAATAAAACCAAAAGTTTAAAACTTAGTAGAAATCATTGTTATAAATTAGACTTGCTTTAATAATCAAATATCTTTGAAAAGAATCAGTATTGAAAGACATTAAATTACGTAAAGAGCAAAAAAACTGGTAATTGCAAAAATATGTGTATATGTTTTAACAAGGGATTACAACAATTCAAAAACCTAAAAAAAACACCAAAAGTTTGAAGCTTAGTAGATATCGTTGTTAGAAATAGGAACGTGCTTTAATAATCAAATATTTTTGAAAGGACCGCAGTAGTGCAGTATGAAAAGACAACAAATTGTATGCGGTTAGAACACAATCGACAATGAGAATCCATATATAGATGTCTGCCGCGTGCCGAGTGCCGGGTCCCGACGGTGCCGCTGGGCTTCCGATCTATATACATATATATAATACCAGTGAAACATGCATGCATAACTCCCATTCATAACTAACTATACCGTTCTTTTAAATAAAAAAGACGAACCTCAAACAATTAAAGAGCTAACTAAGTCCAATGTATGCAATGGTTTTTTATTCCAATGATAATATATACCTTTTTTTCATAAGTCGCCGATAGTACAATGGTAAGCATTCATCAAGATTGGTGATAAAAATACAGTTTTTTGTCAAAATTGATTTTATTCTAAAAACTACGTTATTTTGAATTACAAAAGGCACTAGATGTAGCAATTTCCTTTAAAATGAGCCATTGAAACAGCTCTCTATGATTTCCCAGTGCCTAGCTAGCTGAGGAGAAGGAGAAAATTAAACAAAAAAGATGTCGTTTACCCAGAATATCGTAGTAGCTGCCACTTTTCTTGATGTTTCAAGCCAATATATTTTCCTTGTTGTTCAAGCCAAGGAACGGTAAGTTTCCTATACAGAGGTTTCGGGCAAGGCAGTTCTAATGGTGCACTTCGGTTTTTTTTTTATCTGATTCTAGTCTTAGGAGTTATGGACTATTTTATTTTTAGCTATGGGGCGTGATCGTCTCTTACTAGGTTGCTAGCTACCGCTGCAACTCGGATACCAATGCAACCCAGACTTACTGTAATCTTACTAGGTTGCTAGCTACCACTGTAACCCGGATTAATATTAGACAAACAGGAAAATGCCTACGGCGTTTTCTTCTTATAAATAGTAACAGACGAACCTCAAACAATCAAGTAGCTAACTAAGTCAATGTATGCAATGGTTTGTTATTCTAATGATCGTCTAAGTCCAATGTATGGAATGGTTTGTTATTTTAGTGATTTACTAACCTATACTATAGTTAAGTGGCCTATATAATTTAGTATAGGCAAGAGGTCGTTCTTTACTATAAAGGTTTCGGACAAGGCGGTTCTAATGGTGTACTTTTTGTTTTGATCTGACTCCTTTTTTAGGAACTATGGGTTTTTATATTTCTTAACATTGGACGTGATCGTCTCTTACTAGGTTGCTAGCTACCGCTGCAACCCGGATTCTTTTCAAGTTACTATCTCTGTTGTTTGTGTAGTACTGTTTTTTCAACTTGCGTATAGCTTGCCTCGATCTAACCATTATCTAATCAAGAATGAGAGAATTTACATCTTTGTCGTTCTTAAGTAGTAATTATGACGTCACGGCGTAATGATTTTATTGACGTCATGGCGCAATGATATTATTTCATGACGTCTTCAGAAACAACAATATATTTTCGTGTTTTTCTATTCACGTCATAGCTCTAATATAAAAACTATGATGACATTCATTATTTATCTAGTAGGGTTTCAGACAAGGTAGTTCTAATGATATGCTTTTGTTTTGATCTGACTCTATTTTAGGAGTTTTGGGTTTTTATATTTCT
This sequence comes from Artemia sinica, assembly GCA_027921565.1. Lineage (NCBI taxonomy): Eukaryota > Metazoa > Arthropoda > Branchiopoda > Anostraca > Artemiidae > Artemia > Artemia sinica. The sequence goes on along the minus strand of CM051259.1, from coordinate 49,305,880 downwards.
TAGCATTGGACTGATCGTCTCTTACTAGGTTGCTAGCTACTGCTGCAACCCAAATTCACATATATATTTATTTATGAGAGGCAGCCTGGCCGAGTGGTCCAAGGCACTGGTGTTAGCCACCAGTCTCTTCGGAGGCGTGGGTTCAAATCTTACCGCTGGTATACGATTATGTTTGAAAGACTGCAGTGTGAAGACATCGAAAATGCAGTTTTTGGTGGAAAAATTTATTCTCTTTTAGAAATAATTTATTTTAGTTACTATAGATTTTTAACCCAATTAATTTCCTTTAAAATGAGCTATTGAACAACCCTCTACGATGTTCCAGTGCCAAGCTATCTCTGGATACAAAAGAAAAGAGAAAAAAATATCCCGTTTAGGCAGAATGTTGTAATAGCTGCCACTTTTCTTGATTTTCAAGCCAATATATTTCCCTTGCTGTTCAAGCCAAGGGACAGAAAGTTTCCTATACAGGGGTTTCGGACAAGGCGGTTCTAATGGTGTACTTTTTGTTTTGATCTGACTCCTTTTTTAGGAACTATGGGTTTTTATATTTCTTAACATTGGACGTGATCGTCTCTTACTAGGTTGCTAGCTACCGCTGCAACCCGGATTACTATCTTGATTATCCTATTATCATTTCTTAAGTCTCATATCAAGGACCCATAACCTAACAAAAAATAAAACTAATTGTTAAATTTTCAGGTATTTTGTTAGTTTGAATGAAAAAGATTAAAATTATTGCTCAGATATAATAAATATTTTTGCAGTTTACATAATAGCTTTAGCGATTTTAAACTGAAAAATAAGATATATAAAAAAATTGATTTTTTTTCGTCTGGAAATACTTATATTAAATCTCACGTCGGGTAGTTAGAACCTAACCAAAAATAAAACTAATTTTAAAATTTTAAGGTATTTTTAGACTTCACTGTGGATATATGGAGGCATAATTGTCCTTTACTTAGTTTCAGCTTTATTCGATGATCGAGCCTTTATGTAAATGAAGTCTTTTGGAACCGCTGAATTGAGAGGCTGGACAGAAAAAAATGTTCAACCAATGTAGATTTTGCGCTTTCTGTCAGTTTCTGAAGGATTGCAGCTTCCGGTATTTCAGGTAAATTATCAACACCAACCGCTTTTTCAGCAAGACGGGCTTCAAGTATTTTTTTTAAATCTTCTAGGGTGTATGCATGTATTGTTTTATAGAGACTGTTGTTCTCTCTTAACCACAAACAGTGCTTCATGGACTTTTCTCAGATCTATTAGTGCAGTCCAAACATTCTTGTTGTAAGTAGGCTGACCATTGACAATGACTACAAAACTATCAATGTTAAGAAGTTTTTCAGGCTGAATATCTGCATTTGCTTGCACATCAACAGGTAGATATACTATTCTCCCCTTAAGAGCGTCAACAAGTTCTGTTCTAGGTCTCTTCAATGCAGTTACTTGCCCTAATCTGACGATCGTAAGACAAGGCATTACAAATCGAATCATTGCCATTTCAAAATTATTTAAACACTTTATACATTCCGGTGTACAGTCTATATGAAGGTTATTTAATACTGATCGGACATTCTCCTGACTTTTCAACATTTTCCCAGCACAGTAATCACAGACAAAGAATGAATCTATGACATCCTCTTTCCAACCTGTACATTGAATTAGTTGTTCTCTGTCATCTTTGGGTATGTCCTGTTGTAGGTGTTCTAAAATCGTGGCCATCATTACATCAAAACCTTTCTTATTTGAAAGGGATCTTAGACTCTTCAATTGGTATTTTGTCTTTATCTGCTCACAACTGTCACAATGCATTGTGGGGTATACATCCCTAATGTTAGCTACCTTATCAAGGCTCTCACCAAATAATTTTATTATTGTATTTTCATCCACAGAAACTCTAATATTGCTATCACCGTAAATGAAGTCTTGACTATTATTATGACAGAGTCTACTTGACACTTCTTCTATGTAATGACTTAGTTCCTTGTACGAGCCCTCGACTTTTAGTAGATTAATAAGTTGTATAATCTTACATTTTGATACTGCCTTATATACGCTATTAATGAAACAGTTCAAGACAGGAAAATGTGGAGCTAGTGCCCTTAGAGAACGCAAATAGCTCTGACATCCCTCATTTGGGCTACAGTATAACGAATGCCCATGCTTTCTTGTGTCCCTGTAATTGATTTCACAATAATCCAAGCCGCCAAGGTAGAAATTAACCACGTTGTCAGTTGAAAATTTTAATGCTATATTATTTTCAAGGATATCAAAAAGAATTTGACATAATTCAATATCCGTCGGATAGAGCTTGCAGATATCAGGGTGACATTGCCAAGTAACCTGCTGCCCAATTTTTGGTTTTGAATGTTTACTCAGATTGTTATAGGTGACTTCAGCCATCATAATTTCCTTGTCAGATCTAGTTTTAGAGCATTTTTCAATAGTTGTCTCGTACTTTTCAGGACAGTTTGTTCTACTACACAGAGAATTTTTTGCCAAATATTCAGTAGAACTAAACGAACTGTTTAAAACAGAGTTAGAAACGCTTTTTTCTTGAGTCGGTGTTCCAGGAATTTGTTCTAAATCATTAGTCTTACAAACACATTTACTAATAACCCTAACAGGCTCGTTTTCGCCATAATTGAAAAACATTGCTTTTCCTTCGCTGTTGATAGGTATGCTTGTATATATATTTTTATTGCTGCTACATAAACTGCAATTGCTCCTTCCAAAATTAATATACGAATTTTCTAAGAAGTACGCCTCCGTATATTCACTGTGTTGTCGAACATTTTCCATTGCATCTATAAACTGTTCCGCAGTTGCCAATCCATACCTTGGAAGCTTTTCGTTAAACTGACAACATTTCTTTTGGATATTACTATGAAGCTTTGCCAAGGAATTTCTAGCCGACTTTTCAACAGCATCCGCTCTTTCAAAAGAGAACTTTAATCTGTAATTTTGAATACTTTTTGTGATCCCGATAAAACATGCGTAAAATGTTTCTCAATTTACAAAGATCAGCCTGCATTTTTTGCCATCTTCTTGTATTTCTGAATGTAATTTTTCCCTTTGTCCTTATGCGTTCTTCGGTACAACCTCGCAGAGAATTTAATTTTTTCATTATAGATTTTGTCACCCCAGTAACGCTCCTTGATCTTTTGTTTGGCTGTCTCAATTTTTGCATGTCTATAATCTTCATCATTGTGATAACACATCTTGCTGTTTTGTTTTGCTCTCTCAATTATTACTTCTCGATACGCCTGGTCGGTCGAATACCTTTGTTTTGCTCTCTCAATTATTACTTCTCGATACGCCTGGTCGGGTTGAATACCTTTGTTTTGCTCTCTCAATTTTTACTTCTCGATGCGCCTGGTCGGTTGAATACCTTTGTTTTGCTCTCTCAATTATTACTTCTCGATACGCCTGGTCGGTTGAATACCTTTGTTTTGCTCTCTCAATTTTTACTTCTCGATGCGCCTGGTCGGTTGAATACCTTTGCTTTTCTCTTTTCAAGATACTATCTCTGTTGTTTGTGTAGTACTGTTTTTTCAAATTGCGTATAGCTTGCTTCGATCTAACCATTATTCTAATCAAGAATGAGAGAATTTATATCTGTGTCGTTCTTAAGTAGTAATTATGACGTCACGGCGTAATGATTTTATTGACGTCAAGGCGCAATGATATTATTTCATGACGTCATCAGAAACAACAATATAATTTCGTGTTTTTTCTATTCACTTTATAGCTCTAATATAAAGCTACGACATTCATTATTTATCTAGTAGGGTTTCAGACAAGGTAGTTCTAATGATGTACTTTTGTTTTGATCTTACTCTATTTTTAGGACTTTTGTTATATTTCTTAGCATGGGACTGATCGTCTCTTACTAGGTTGCTAGCTACTGCTGCAACCCAAATTCACATATATATTTATTTATGAGAGGCAGCCTGGCCGAGTGGTCCAAGACACTGGTGTTAGCCACCAGTCTCTTCGGAGGCGTGGGTTCAAATCTTACCGCTGGTATACGATTATGTTTGAAAGACTGCAGTGTGAAAAGACATCAAAAATGCAGTTTTTGGTGGAAAAATTTATTCTCTTTTAGAAATAATTTATTTTAGTTACTATAGATTTTTAACCCAATTAATTTCCTTTAAAATGAGCTATTGAACAACCCTCTACGATGTTCCAGTGCCAAGCTATCTGTGGAAAAGAAAAAGAAAAAAAAAGAAAAAAATATCCCGTTTGGGGAGAATAACGTGGTTAAAGTCAATTTTCTTGATTTTCAAGCCAATATATTTCCCTTGCTGTTCAAGCCAAGGGACAGAAAGTTTCCTATACAGGGGTTTCGGACAAGGCGGTTCTAATGGTGTACTTTTTGTTTTGATCTGACTCCTTTGTTAGGAACTATGGGTTTTTATATTTTCTTAACATTGGACGTGATCGTCTCTTACTAGGTTGCTAGCTATCGCTGCAACCCGGACTAACTACATCCAACGACTATGACGTCATTGATCAATATTGTACAAAAAAAATTAAGTTTTTCGTAAAAAATTGATTTTATTTAAATAAAAATTAAGTAAAAATGGCACTAGATCTAGAGATTTCATTTAAAATGAGCCATTGAACAACTCTCTACGATGTTCCAGTGCCAAGCTATCTGTGGAAAAGAAGAAGAAAGAAAGAAAAAAAAGATGCTGTTTTGGAGAATAAACGTGGTTAAAGTCAATTTTCTTGATTTTCAAGCCAATATATTTCCCTTGCTGATCAAGCCAAATGACAGAAAGTTCCTTATACAGGGGTTTCAGACATGGCGGTTCTAATGGTGGACTTTTTGTTTTGATCTGACTATTTTTAGGAGTTATGGGTTTTATATATATTAGCATTGGACGTGATCGTCTTTTACTAGGTTTCTAGCTACCGCTGCAACCCGGACAAGCCGAAATATTTTCTTGGTTGTTAAAGCAAAGAGACTCCGGCTTACAGCTGCCGCTGCAACCCGGATGCCGCTGATATCTGGATAGCTTGCAACTACTCCTGGAACCACCATGTACTTTACTGTACTTTACTGTACATTTATGATGAACTATATCGGTCCTTTATGTAAGTTGCTAGCTACCGCTGCAACCCGGATAATAAACTGATTACAAATAGGAAAAAGCCTACGGCTTTTTCTTCTTTGAAATAGTAAGGGACGAACCTCAAACAATCAAGTTGCTAACTAATTCCAACGTATGCAATTGTTTGTTATTCCAATAATCGTCTTTTAATATAATCCTAAAAAACTAATTCTATTTAAAAATAATATTTTTTAATTACAAAACGTTTTTAACCCCATTAATTTCCTTTTAAAATGAGCTATTGAACAATTCTCTACGATGTTCCGGTGCCAAGCTATCTGTGGAATTACTAACCTATACTATAATTAAGTGACGTATAAAATTTAGTATAGGCACAATGTTGTTCTTTATTATACGTGTCTTCTTAGGTTGCTAGCTACCGCTGCAACCCGGATTTAAAATGAGCCATTGAACAACTCTCTACGATGTTCCAGTGCCAAGCTATCTGTGGAGTTACTAACCTATACTATAATTAAGTGGCGTATAAAATTTATATAGGCAAGAGGTCGTTCTTTATTATAAAAGTAACTACCCCTGGAACCACCATTTATCAGTTACTATGGATGAGAGATCGTTCTTTACTGTAAATTATTTATTAACTATAAATACAAACAGGAAAAAGCCTACGGCTTTTTCTTCTTTTAAATAGTAAGAGACGAAACTCAAACAATCAAGTAGCTAACTAAGTCCAATGTATGGAATGGTTTGTTATTTAAGTGATCGTCTTTTAATGTAAATTTACCAACCTATACTATAGTTAAGTAGCCTATATAATTTAGCATAGGCAAGAGGTCGTTTTTTATTATAATCTTTTGTCTAGCCTGCTCAATTCTTGCTTCTTTGTAATCTTCATCATTTTGATAACGCTCCTTGATCTTTTGTTTGGCTGTCTCAATTTTCACTTCTCGATACACCTGGACGGTTGAATACCTTTGCTGTTGGTTTTTCTTATATTTGATGCGGTAATCTTCATCATTGTGATAACTCTCCTTGAACTTTTGTTTGGCTGTCTCAATTTTTGCATGTCTATAATCTTCATCATTGAGATAACACATCTTGCTGTTTTGTTTTGCTCTCTCAATTATTACTTCTCGATACGCCTGGTCGGTTGAATACCTTTGCTTTTTTCTTTTCAAGTTACTATCTCTGTTGTTTGTGTAGTACTGTTTTTTTCAACTTGCGTATAGCTTGCTTCGATCTAACCATTATCTAATCAAGAATGAGAGAATTTACATCTTTGTCGTTCTTAAGTAGTAATTATGACGTCACGGCGTAATGATTTTATTGACGTCATGGCGCAATGATATTATTTCATGACGTCTTCAGAAACAACAATATATTTTCGTGTTTTTCTATTCACGTCATAGCTCTAATATAAAACTATGATGCCATTCATTATTTATCTAGTAGGGTTTCAGACAAGGTAGTTCTAATGATATACTTTTGTTTTGATCTGACTCTATTTTTAGGAGTTTTGGGTTTTTATATTTCTTAGCATTGGACTGATCGTCTCTTACGAGGTTGCTAGCTACTGCTGCAACCCAAATTCACATATATATTTATTTATGAGAGGCAGCCTGGCCGAGTGGTCCAAGGCACTGGTGTTAGCCACCAGTCTCTTCGGAGGCGTGGGTTCAAATCTTACCGCTGGTATGCGATTATGTTTGAAAGACTGCAGTGTGAAAAGACATCGAAAATGCAGTTTTTGGTGGAAAAAATTTATTCTCTTTTAGAAATAATTTATTTTAGTTACTATAGATTTTTAACCCAATTAATTTCCTTTAAAATGAGCTATTGAACAACCCTCTACGATGTTCCAGTGCCAAGCTATCTCTGGATACAAAAGAAAAAGAGAGAAAAAAAAGAAAAAAAAAATATCCCGTTTAGGCAGAATGTTGTAGTAGCTGCCACTTTTCATGATTTTCAAGCCAATATATTTCCGTTGCTGTTCAAGCCAAGGGACAGAAAGTTTCCTATACAGGGGTTTCGGACAAGGCGGTTCTAATGGTGTACTTTTTGTTTTGATCTGACTCCTCTGTTAGGAACTATGGGTTTTTATATTTTTAACATTGGACGTGATCGTCTTTTTACTAGGTTGCTAGCTACCGCTGCAATCCGGATTATGATTTATGTACAAAAGTCAAATATCTTTGAAAAGACTGCAGTATGAAAAGACATCAAAAATGCAGTTTTTAATGGAAAAATTTTTATTCTCTCTTAGAAATAATTTATTTTAGTTACAAAATATTTTAACCCAATTAATTTCCTTTAAAATGAGCCATTGGAGAACTCTCTACGATGTTCCAGTGCCAAGCTATCTGTGGAAAATAAGAAAGAAAAAAGAAAAAAATATGCCGTTTAGGCAGAATTTTGTAGTAGCTGCCGCTTTTCTTGATTTTCAAGCCAACATATTTCCCTTGCTGTTCAAGCCAAGGGACAGAAAGTTTCCTATACAGGGATTTCGAACAAGGCGGTTCTAATGGTGTACTTTTTGTTTTGATCTGACTCCTTTTTTTTGCAGCAATGGGTTTTTATATTTCTTAACATTGGACGTGATCGTCTCTTACTTGGTTGCTAACTACCGCTGCAACCCGGATTTTCTTGATTTTCAAACCATTATATTTTTCTTGTTATTCAAGCCAAGTGACGGTAAGTTTCCTATATAGGGCTATTGTACAAGGTGGTTCCACTAGGGTACTTCTTGTTCTGATCTGACTCTATTTTAAGAAGTTATATGGATTATTCTCTTACTAGGCTGCTAGTCAATCAACCTGGATTAACGAAATTATTATCATGTCTTTTGTGTAACTTGTTTTCATAAGTCTCCGATAGTAAAATGGTAAGCATACCCAGTTGTCACGCGGGAGACCGGGGTTCGATTCCCTGTCAAGGAGAAGTTTTAATACATTGAATTTACAGCACTATCTTTTCAATTTAAAATTTAAAAAAGAAAACAATGTTCATTTCCTTTGGGCTTGAGTTCGCTCTTTACTATAATATATTTCTTAACATTGGACGTGATCGTCTCTTACTAGGTTGCTAGCTACCGCTGCAAGCCGGATGGTATTCTACTCCCTAGGTCACAGGTTCAATTCCTGCCAAAGACAATTTTTACACAATTGTCTATTTCTAACTTCTATTTCTAAACTTTTATTAATAACTACTTGACTAAGACCATTTATGATGAACGATATCAATCTATTATGTAACTATGGGCTACAGTTCGCTCTTTAATGTAAAACAAGAAAAAAAAATATATCCCGTTTAGGCAGAATGTTGTAGTAGCTGCCACTTTTCTTGATTTTTAAGCCAATATATTTCCCTTGCTGTTCAAGCCAAGGGACAGAAAGTTTCCTATACAGGGGTTTCAGACAAGGCGGTTCTAATGGTGTACTTTTTGTTTGATCTGACTTTTTTTTTAGAAACTATGGGTTTTTATATTTCTTAACATTGGACGTGATCGTCTCTTACTAGGTTGCTAGCTACCGATGCAACCCGGATACTCATCAATTAAAATTCTTTGGCACTCTAAATGGTGACAGCTTGTTTTTTTTTTTGTAACAGTTTTTGCGCGATTTTTTATTCCAATTTTGTAGAAGCGGAAGATACATCCTCAAAACTTAAGTCGGGGGGGGGGGCTTGGGTGTGGAATGGGCAGTTGCCCTCACCCCCTGCCCCATAGCAAATCATGCACCTGCTTATCGGTCTTTAGTATAGACTACTGCTGCAACCCGGATTCACATATATAGTTATGAGAGGCAGCATGGCCGAGTGGTCCAAGACGCTGGTGTTAGCCACCAGTCTCTTTGGAGGTGTGGATTCAAATCTTACCGCTGGTATACGATTATGATTTATGTACAAAAAAATCAAATATCTTTGAAAAGACTGCAGTATGAAAAGACATCAAAAAGGCAGTTTTTAGTGGAAAATTTGTTCTCTTTTAGAAATATGTTTGTGCAAGACTCGGTATCCATAGGTAATCATCAAGTACTTCGAAGAAAATGTTGTATCATGAGTAGTACCCATAGGTACATGCTGAAATTTCGCTGTTCTGAAATCTAGATAAAGCTAATTTAACCTTAAGATCGATCACGGGACTCGTATTTATAAGGGTTAGCTGTTACGATTAACCATCTCCATGTTCATCTTTTACTCCTTCTATACTAGGCAGGCTATTTTATCCATGTATTCTCCTCATACACTATGGGATACTTCTCCATTGCTGTTTGATAAATATTTCTCCCGAGTTATGACACAACTCCTGGTCACTGACGTAAGATTAAAACCATCCAGCCTTGATTTATGAAGAACCTCTTGCTATTTTATTCATTTTTACCTCATGTTGTTGCTTTTGTTTATGGGATTGTGCGGCAAATAATGGCTACGATTCACAACAAGAGTTTAACAACATCTAATTTTAAATCGGGCTTTCTAATTGTTTAACGGTTTTCCAAAACCCTTCCCAACAGTAAGGGATCCAAACCTTGTTGGCATGCTCATCCTCAACCTGAAGGCATGTACCCTCCCTTCTAAATTTTATTGCTCGCTTTATTGCTGAGTTCTCGAGAACCGATAACCGAATATAATTGATAACCGAAACCGCTAATAATAATAATAATCACACATTTCATCTAAGGAGGAAAACAATTATTAAAAAGGCATAAAAAAGGAGGAAAAAGGCATATAGAAGAAAAAAAAACCGTAGCACGTACTTATTTGTGAATACCCGAGGAAAAGAGAATTATCCCTTCCTCCAATGCAAAATATGAAGTCAATTTACCCTCTTCTCTCTCCTCCCAAAAAACCTGTAAGTTTCAATTCTATCCCCAAGGTGTGGAAAAAAAAGCAAGGGGACCAACCATAAACTACATATCACCCTTCTAATGGGAAAGTATAGTAGAAACTAGGTATAATGGGAAATGTATACTAGGAAATGCTGAATGGCGTCAGGTAACCATTGTATAGCATCACACGATTGAATACTAGCTGAATACTAGTTATTAAGTCGGAGTCACAGACTTAGACATTTATGTAGGCTGATATCGGGAGACTTAGTAATTATCTTGAAAATCGGAATTGAACTAATACTGGACCATTTTTGAATGTTATTTTCCGATTTAGTTCTATTAGAAATTCTATTAAAAATACTGTCGAACTAGGAAGAAACTAGGAAGAACTAGGAACACAAATACTGTGGAAGTGCGGAGAAACGGGGGAGGCCTCACTCCAGATCTTGAATACAAACGATTTTTTCAAAGTTTTTTTTTTTACTTTCTGTTTAATTTTTATATCTTGTGTTTTTGAATTTTTATCTGCCCCCCCCCCCCGCCCAACCCGCCCCTAACATTCTGCATCACGGGGGACATGTCCTCTTTGCCAATGTTCCGTTTGAAACTTCACAGCAGATGGCAAATTTCAAAAATACACAGGAACCTATAACATATTGACGTTGTAAATATGTTTGACAGTTTAATGGTGTCAATTGAGGTAATAAGCCCAATAATCAGCTCGTAGAATTTGACAACTGGGAATAAAATAACATGACTAATGCTAGAGAAGTTTTTCTGGGTTTTCTTACCGATTGTCATACTTGCGGAAATCCGGATTTAAAGTTAAGAACTATAATTTAGGCTATTGTTTAGAAAAGGTGTAGGGTTTGACCCTTTTTTTAGGAATAAAAGAAGCCAAAAAATTCGGATTTTTTAAAACTTCCCCTCCTGTTTCCAAATTTAGGACTATGGCTACAACCACAAAACGTTTTGAGCCTATGATTATTTTTAGTAGCAGTTGCTCCAGTATACTACTACTACTACTACTACTAACAACTCATCGCAGCACCAAGCCGCCTGAGGCCAAACACAGCTACGCACGCTCCTCCTCCACCCCAATCTATTCAAAGCCTCCCTTTTTACACCCGCCCACGAAGTTCCCATTTCCTTTAAATCTTTCTTTATGACGTCGTCCCAACCCAGACGGGGACGACCTGCTTTCCGTTTAGCCCTAGATGGTTGGCCGAAAAGAACAATCTTCGGCAATCTGTCATCCTTCATCCGAACAACATGCCCTAACCACCTCAACCTTTCTTTCATTATAGACCTAGAAAGCGGTATTGAACCACATTTTTCGTATAGCCTATTGTTTGAAATACGGTCAGTCAGCCGGGTACCCAGAACAATCCTTAAGCAATTTCTCTGGAAAACATCTAGCAAATCTTCATCCGCTTTTCGGAGCGTCCATGCTTCAGAGCCATATTTGACCACTGTCATCATCACTGTAGCTTCTAAGATTCTAATCTTGGTTTGCAGACTTATCTTCCTATTCTTCCAGACTTTTTTTAACTGTGAAAAAACACCCTGAGCCTTGGCTATTCTATTTTTAACATCTTCACTGCTCCCACCATCTTTACTAATAATACTACCAAGGTAAGTGAAACTGCCCACCTGATCAATCTTCTCATTACCCAACGTCACCTTTTCATCTTCACTTATTCCTAGCCTTAGTGACTTGGTCTTCCTAACATTAATTTTCAAACCAATACTAGCACCCTGCACTAGCAAAACCTCTAAAACTTCATTCATTTTGCTCACACTTTCATCTAGGATGCTTAAATCATCAGCATAATCCAAGTCCAGGAGACTTTTTCCTCCCCATTTGATTCCGTGGTCTCCCATTGCCTTTCCTGTGCTCCTTAAAACAAAGTCCATCAAAATAATCCATATAAAGGGGGATAGAACACAACCCTGCTTAACTCCTGATTTAATACAAAACCCGCTGCTAACCTCATTTCCTACCTTAACCGCAGCAGTGTTATTCTCGTACATAGCACTAATCACTTTAATGTATTTGTCTGGTATACCATACAAGGATAAAACCTTTACTAAAGCTCCTCTATCAACAGAATCGAACGCTTGCTCATAATCTATAAAACTGAGGACCAAAGGTGTTTGAAAACTTAGGCACTTCTCAATTATTAACCTAAGAGTGAAAATTTGGTCAACACATCCTCTACCTTTTCTAAAACCGCACTGCTCTCCTCTTAAAACTTTGTCTACGGCATCTCTCAGTCTAAAAAGTATCATATTACTAAGCAATTTGCTACCTACAGAGACCAGACTAATGCCTCGATAATTACCACACTCACTTTTATCACCTTTCTTATAAAGTGGCTTAATTAAGGTTTTCCTAAAATCATTAGGTACTTCCCCTTTTTCAAAAATCATATTCATAATCTCCAATAACTTATTTCTAACCTCAGAGCCACCATATTTTAAGAAACTCATTTACTACCCTATCAGCACCTGGAGCCTTGTTATTCTTTAATCCTTTTAGTACTGTTTCTAATTCTCCTCACAAAACAAATCTTCCTTCACATCCAAGGTATCACAAACTTTTTCATTTTCCTCTATATTTTTTCCTGCAACTCTATCTCGGTTAAGCAAATTCTCAAATGTTCGGCCCATCTCGCTTTAGCTTTTGTCTTATCGCTAATTGCCACCCCATTCCTATCTTAACTGGGACAAGTCCGGATTGACTACTACCTCTCAATTTGTTAACGTGCCAGTACAATATTTTACTATTATGCCGTCTAGCTGCATCTTCTAAATCCTCGGCAATTTTATCCATGGCCTCCACTTCACACCTCCTTAATTCATATTTCAATGCTTTCTCCACTTTCTTTACATTTCTTTTGCTTTCATGTGATCTATCACTCAGATAATTCTTGTACAAGTCCTTTCTCCTTTCTATTAAACTTAAAGCTTTTTCACTAATATTCTTAGCTGCAGTTCTAGCTTTCTTCCCTAATACACCTTCAGCAAACTTCACAAATTATTTTTCTAAAATTATTCCAACCATCTTCCACATTATCAAATTTTAAACTCTCAAGTTTAGTATTCAACTGTTCCTGGAAAGTTTTCTCTCAAATTCTCATCCTGGAGTCTACTAACATCATAACTTCCCGGGAGGTAATCACCCTTCCAATATTTCAGCTTTAAATTAACCCTTGACACTACTAGATGGTGATCTTTACTTTTAACATCAATAACAGCACTCCTATATACCCTAGTATCTTGTATTGATCCTGCCAGTCTTCGATTTACTATAACATAATCAATAAGGTTTGCTGTCTTACCATCACGTGAATACCATGTTAGCTTATGAGCCATTTTATGACCAAAACACCGTATTGGTTATAACTAGATTGTTATACATACAAAATTGCAAAAGTCTGTATCCATTACTGTTTTCTTTTCCTACACCAAATTTACCTAAGCTGGGATACCATCTATCCTTATTTCTACCAACCTGGGCGTTAAAAAATCTCCCAGCAATAACATCATATTTCTACCTGGGACCTTGTCTATTTGCTCCTGTAACTGTAAGTAGAATTCATCTGAGTCACTAGTATCTCCATCAGTCGGTTCTACAGGGGCGTATACTACTATAACTGATACCTTGAACTTTCTAGTCATAAAATGAGCAATTAGTATTCTATTATTAATACCTTCCCAGCCTAAACAAGACTTAGCAGCTTCCTTATTCATCATGAGCCCTACTCCCTGTCTATGTAACCCATCCTTCCTGCCTGAGTAAACAAATTCTATATGACCTAATTTCATGCTTCCTACCCCTGGGATATGAGTTTCTGAAACTCCTAATAGATCCAGTTCAAATCGCCTGAATTCGTCAGTCAAAATGTCGATACGATAGTCATTTTTTAATGTCGTAACATTCCAAGTTCCAATTTTCATGTTCTTTAAATCATTGAAATTTTTTTCGCCTCAGGAAAAGCAATGATCCCGGATACCAGTGCAGGACGGGGATCACATATCTTCTCAAGTCTACACCGAAGTGCTTAAGCCGGCTTAGAACCGGACAGCAAGAAGTCCCTGGGACCTCCATGAATGGAGGCTTTGTGCAATCCTGGGCCCATCTTGGTCACAACATGGTTTTCAGCGCTTGGCGATGCTCTTCTATCAACAAGAGTCGAAATCCTGCACAGACAATCTCAAGCCTATTACCTCCGACTCATTATATATTCATGCCTACAAATATTATGCTACTACGGGGAGGCAACCCGTAATAGATAAATCAGCTAGGAAGAGTTTTTCAGCCCAAAGACGCCCATCAAAACATACCAATCCCAGAAATTGTCCATTAGTCAGAATCCCGTGCGAAATGCTGTGTCGTTTACTAGGCTATAATTTTCCTCGAGGGGCGCCACTCCTCAAGTGGGAATAGAGTTGACCGCAAGGTCCCCAGTCTTGCAGGTACCCCGAAAAGGTCGAGGCAGCCCTTTGCAGAGGCCGTTGTCCATAGATCTGGATCTTACGCCCTGCCGCAGTTGTCCTCCTATAGAGGATCCTCCCGCGATGGTGTTCTGCATCACCATGCAATTTAACCCATTGCTGGGAGAAGATTTGCAACTCATGGAACTTGTGGATAAACAAGTGGGCCCTTTTGAGTGTACATTTGAGGGGCCTTCTTCCTCCTCCGCCTGTATTATGACCCCGGGCAAGGGTGCCCCAGATTCTATTATGGACCCCCAGGGACAAGGTCCCCCCTTGGTCCATGCCTCCTATGGAGTACCCTACATATCTGTAGAGCGTTCCCCTATCGCCACCTGGGGACGATCTACATCAGTGATCAAACCTATTTCTTCCCTACTAATTTTAAAATCAATTCCATCACCAAATGTGGTGTGGAAAAATATTATCCTATATCTAGTCCAAACTCTGAATAGATTTGATCTGTGTTTTTACAGACAATATCCAACAGAGTTAAAACGTCACTGGCCAAGTACAGTCTACAATAGTCCCACCTATGGGTTTTTACAATTACCCTTACCCCACACCTTCTTGGCAAATTCGTATTCCTCGGCACTGCATTCAGTGTTGGTGAGTGAATTAAAGAAAGCTTCAATTGGAGGTAGTTTCTCCTCGCTTAAGCGAGCGCCCAGAACAGTAATAGTCGTATGCATATACACCTTTACAGGTCAACATGTCGTACATTTCACTGTCTGTAAAGTGCTGTTTAAGCAAAGGAAAACTATCAAAATTGTCACTTTTCTGCACTTGAATCAATTGACTCAATGCCTTGGGGAAAAAACTAAAAGAATCTAAAAACCTGATTTTATTCAGGCACCATTCATGGTGAATTGTTGCAAATGAACTCCACAGGCGCGTCTTCTTCTCCAACTGACGAGCAGGGGGGAGATGGCGAATATGGAACCAATGTAACATTTCCATACATAATAAAAATAACAAAATAAAAGTAAAGCCAACAGCTGAACAAGATCTGGATCTTAACGTCTTCACGGTAGCACGTAGGAAACAGCAGACTGATTAATCTCATGTCCCTTATTAAAGCAACATTAGACCTCATCCTCTTTCTCTTTTGGTTTTAGTTTCTTGTGTTTATTTATATATTGAATTTGCCTACTCATGAGCGGTCCTATTGATATGATGTTGAAATCATTTCTGAAATACTCAAACAAAATGTCAAGGCGAAGACATTCTGTTACGCGTGGATTGTTACCATTTAGCGTTTCTGTCTGAAGTCACCCGATAAAAACGAGAGGTTGGAATTTGGCAGTACGCAGAGATCCGACAAGTTGAAAATAAAACGATATTGTAAGAAATCCACTTGAGAAGCCTTTAAGATGTGCATATCTTAGAACTTCTAAAAGAAACTTGTCTATGAAATGTAGCTGTGCATAAAAAATAGTAGTTTTTTTTCCAAATTGAGCATTATCTTATAAATTATTCTTAATTAAGAAATTAGCTGTAGTACTAAATTAAAACTTTATTGTGAAGAACAGGGGTTATGTGGGTAGCAGTCCCCTCACTACATGGAGTAATTTCTATTCATCTTTAGGTTCCACATTGCTCCTTACTTTCCTAAATTTATTTTTCTATCTAATCTAATCTCTGCAAGGATTTCCGCCAAGTCATCTTCACTGAAAAAAAAAGAAAAAAAGAACAAAAAAAAAACCGAAAAGATTACAAGAAAAAAAATTGTAGGAAACAGTTAATCTTTAGAAATCAAACCATAAAAGAAGAAAGAAGATCAAACGATAAAAAGACATGTTGATAAAGAGGCCATAAGGCAAAAACTCATAAAGGCTACTCGAACTTCACAAAAATGCTACCTAACATCATTTCAAACCACATAAGTATGTTCAAGAAGAATGGGTATAGTGACAATTTTTTTATTTTGTTTTAGACGGTTGGGTCTTTTTAAACTTCAGATAATGCGAAAGAATATACATCCTGTATATTTTTAGTTTTCTGGGGGAGGGGGGAGGAAACACCTTATCTGATTTGAAAGAGAGGGGAAATATTTGGAGCTTCGGTATCATATCCCTGAGCTGAGGAAGTCAGGCATACCCAATCCCATTTTGAAATAAATGTGCCAAACACAGAACATGTTTCTAGCTCTACCAATCTGTGTTAGAACTTGTTTTGAGTTTTCTTTTTTCCTTGTTTTCAGCATTCGAGGACACAGTTGGCCTAATAGAAGACCAATCGTATTTTAAAGTTGTGTCAATGATATAAACGATATAACGAAGAGAGAAACAAGCAATACAAAATCTATAAAAACACTCACAAACCGTTTCATCTCGAGTGCACAAAACAGAGAAAGCGATTTAATCTTTTTCTACCAGACAAATTTATTACTTTTAAGACTAAAAATGGCGCTGTCACGACAAAAGACTAAAAATGACTAAAAATGGCGCTGTTATTCAAACTTAAACTACTGTACATTTTTTTTTTTAGTTTTCCACGTATTCGTTAGTTGTTTTAAATAATTTAGATTTTCATTTAGAGAAAATGTTTTTAATATTTGATTTTCTGTTTCTTGTCTTTGGTAAAAACTAATTTACGCTAACAATCATCATTTGTAAAACGTTATGCCAAGACCACACTTACCTCTCTTCAAAATAGCAGTTTATAATAACATTATTGTTATATGATGAAATGCCATATCTACAAACGGAATTTTTACTTTTGAAGATTGGAACTTTGAAAACTCAATCCACTTAACAGACGGAATTGAAAACTTTAAAACGAACAAAAATGATCACTTTACAGCCTATCTAGCAGCTGTCGATAAAAACTAGCGCAAATAAACCAGCTGGTGATATTTCCCTATGTTTGTAGGATTATAGAAAACTAGCGCTTTACTGAAAACACAAAAAATATAGGAGTTTTGGTACAGTAAAAGCAAACCAATTAAGAACAGTCTTAACAGTACAAAAATAAAGCATTTTAGGATTGTTGCTTAATTTTTTTTTCGTTCAATTTGGCATCACTACTGTACAGTGAGCTCAGTCCAGTGATTGCTGTCGTTTTGGACCTGAAAAGGACATTTTATGATTGTTTTCTAGACAAGCTCGAAGTGAAGCAATCTTGATAGCATTAGAACTCACAGACTCGCTTAAGAATTTGTATCATAACTTGAAACTCTCCGTTCTAAAGAGAGAAATAACCGGATTTCCAGAGTTCATATTATGGTTTATTTGTTCTTCATCGAGTAATTCGAGTAATACTAGGTGAGACTAATATGTGAGACCATGGTAAATCAATCCATTATTTTTGTATGCTATTTAATGACATTGCACTTCTTAAGACAATATTTATTTTTGTGCCTAAGTTTTTAAGATAATTTTAATTGTATATTGAAAGTTACTGATATTACAGCTCATGTAAGACTATGAAAAGCGTTATAGATTAGTTTGTTGTTGTGGGGCTACGTAGTCACTTATGACTTTCTTGTTTATTACAGCGAGTGCCAAATGCCACTAAAATTAGCACTTTTGGTGTCATGTCTTAAGCGGACAAGCTGGGGCTAGTGGGCTACCAGAATTTTTTTGAGAAATGTGTAATGGCTCATTTGAAAGCTATTGCTCATATCTACGTGCTTTTTATCAATTCTACCATTTATAAGTGCAAAATAGCATTAAAAACAGCACTTTCGGTGCCACTTCTTAAGTGGAAAAGCTTCGAAGTATAAAAAGGTATCATTGTAATATTTATAGTCCAAACCCCTTAACTGGAGGTTTACAAGAACCCCTAGATATAAGCAATAGCTTTTATATGAGCTATCAAAGATCTGTCTACGATGTTCTAGTAGCCCGCTTTGGTAAATGGCACAAAAGTGACATTTTTAGTGCCATTTGGCACTTGCAGATGGTGGAGTTTAAAAATTCACGTAGATATGAGAATAGCTTTTAAATGAACGATTAAAAGATTCCTATGATGTTCTGGTGACCGGCTAGCCCTGGAAAAAGAAAAAAAAGAGGCATCAGTGCTACCAATGCAAAAAAAGGGATTTTTCTTGTTGTTCAAGGTGGATTACTGTAACTCCCCATTTCATGGTTTTTAACCATGCTGATTCCAACTGTGCCAAGTGTACCATTTCCGAGGGGTCGCAGGCTTTTTTTCAAAATTTCCACAAATTTCTTTTCGCAATAAACTGTTTAAGATGAACCGAAATAATAGTTACCATTCCTCAATCAGTGTGAGATGGCAATTTTTTATCACTAGATAGCATTTTTCATATCGCGTTTTTGACTTTTAGTCACCATTGGCTGGGATTTGCTCTTTACTAGGTTGCAGCTACTGCTGCAACCATGATATGACAAAGTAATGCGGCAATTTAAATTTAACCTATAACAGTTAAGAATTTCAATAAAAACGATAAAACAGTGGTATTGCTTTTCCTGTCAGAGATCATTGAAGTTGAAGCTCAAAGCTTTACGTTTTAAGAATTACGTAGGCTAATAAAAAGAAAAAAAAGTTCCACCCAAAGTCTTAAGGTGACAAAACTACTTACTTGGCTAATTTTTTTGAGCACACGTATCCCCTTCCTTGGAAAATCAAGGTTACTTGAAAATACTCTTAAATTAAAACTTTAAAGTTGCAACCCATACAGAATACTGATTACTGGGGATCTATGAGGAAACTAACTTCTTTTCAAGTGACCTAACTTTTCTAAAAACCTAAATGCTTTCGTCTCGAACCGTAAATGTTTTTACATTCACAATACACTCTGGTAAAAAGTTTTAGATAAAACATATTTTCTTTACCTAGTATATGAAGCATTTTATTGAGAATAATATATATAATTCCACAGCTGGCCCAGCTACTTTCATAAAGGGGAAAATATTTCCCACAAGGAATTATGGTTAAAGTTGCCAACTATGGTGTTTCGAATCTACATGAAAGTTTGTGGGCAAATATTCTTATTTTTCTCTCATTGAATTACTTTTTAGCTTCTAAAATTATCGAATTTCAACTACCTATTGGTTGTCCTTTAATAAAAAAAAAAAAAAAAACAAGCATTTTTTTTAACTGAAAGTAAGGAACGACGTTAAAACTTAAAACGAACAGAAAATTATTCCGTATATGAAGGGGGCTGTCCCCTCCTCAACGCCTCGCTCTTTACGCTAAAGTTTTTTTATTGTTTAAAAAAATAGAGTTGTGAGAAAGTCAAACTTTAGCGTAAAGAGCGAGGCGTTGAGGAGGGGACAGCCCCCTTTCATATACGGAATAATTCTGTTCGTTTTAAGTTTTAACGTCGTTCCTTACTTTCAGTTAAAAAAATTGTTTGTTTTTTTATTTAATTTTTGAACGTTTTTGAATTAATGCAGGTTTTGATTTTGGCTCACCGTACATGAATAATTTAAAACAAAATTTGCATATTATATTTGGTTAAATGGCTTTCTCGAAAACTTGTTTAATTTTATTTACGAACGTTTTTATTAGTAATAAATACACGTAACTTAGAATTAACTTACGTAAGAACTTCTATATTCATAAATTTTTAACACGTATATTAGGGGGTTCGCCCCCTAGTCAATACCCTTCTCTTTAAACTATAGTTCGAATTTTTTTTTCCAGTTCTTTAAAAATTGACCTCTTAATCACAATCAGTTGATCAGTTGAAAAAACTTGTTTTTTTTTTATTTAATTCCTGATCTTTTTCTTTAATAATGCTGGGAAATCCGGCGCCCCCTTCATAGCAATGTCCCTTCCCCCATGAAAACTTCCTTCATGGAAAGAAGTCAAACTTATTGTTTAATAAAAAAAAGAGTTGTGAGAAAGTCAAACTTTAGCGTAAAGAGCGAGGCAAGCCCCCTTCATATACGGAATAATTTCTGTTCGTTTTAAGTTTTAACGTCGTTCCTTACTTTCAGTTAAAAAAACTTGTTTTTTTATTTAATTTTTGAACGTTTCTGAATTAATGCAGGTTTTGATTTTGGCTCACCGTACATGAATAAATTAAAAACAAAATTTGCATATTATATTTGGTTAAATGGCTTTCTCGAAAACTTGTTTAATTTTATTTACGAACGTTTTTTATTAGTAATAAATACACGTAAACTTAGAATTAACTTACGTAACGAACTTCTATATTCATAAATTTTTAACACGTATATTAGGGGGTTCGCCCCTAGTCAATACCCTTCTCTTTAAACTATAGTTCGAATTTTTTTTTTTTCCAGTTCTTTAAAAATGACCTCTTAATCACAATCAGTTGATCAGTTTGAAAAACTTGTTTTTTGTTTTATTTAATTCCTGATCTTTTTCTTTAATAATGCTGGGAAATCCGGCGCCCCCTTCATAGCAATGTCCCTACCCCCCATGAAAACTTCCTTCATGGAAAGATCCTTCCATATAGCCCCCGACCCTCTCCTTCCCCCAACTACCAGAAAAAATCTCCTCTGAAAAAGTCTGTATACTTCCCAATAACCAATACTATATGTTAACATTGATGAGTAAAGTTCATAACTTTCAGCCCTCCCCCTGGGGACTTTGGGGGATCAAGTCATCCTAAAAGACATTTTTTTATCATATTTTCGACCATGCTGAACAAAATGGCTATCTCAAAATTTTGATCGGGTGACTTTGGGAAAAAAAATGAGCGTGGAGGGGGCCTAGTGCCCTCCATTTTTTTTGGTCACTTAAAAAGGGCTCTAGAACTTTTAATTTCCGTTCCAATGAGCCTCCCACGATATTCTAGGACCACTGGGTCGATACGATCACACCCCTGGAAAAAAAAAAAAAAAAAAAAAAAAAAAGCAAACAAACAAAATAAACACGCATACGTGATCTTTCATTTCTGGCAAAAAATGGAAAAATTCCACATTTTTGTAGATAGGAGCTTGAAACCTCTACAGTAGGGTTCTCTGATACTGAATATGATGGTGTGATTTTCATTAAGGTTCTATAACTTTTAGGGGGTCTTTCCCCCTTTTTTTCGAAAATCAGCCAAAATTTTCTCAGGCACGTAACTTTTGATAGGTAAGATTTAAACTTAATGAAACTTATATATTTTGAAATCAGAATTAAAATCTGATTCTTTTGATGTATCTATTGGTATTCAAAATGTCGTTTTTTTAGAGTTTCGGTTAACATTGAGCCGGGGTCGCTTCCTTTTACAGTTCGTTACCACGAAACTGTTTGATAGATTGCGTCTGTTATTATTCCGTTTGACGTAGTTATAAAGAAAGATGCTTATGTGCAACTATACCTTTGTACATTATACCCTTT
Organism: Artemia sinica; assembly: GCA_027921565.1. Lineage (NCBI taxonomy): Eukaryota > Metazoa > Arthropoda > Branchiopoda > Anostraca > Artemiidae > Artemia > Artemia sinica. The sequence goes on along the minus strand of CM051259.1, from coordinate 49,284,201 downwards.
GTACATTTTGAAGAGGGCGAGGGGTAATTCTTCTACTAAAACCTGTTTTTATCTCCCAAATTATTTTATATGAATTGGACCCCTCTGACTTTGCGATGGTGATTTTTGAAAAATAAATATGTTATTAAATACTTTTATAGAATATTTGGCTTCAAAGAAATGAGTAAATACTTGGTCCTCCTCTTTGTCGAAAACACCAATACAGAGGATAAGAAGGAACGCATTCCCAATGATCCCCCCAAAACATCTCCCAATGACCCCCCGGAAACGCGTTATAAAGTGCTAAAATTTGTGTCATTTGCCTTCAAATACCCTTCTTGAAGCAATTCCATAAAATTGAGATTTATTCAGCCTAAACCGGATCGTTTAAATAAAATGAAACAATTACAGATTAAATAAGGATTAAACCCTAAACTTTTTTTAAGATACATAAGTTTATCAGCGATATTAGAGATAGAAGTATTAAGCTCACATTTAAAAAATGAAGGAAAAAATAAAAATTGGTTTCAATTTGGTGCTGTTCATTTTCTAACAAACATTTCATTAAAAACGATGTCTCCAATCGTCAAGAAAAGAAGTTGTTCCCTAATAGAAATCTTGCTCTCAATTGCCTATCAATTTCATAACAGGACGTATCCCCCCTTAATTTATAGTCAAGGGTGCAGTTCCCAAACTTGATACTAGGACAACAGTAAAATAAATCATGTTTTAATGATATCGTTATTTAGCTGCATTTGATTGTAGAAATCCTGAAAGTAATGTCTTTTCTCTGCAAAAATTTCTTTGTTTCTGATTCTTCGTCTAGCAAACAAGTACTTACAAATGATATGTGGCTAAGTGTTTGTATAGACGCAAAGAAGGTTATTAAACTTTATGTGAACTATGCAAACAAATTATGCTGTGAAATTTATAAGTTTAATTAGGAGTGAGTTGGGTACCCTTCCCTCTTTGGTCTAAAAACACGTCTTTATGATTTATGCTGTCGTCATTTAACTATCACATATAACAGGCCCTCTTAAGATCTCTCATAACATTTGAGAGACCCCAAATTCAATTTGGACTCTTTTAGTCTGATGGAATTCAAATATGTGAAGTCTAATGATCGGAAAATGTGTTGGTCATTTCTTGACTTCCCCTCCCAACTCGAAAACATTTGTGGCTATCACCTTAGCAGCAGAAGATGAAAATATTAAAATCAGTAGGCCTATATTTCATTATTTAACTCCAACCTAGGATTGTGACAAATCATAACTTTTCCCTTATATTTTTGTGGGCTGAAAATCTGCTATCTTTATTTTCACATATTTTAAATACATCCAGGTCATATAGGTAATAGAAAAACGTACAGCCAACGCAAATATTACTTTTGACTGTTCTTTTGGGATATCATGTAAATAAACCAAGTTTGGCTTTTTGTTTCACTTTCTACTTCGAAATTCAGTTTTTGCTTGGAAATTAAAAATATAAGAATAAATAACATTTTTCTTTTTAGTTAAGTTCGAGAGAAAATAACTACCCTACTGTTAAATCAGATGCGCATTTTGCTCCATTTTTTCTCTTTAAAATTCAAATAAGGTACTGTCATCTTAAAGAATGCCTTTTATGGAACAGTACGTTGCATTGACTTTAAATAAAGAGCGACTGGATCCAATCTTAACCGAAACTCTAAAATTTTCGATTACAACAGGTACATCAAAAGATTGTTTTTTTTTATACTGATTTTCAAATACAAAAAGATCACCAAGTTTAATATTACCCATCAAAAGCTATGAGTCTGAGAAAATTGACTCAATTTTAAATGCGAGATGTTCTGGAGGAAATTTTCAGCAGGGTTGGAATTATTTGTGAGATTTTTCCGTGGGAGGGGATCTCCGTGGGACAAATTCTCAATTGCGGAATTTTCCACGGAAGAAACTTTCCATTGGGAAAGGGAGGATTTCTCAGAACCAATTTTCACAGAGGTGAATTTCCAGCATGATTTGAAAAAAACGATCAGATTTTTTTTTTTTTTCAAATGAAAGTAAGGAGATTTTCCTGACGAAATTGTGCACGTTGAGTTTCCAGAAAAATTTTCAGCGAGGATGGAATTGTCCAGGGGGAATTTTCTGGTTGGTGGGGTTTTTATATGGAGGGAATTTCTTATCGGGGAATGTTTCGTGGGGGGATTTCCACTAAAGAGGGAACAAAATTTGCCAGCATTATTGAAAAACGATCAGAAATTAAATAAGAAAAACAAAGAAATTTATAGAAATAATTCTGTTCTAGGGAGGCTGCCCCTCCTCATCGCCTCACTCTTGACGCTAATAATTGACTTTTTGCGACAATTCCTCAAGAACGACTCCTGAAACACAAGGACTGTATAATTGGAGTTTGAAGCTTACTAAAAAAAAAAAAAAAAAAAAAAAAAAAAAAAAAAAAAAAAAAAAAAAAAAAAAAAAAAAAAAAAAAAAAAAAATTACATGAAGAACGGATGAAAAAATGGATGGATTGAGGAGGGGGTAGCCCCCTCATGTAAGGAATGATTTTGTTTCAAGTTTTAAGTTCAAATGTTGCTCCTTACTGTCAGTTAACAAAAACTTGTTTTGTATCAAACAGTTCGTGGTAACGAACTGTAAGTAAGGGGCGACCCGGCTCAATGGTAACCGAAAGTCTAAAAAACGGAATTTTGATACCAATAGATACATCAAAAGAATCATATTTTAATTGTGATTTCAAATATATAAGTTTCATCAAGTTTAATCTTACCCATGAAAAGTTACGCGCCTGAGAAAATTTGGCTTGTTTTCGAAAAAAGGGGAAAGACCCCCTAAAAGCTATAGAACCTTTAATGAAAATCATACCATCATATTCAGCGTATAAGAGAACCCTAGTGTAGAGGTTTCAAGCTCCTATCTACAAAAATGTGGAATTTTTTTCATTTTTTTTTGCCAGAAGAAAGATCACGGATGCGTGTTTATTTGTTTATTTTTTTTTTTTTCTTTTTCCCAGGGGTAATCGTATTGACCCAGTGGTCTTAGAATATCGTGAGAGGGCTCATTCGAACGGAAATTAAAAGTTTTAGTGCCCTTTTTAAGTGACCAAAAAAATTGGGGGCAACTTGGCCCCCTCCCACGCTCATTTTTTTTTTCCCAAGTCACCCGATCGAAATTTTGAGATAGCCATTTTGTTCACCATAGTCGAAAATCTAATTAATATGTCTTTGAGGATGACTTAATCCCCCACTGTTTCCGGGGGAAGGGCTGCAAGTTATAAACTTTGCCCATTGTTTACATCTAGTGTTGGTTAATTGCAAGTATACAGGCGTTTTCAGGAGGATTTTTTTTCTAGTGGGGGGTCGGGTTTACAGTAGGGGATACGTGGGAGGATCTTTCCATGGAGGATATTTCCTTGGAGGAAGGCACATTTCTATGAAGGGGGCTCCAGATTTCCCAGCATTATTTAAAAAACGATCAGAAATTAAATAAAAAAACAAGTTTTTTCAACTGAAAGTAAGAAGCAACATTAAAACTTAAAACGAAGAGAAATTATTACGTATATGAGAGGGTTCGCCCTCTAGTCTATACCTTGCTCTTTACGCTACAGTTTTTTTTTAGTACTTTCAAAAGAGCCATCTATTTATAATTAACCGGCCTTTGTGATTCAGGGATATGTGATTCGGACAAAATTCGAACCTTAGCGTAAAGAGCGAGGTATTGACTAGGGAGCGAACTCCGAAATATACGTAACGTAAAAAACATATGAATATAGAAAATCGTTACGTAAGTTAATTCGTAAGTTACGTCAGAACAAAATTTCGAGAAAGCCAATTAGCCAAAAAAAAGGAAAATTAATATGCGAATTTCGTTTTAATTATTCATGTACGAAAAGCCAAAATCAAAGCTGCATTAATTCAAAAACGTTCAAAAATTAACTAAAAAAAACAAGTTTTTTTTAACTGAAAGTAAGGAGCGACATTAAAACTTAAAACGAACAGAAATTATTCCGTATATGAAAAGGGGCTTTCCCCTCCTCAACACCTCGCTCTTTACGCTAAAGTTTTTATTGTTTTAAAAAATAAAGTTGTGAGACAGAGTCAAACTTTAGGGTAAAGAGCGAGGTGTTGAGGAGGGAAAAGCCCCTTTCATATACGGAATAATTTCTGTTCGTTTTAGTTTTTAATGTCGCTCCTTACTTTCAGTTAAAAAAACTTGTTTTTTTTTTAGTTAATTTAGTTTAAGAATGAGTGGAAATATTGTCATGTTGTGTAGTGTTTTGTTACAAAATAGATATAGGTTGTTACTATTATTTTATTTTTAAAACAAGTTTCAGAGTAAATAAAAAATAAAAAGGTCAATGCAAATTTTTGTTCTCCACTGTACTATTCATTCAAAAATTAGTTTTTGACTAGTTGGCTCTTCCCAAAGTTTTTTTTTTTCCTTTTTTTTTATTTCTGAAGTATGGAACACCGATCCGAGCCTGATTTGGCCCAGGTTTAAGACACAGCTTGATATTCATTATTTAAACAAAGACTAATACAGTTGGGACAGCGGTCGCCCTGAATCCAAACACATTCAAAGCCAATTTTTTTTCTAGCAACTGCAGGTCGAATTCGATGTTCTGTTCCAAATAAAGATTAATCTTAAAACATGTATCTAGCAATTGTGTATTGTGCAATTGTGCCACCAACTGACACAGCATTACCATACACTGTGTCCATATTGCAGCTAACTCAAAACCTTTTCAAAAGAGGGGAAGGGGTTTCAAACTTCTGACATATCCAGGGCTTCTGATTATATCTACTTATTATGCTCCCAGTTAAAAAAAGACAATTATGTTAGTTCAACTAATACTATTAACCACTTGCATTTAATTCTTAGGAGAAATTAAAACTAAATATAGGGCTGAGACTTTAGACACCGTCTCTGGATTGTTGTTATGTGTTTAGTTGAGTTTTTTTTTCTTGTCCTGAGTCTCCTAAGGTGTGAATCCATTACTTTGAACAGTTTTTTTTTTCATTTTCGTTTCTCGCCTGTGTTTTCCTGACCATAGAGCCTTACGGGGGGGGGAACTATGTTTAAGTTGTTTTTTGTTGTAAATTTATTGATGGGTAAATAAGTTTGAAACTCTGAACTCTGTCAATTTTTTGTATGCTTTTGAAAACTTTTTTCCTCGAAAAAAAAGAGGTAAAGAATACGGCATTGAACTTTACAGTTTCTACCGGCGGTGCTGATCTCCATTTCTTGGCCCTTCAGCCAGGGAGTGCAATGGGGGGCTGGGGGCCAACCATCCTGTGCTTTCGCACACCCTTCCTGTTTACCTTAGATTTCTCCAGATACCCATTTAAAGCTGGGTCGACTCTAGCTGAGCTTACAGAGTCACGCTACTGACCCCTGTCCCAAACCAAATAATTGAGTACACTAGGATTCGAACCCTCGTTGTCTAGGACAAAGGATCCTAAATCCAGCGCACCAATCTGAAGCTACTGCAAGACCTTCTTTTGCTATCATTACTACTATTTGGTCCACACTGGCTTGTGCTATACATTGTTTCAAAACTATTAAATGAATCATTTATTGTAAAGCTGACATATGCCTTGAAAATGGTATTTTCACTTTTCCTTCCCTTTGTTCATGAATTTCTTAGCGTTTGGCTCTTCAAAACTTCATAGAATAACACGTGAAAAAATCTAATTTCTATAACAAGCACTCCTTGAAATTGATGTCAGAATTTTCACAAAGGAAGAAAAGATCAGAGCCTCTTAGTTTTTGTAAGATCAATTTCAATTTGTGGAATTTCTAGCAAAATATGAGTTCTAGAACGAAAAAGGATATTAAACAAAGTAGTATATTATAAATACACCAGGAAGTACATGTTTCCTTTGAATTAAAAAAAAAAAGCTTTTGTAAAAATAATACAGAGCGATGTTAAGCCATAGACAAACAGAAATAAAGTAAAATAATAATTGAAGCTTAAAACAAATATAATTCATTGTCAATAAATAAGTGAAACCCTGAAACAACACCAATAACCATGAATAATGAAATCCAACATAAAACTAACATACATTACCACCAAAGAAGTACTGCTAACGCTCCCTAAGGCTTGTTAAGATCAGAGCGTCATTTGCGCTTTACGGTAAATAATTTTTATTTTAATCGTTGTATTTTATTTCTCATAACCAAAATCACGGTAATGACCAAATTTGCGAAAAGAATCGTTGAGTATAGATTGAGAGTCTAATTAAATACTAATATTTATTCCTGAAAGTCTCAGCAAATTTGCATTTATTAACGGTGTAAAAGAGAAAACGCGTAAAGTGTATTTTGTTTATCATTAAAGTGTCAATAATGTTTAGTTCTGGTTTTAGTGGTTTAGTTCTGGTTTTTTGAATGCTTAGTGGGCGTTAGCCTTACGCTTGTAAAGTGGTAATATCTGCTGATTATAGGTTGGAGTTAAAATATTCATTGTAATTGGTTTTTTTTTTTTATGAGATTTGGCAGATGCACCCTTTTGGTAATCCGAATGCATATACTGTCTTTTGATTTAGTTCCGCATCCCCCTCAAGTTTACCTGAAAGTTAATACCCTTATCTGCTCTTGAGCTATTGCTAATTTGCCCTTTGGACAACCTGGATGCACATAGTGTCTTTGATTGGGTTCAATATCCCTATTAAAATTCCCTGAAAGTTTCAATTTAGTTTCCTTAGCTGTCCCTGAGATATTGCAAATAAGCCCCTTCGACAACCTGGAAGCATATATAGTTTTTTTTTTATTTATCTCAACTTACCGTGGAAGTTTCACTTAGCTTTACATCCCCCTCAACTTTCCTTGAAAGTTTTAACTTAATAGTCAAGTTTGTTTCCGAGATATCTCAAATATGCCGTTTTGACAAGCTGGGTGTACTTAAAGTCTTTTGATTTAGTTCAATATACCTCTCAACATCCTCACAATTTCTTCAACATGCCTTGGAAATGTCTAGTTAATGACCTTAACCGTTCCTGGGATACTGCAGTTACACACATCTGGCCACCTGGATGCACATGGCGTCTTTTGATTTGGTCCATAATCCTCCCCCCCCCCCCACAATATTCCGTGGAAGGTTAACTTGATGACCTTAGTCATTCCTCAGATATTGCAGATACACCGTTTTGACAATCTGGATGCATACAGAGGCATCATGTATGAGGGTAGGGGGACGCCCCCTCAATGTTTAATCCAGTAGATAGAAAATTGTGTCGGTAAAATAGTGGCGCGAAACACCACTATTTTACTAGCTCATTTTTTGTTAGGTACGTTATTCGACGGAAATAAGAATTAAAATGAGTGGGAAAATGTCGGTTTCAGTCAGTAAAAAAAATGGGGTAAATAATTGCAATATCACCAAAAACAGTGGGTAAAAATGACCAGCCGTAAGTCTTTGAAATCCATTGCCCCCCCCCCCCCTTCTCAATGAACATGTTGGCTAGTGACGCATCTCGATGCATATAGCGTCTTTTGAATTAGTTCAAAATCCCTCTTAACATTTTCTGAAAGTTTCAACTTAATACCCTTAGTTGTTCCTGACATATCATTCTAATGTCCTTTTGACAGCCACAATACACGTAGTTGTATTGTAGGTATGCCTTTTTGACAGCCTGGATGCATCTACTGTGTTTTCATAGAGTTTAGTGTCCTCCTCAACACTCCTTGAAAGTTTCACATAAATCCCTTTAGCCTATTGGCAGACTTAGAATTTAATCCCCTCCCCCTCTTTCCCAGTAATCAACCTTTATATATATATATATATATATATTATATATATATATATATATATATAGATATATATATATATATATATAATATATATATATATATATTATATATATATATATATATATATATATATATATATATATATATATATATATATATATATATATATATTATATATATATATATATATATATATATATATATATATATATATATATATATATATATATATATATATATATATGATATATATGTCGCTATATATATATATATATATATATATATATATATATATATATATATATATATATATATATATATATATATATATATATATATATATGTATATATATATATCTATATATATATATTATATATATATATATATATATATATAGGATATATATATATATATATATATATATATATATATATATAATATATATATATATATATATATATGTATATATATATATATATATATATATATATATATAATATATATATATATATATATATATATATATATATAGATATATATATATATATATATATATATTATATATATATATATATATATATATATATATATACATATATATATATATATATATATTATATATATATATATATGTATATATATATATACATATATATTATATATATATAATATATAAATATATATATATATATTAAACAATGGTAAATTGCATAATTTGAAGCCTTTATCCCAGAGGCTGTGAGGGGTCATGTAATCCCTGGAGGGGAAATTATTTTATCTTTCGACTGTTTCGGTGTATTTGGAGTTTGAAGGGTGTAGGCAGAAAAAAGGGTGTTGGATGGATGCTACTTGCCTTTTAATCTTTTTTTTACTCTTAAAAGGGTGTTAAGCCCTCTTCGAAGTTTTCCACCACAACTTCCTCAATACGAAGTGGTCTGGTGAAAAAAAATTATAATACCTCTAAGCCATATTGCGCTGCCTATGGTTTGAGAACTAAAAAATACGATCAAAAATTTTTGCTAAAATATACGATCAACAATTTTTAAGCAATGAGTTTTAAGGTTTTTCCATAAAATTTGGGGATATCAAACAGTTCGAAAGAACTAAAGATTGTCTGCTTAGGAAAATTCCTCTAAGGCAGATATTTATTCTAGATTCGGATTGCTTTTATTACTTCATTACTTTTTACAAATATTGATTTTTTTTTTTCTAGTAAAATGGAAAATGGCAACAAGGCGATTGCAGAGTGACTTATTCACCTTAACAAATATCAGTATCGGTTCATCATATTTGTTCGTTGTTCGTGCAGAAAATTTACATGGCTTATCACTTCCAAGTCCTCCATCAGAATGGGCTGAACTTCAAGATTCCGATATGGAGTTGGAATCTTCAGAAACCAAGCAAATAAGAGACGCTTTATCTGTTCCTGGGGTACGGTTTGATGCTGTAACTGCTTTAAACACTACGGCTGTGCAGCTACAATGGGAGGTAAGGTCGAAATTTCGCTCTTAAGAATTAGCGAAGAAACATGTAAAACATATTCACCTTAATTTAGTTACACCAACGTAAAGTGATTAGTCTTTCTAAACATCATCCAAGATTGGCAAAAAAAAAGAAAAAAATGAACGCTTTGTAAAGGTTCCCTTTCTTATGGATTATCAGACCTGGCTCCTTTGGAAATCCTCAGATTAACCTTAAAATGTCGTGCCGCTGACACCTAAAATGTCCATTCAATGCTTTTTAACTGTTTTTGCAGTACCGTTTTTTTCCTTGTATTTTGATTTTTTCAAGAATATATATGTAGAGAGCGTTTAAACTGTAATTATTTTTAATAACTTCTCATTACATAAAAAATTCTCCCTGGAAGATTTTTTCCTGCTCTCTATTACTTGCGTCAGAATAGCTTTGGCTGCTGGCATAATATATTTTCTTTGTAGTGGCTAAAATGATTTTCAGTGCATGGCATCAACCTAATTAAGGATATAATGTTTTATCATGATTCCAGCGATAGCTGCGATCTCTTAAAGAAGGAACCACGGCCCATAGTAACTGAGAGTTGTAAATTGCATTTTTGTAAAAAAAAAATGTTTAGTGAGAAAAAAATGCTATTTGATACTGATTCAGGACTGTAACTGTTTTTTTTTTGGTAAAAAAAAGTGAGAGTTGTAAAAAAAAAGTGTTAGGAATGTTGTAGTTGTAAAAAGTTGTAATAAAGGGTTTTGTGAGAAAAAAAAAAATCTATTTTATGATGATTCAGGACTGATAACTGTTTTTTTTTTTTTTTGTAAAAAAAAGTGAGAGTGGTAAAAAAGTGCTAAAAGTGTTGTAGTTGTAAAAAGTTGTAAAAATGTTGTTTTTTTTTTTAAGTGTTTAGTGAGAAACAAAAAATGCTATTTGATGCTGAGGTTTTTTCTGATTCAGGATTTTTTTTTTTTTTTTTTGTAAAAAAAAATGAGAGTTGTAAAAAAGTGTTAAAAGTGTGTTTTTGTAGTTTAAAAAGTTGTAAAAAAAATTTGTGAAAAAGTATTTAAAAAAAAATTCTATTTGATGCTGATTCAGGACTGGTAACTGTTTTTTTTGGGTAAAAAAAAGTGAGAGTTGTAAAAAAGTGTTAAAAGTGTTTTAGTTTGAAAAGCTGTAAAAAAAGTGTTTAGTGAGAAAAAACAAATGCTATTTGCTGCTGATTTAGGACCGGTAACTGTTTTTTTTTTTGGTAAAAAAAAAAAGTGAGAGTTGTAAAAAAGTGTTAGAAGTGTTGTAGTTGTAAAAATTTTTTAAAAAGTTTTGTAAAAAAGTGTTTACTGAGAAAAAAAAGCTTTTTGATGCTGATTCAGGACCGTTAACTGTTTTTTTGGTCAGAAAATATCCCATTGGATTCACCGTGGCCGAAAACCAACTCAGAAAATTTACAGTCCCACACCTTGTACAGCAAAGAAAATAACTTTTTTGCATAGACACTGATGAAAAAGGGAGAAACTTATGTGTCTCCCTTTTTCTACCAAGGCTAACAGGCTACCGCAACTTCATAGAGAGATGTTTAATGAGTCATTGAAGAGCTACTATTTATATCCACGTGCTTTTCATAAATGTGCCCTGATAAAGATCTATAGGCCTAAGTGCCCATCGAAAAGTGACACTCCTCGATGTCATACCTCGAGAGAAAAGGCTGATAAACATAAGATTTTTACTACTATAATTTTCATTTTCAAAACTTCTAACTAAAGACTTACAACCCTCCTTCGTTAATAATCTTCCTCATAGCCTGCTTAGTAAGTTTCATACATCGGCTGCTGAGTAGTAGAACTAGGAGGCTAGTCCAAAATAGCGTGATAAGGTGCTTCATGGCTCACTTCGAAGCTCTTGGTCATATGTACATGCTTTTGGTAAATTCTTCCCGACACTGTCATCCTAAAATGCAATATGTCACCAAAATTGAAACATTTTGGTGCCAATTATTTAGCTGAAAGGCCGGGAAGCATAAAAAAGAGCACCATTATATTCTCTATGGTAGATGACCGTTAACTGAAGGTTTACAACTTCCTCTTGTGTATGCTCTCCTTCCAAGTCCTCATAGTAAGTGAAAATTTAAATCACATTTTGAGAAAAACTGCCTAATGAAAAGAAAAGTGTTTAACTTTGGTTTTCGAATAAGAAGCATTATCTATGATTTTCTTAACAGTAAAAACTAATTATGAAAACAATTTTTTGGAATTTTGAAAAAGAGCTTAAATGCTGACGTGTCTTATATTATTCTTTTTATTCCTTCAGAACTAGGGTGATACCAAAACATCGTCGAAAGCATCCTTAAGGCTCATTTGAAATCTATTTTTTACATGTATGTGCTAAGGACAAATTTGTCTTGATAAGACCTTTCTAAGCTGGAATATGGCAATATGGGACTTGATATGTCATTTACGGATTGGATAGGGTTGGAAGCATAAACAGTGTAAAATATCCGTGGCTAAAACTCTTTAACTGGACGATTAAAATCCTCTTTTGAATGCTCCCCCTCCGGTCCCCTTAATCAGTAAAAATTAAAAACCAATTTTGAAAAAATGTCAAGTGAAAAACATTTTCATTCAAGTTCAAAGTTTATTAAGGAGTAATGATGAATACCATTTTCTTTTTTATCCGAATAGCAAAACTAAAACAAAAAATACCATTCTTAAAAAGAGCTTATAACCCTAATATGTCTTTATTTCTTTTATCCAGCGCTAGTGTTTTTGACGGTACAAAAAGGCCAATTAGTTTGGGGTAGAAGAAAGCCACAGACCCCCCCCCCCCTCTCAGTTCAGATGTCATTCTAATTTTAATCTCATACTCTTTATTATAATATAGCTTTTATGATAAGTTCTCCCAAAATATTTAAGTCCAAGAAGCAAAATAAAGAAAACTTACCTTCTTTTGAAAAGTTTAGAATTCTTCGCAACTTTTTGGCCGAAGAATTGCAGTAATACTAAGACAAATATCTGTAAATCATACAAACTTTGCATCTACAATTTTTTAATGCTCTTAGTTTTCAAAAATAAATTTGAAAATAAATAAAATTTAAAAAATTTAAAAAAGGAATTATAAAGGGGAGGGTCCTTGCAACATAAAAAATGAATCTTTTTAGTTAGCCAATTAAACCTGGTTATCACATGGGATAGGCCTCGGACTTAACTTTTTTGAACTAATTTATAATTCTGCAATAACATATTTAATAATCAGTTGGTTTTTTGCTGGAATCCCGAAAATAGAAAAAAAAATATTTCTCTTGCTCCCTTTGTGCATTTTAATATAATTCAGGTTATAAAAGTCTGAAGAGAATTGCTTTCGGTGATTACTTCCAATAACTAGAAAAATAGTCGCGTTTTCATAATAAATTTCCTTGATTACTTTGAAAGCTCTTATAATAAAAACATAGCCTAATAACAATTTGATGTATCTTCCATGTCCATCTTCGAAAAAGATGTTTACCAAAGCGTTATTTTTGCGACGACTTTTATTTTTTCTCGTATGTTGATGCACTGTAAAATATAGACTTATAAGAAAATATTTTGATCTTGACATTTCTTCTTCTAATACAGACAAATGAATTCTCAAATAGGGATAAATCCATTTATTTAAACAGTGAAAAAATAGGTACAAAAGTCCACATATTTCGATCACATATACAGCAACCGTCATCAGTAGAATTATTAAACTAACATAATTGAAACTAGCATATTTATAGATAAAAAATAGAAAAAAAAATTTACTATTATTTTGTTAATTTTTTTGTGTATATGAATTTGCTAGTTTCAATTATGTTATTTTAGTAATTTTTATTTGTTCGTTATAGAAGGGTAGTTTTGTCTAAGAAAAGAATACTAAATTGAGGTGTTACGTCGAAAAATACTCTTCTTCTATGAAAATTCTCTGAATGAAGATAGTTTGTTACTATGTCCAATCTTATTTTATGTGAATACTTAACTTCTTAGATCGTGAGTAAGGGTCTGATTTTGACTCATAACAAGTAAAAACTTCATGCCAAAATGCTATTTCTTCCCCCAGCAATTGTTCGCAATCCAAAATCTCACGAAACTTTTCCCTATTTTATTTTGTGAATTTGTCTTCACTTGAGGGAGTCAGATTATTATTCTCCCTTGATGTTGAGTGGTATGGAAGGTGTGTAAACAAATCTGGATTATCGATTGACGAAGTGCTGTGATGACAAATCCTGTTTTATTTTTCCTAGTGTCTGCATTGTCATACAAATTCTGATTGATGTAGAGGGAAAATCTTTAGGTAGAATTTAAGAAGGAGTTGGCAAAAACTTGAAAGTTTTTACCAAAAACATATTACCAAACATAAAACAGAAAAATTACCAAAAACAAAAAAACATATTACCAAAAAAAAAAAAAAAACTGATAAAAAAAATCTCCAAATGGGATAGGGTTGTTTTTATCCTCTCTTATATCTAGAAAAACTAATTGTTTTTTTAATGTTGAAATAAAGTAAACATCAGTGTAAGTATTCGCAAAGTTAGCGAAAAAAATAGGACCCATGTAGTTATCAACTAGCTATCGTTGCTTCATTACAATTTACTTCTAGGAAAACAATATTCAACCATAAATGTAAAGAACGCGATATTTAAGGGGATAGTATCCTGCAATTTCTTTTTGTTTTGGTGTTTACTGTCGCTCTTTGATTTCATTCGAGATAACTACTTGTTCCATTTCTACTTATTTTTATTATTAGTTAAAAAAAAATTCCACAAAATAAGTTTCTCAAGGAAAAGTAAAGAGCTGGATTAAGTCTAAAATGAGCAGAAATAAATCCTAATAGCAATTCAAGTGTAAAATCAACATACATCACAATTAATCAATAAACGAAATCCAAAACGAAATAAAATCACCATAAATATCAAATCAAACTTAAAACCAACAGAAACTATCAGAAACAGGAGTAGCACTGACACCCAGAATATGCCTACTAAAGGCTAGAACGTTATTTGAGCTTCAGTAAAGCAACTTTCATTTCAAGCTGTGTATTATTTGTCGTAACATGGATAAAAAAAGAAACATAATTACTAAGATTATTGGAAATAACTAATGAAATATAGATTTTAAGTTTTAATATATATTGATGTTCGTTCCTGAAAGTCTTGGCAGTTCTGGATTTATTGACGTTAAAAGAGAACAAGTTTAAAATCTATTTTGTTTCTTCAGTAAAGCGCAAATGACATTGTAGTCCTTAGAAGGGTGTTCGATACTACTCTTGTTTGTGGTATTTTCTGTTTCGTTTTAAGTTCGGCTTGATTATTTGTTAAAAGTGTTGTGTTTGTTTTGGGTTTCGTTTATTCATTGTTAGGATGTAGCTCTTTACTTTTCTTTGATAAACTTCTAATTGGATTTTTTTTAAAGTTGAATTCTGTTTGTGTTTAGCTTTCATCGTTTTTCGTACATGTTAATAAAAAGAATATTTTTAAAGCTTATTCCGAGTTTTCTCTTAAGAATCGAGATTTTGGCTTGCTGTTTATATATTTTTGAACAAAATTTTGCATCAAGTTTGGATAACAGCTGTACTATGGAAATTTGGGTAGATTGCTACGTGAAATATTTTTAAAATAATTGGATTGACAATCAGCATAATTTTTGAGCTTCTATAGGACCCAAGCCATTCTGACCAGCATAATGTTACAACTATGAATATAGCCTACACAAATATCAATCGACCATCCTTCTCAACTTGCCCTGAAATCTTCCGGTTATATCTCTTAGTCGTTCCAGAGATACCACATTTACACCCTTTTCACTACCTTAGATTCAGTTCGACATGCCCTCAAAATTTAGTTCCAAATCATCCTCAACATTCCCTGGAAGTTTCAACTTAATATTATTAGCTATTCTTGGGACATTATAAATGGGTCCATTTGATAACCTGAATGCGTTCAGTTTTTTTGATTTAGTTCGATATCTTGTTTAACTTCCACTGAAAGTTTCAAATGAATACCCAACTCGGTTTTTGAGAAATTGGATCAATAACATTAAGACAACCTTGAGGAGTCGAACTCCTCATTATACCTTGAGGTGGAATAGTTGTGGTAATAGTAGTACAGTAGTAGTAGTAGTAGTAGTTAGTAGTAGTAGTAGTAGTAGTAGTAGTACTAGGAGTAAAAGTAGTATAAGTAGAAGCAGTATTATTATTATTACTATTATTAGTAGTAGTAGTTATAGTAGTTGTGGTAGTAATAGTAGTGATGCTTGTAATAGTAGAAGCGACAGTAGCAATGACAGTCGCAATCGCAATCACAGTAGTAGCAATAGTAATAATTGGAACTATTCGCAAGTCTCAAGTAATAAGATTAGCAAGCAGTTACAGTTACAAGCATTCACAGGCACAGTCCCAAGTAGTTGTAGTCGCAAGTAGTCGCAGTTGCAGTCACAATCGCATGTAGTTGCAGTCTAAAGTCGCAAGTAGTTGTAGTTGCAAGCAGTCGCAGTTATAAGTAGTCACAATCGCATGTAGTTGCAGTCTAAAGTCACAATTAGTTACAGCCACGGTCGCTACTACCCATGTAGCGAAAATGTGCATGTGAGATTTTTCATGTGAAAATACGTTATTTACGCGAAAAATATTTTTCCAAAATTAATGCTCCAAACGGAGTTTACAAAACTCGTGACCTATCTAACTTTTTTTCACACCAGAAAATGTTAGTATTCCAACTTTCAGGAAACAAAAGTTAGTGCTGTTTTCGAGAAGAAACGTATATATGTTACCGTGACTGTCCGAAATCCGCGATTGTTGATATTCACCGGTGAATGTTCAAATACCTGTGTTTCTCCTTGGATTTAATCAGCGTTGCCAGTCAACTTTTTCAGTTTAACGCAAGGTTTGATTACGACAGGTTAGATTAGGTTTTTAACCCATTTCTGAAGGTTTTTAACCCATTTCTGATATTTATAACCAAATTTAACCTAAACTAGCATAACCTAACTTAAACTTTTACCATCATACCTTGCTGGTAAAAAACTGACTGAAAAAGACTGAAAAAACTGACTCGCAAAGCTAATTGGATCCAAGCAGAGAAGAAGGAATTTACGACATTCGCTGGTGAATGTCGACATTAGCCAGATTTTGGACATTCAAGGTATTATATTATACACACAAAATTACACTTAGGTCATATACACGAATTACACGATTATTGTTCGTTTAATAAGAAAGATGCATTAGCAGCACTTGTAGTATTAGTAACATTAGTTTCTAGCATTCGACTAACCATCTAGGGCCAAAAGCAGGTCACTCTCAACTGGGGTGGGAGCATGTCGTCAGGAAGGACTTAATAGAAATTGGAACTTGTAAGGAGGGTTCAAAGAGGGAGGTTTTGAGTAGATTGGGATGGAGAAGAAGTGTGTGTAGCTATGTTGGCCTCAGGTGGCTTGATGCTGCAGTGAGTTGTTAGTAGTAGCAGTATTAGTAGTATTGGTAGTAATAGTAGTGCTATTAGTGTTAGTATTAGTACTACTACTACTAGTAGTGGTAGTGGTTGTAGTAGTAGTAGTCGTAGTATTCGTAGTCACAGTTTTAGAAGTGATAGTGGTAGTTGTAGTAGTGGTATGCAAATTGTGTCTTTTGGTTAGTAGTTTAACATCCTCCGTAACATCCTCCTTGTTTCAAATTAATACCCTAAACTGTTCCTGAGATATTGTTGATACGTCCTTCCAACAACTGCACGTGCATAGTTGGTTTTGATTTAGTTCAGCATCCCCATCAAAATTCCATAAGAATTTTACCGTAATACCCTTAGGCCTTTTTGGAGACACAGGATTAACCATGCCCCCTTTCCCAATGACATATATGTAAACAATTGTCAACTTGCATGACTTAGAACCCTTGCCTCAAGGGTTTTGAGGATTCATTACATCCCTGGAGGCATGGTTATTAGATCTTTCAACTATTTTGAATAAGATGGCTATGTCAAAATTTAATCGATGTCTTTGGGGATGGGGCAGCTAAAAGGGGTGTGGGAGGGGGGCTGGCTGCAATTATTTTTTACTTTTGAAAATGACATTAGAACATTCAATTTCAATTATCTGAGCCCCCTTTGAAGTGTCTACGAGAAACTCCTTCTATACGAAGTGGTCTAGGGACAAAAAAAATTACATTGAATCCCTATCGCTCTTTACATAGTCACCACTGTTGAGCCTCCTATGATCTTATCTGTTGTTTTTCTAAGTGCGAGGAGAATTGGCTGCTCCCTCAACCTTCACTGTTCAACTTTAATTGTCTTACGTTATATAGCGTTCTATATGACGTTCATAGCATGTTTTATAACGTTTCTGACTCAGTTGCTTTAAATCAATGCTTAAGAATGATAACCATTTTCCAAAATTGCATCTCTTAGTACATTCTTGAAGGGATGTAAACCGTCAAAAAATAATTTAAGGGTATTATGTTTACATTTTCAAGGGGGTTTACATTAGAGATCTTGCTCTTTGGAGCTACTTTCATTGAAGATTAGAGAATAGTACCAAAGAAATAAACTTCTTAAGTCTTTAGGAACCATGCCAAATCCCTAGCCTACCTATGGCAAGATCCACTGATCCCTGACTCATGATGTGCAAATATGCACTACCTTAACACCCAATAAATTAATAATGTCTCAAATGAATCAGCTTAGTTAGATGAAGCTTAGAAATAATTACATTGAACATTTTTTTTTCTAATCCAACAGTTTGTGGTAGTGAACTATAAGTAAAGAGTGGCTAGTGCTAACAGTAATTAAAACTCTAAAAAAAGAATTTTAACAACAATCCATGTACATAGAAATGACCACTTTTATTGTGAATCCAAATATTCATGATTCCAATTAATTTATTCGTGAGTTACCCTTCGAAGGCTATGAGCGTAAAAAAATTGACTGATTTTAGTAAAAGGGGGCGGCTTCTTCAAGAAAGGGGGTTTTATTGATGAAAATACGCCATTAAATTCAGTACATTAGATGACCGTATTCCAAAGATATATTAAACTCCTATCTACTAAAGTGCATTTATTTTTTATTTTTTATCTAAGAAGAATGGTCACAGATGCATCTTTTTTGTTTTGTTTTTGTTGTTGTTGTAACTTTTTTTCGAGGGTCATCGTGGCCGTATCGCTGGTGCTAGTATACGGGAAAAGAGCTTGTTCATGCTTAAATTACGCAATCTAGTGCCATTTTTAGGAAGAAAAGAAATCATGCCTGAACAAAGTTGTGTGTTTTGCTATTTTGTCTTCCAAACAATATTGAAGTCCGAAGAGGGCCAGAATGTTAATAACTGAAAACTGACAGATGGTCGATTGATCCGAAATCATCGAACGACTATCTATTCAGTTTCTTATTTTCGGAGGCAAAATTGGCGCGTGGCGGCGCATTCTTTCTTATAGATGAAAATAGTCCATAGAAAATAAACTGTTTAAAAACTTGTGACAATGTGTCAAACCTTGTCAAAAAACTTGTCAAAACTTGTTTATTGACACAAAACTGTGTCAATAAAAATTTTGTCAATGTCCCGCTCATACACAATTATTGTGTCTATTTTAGTCATAACTGTAGCATTTAAGGCTATACGAAACCCAATAGTTTATCGTAACGAAGTGTAACAGCGAGGCGCGGTGATAGTATCAAAAACTGCAAAATTGAAGTTTAGAAACAATGTACGAACAAAAAGAACTTACATTCTATGTTGATACAAATATGTGAATAGTTTAAAGGTACCCATCAAGAGGGTTCTTGTGTAAATTTGGGTAACTTAAAACAAAGGGAGGGAGCATTCTCGTAAGGTGATCTGGTCCTAAAGAATATCAAACCCCTAGTGGAATTGTCAACTGATGTGTGTCAATTTAATCTGACATTGAGAGATAGAAAGAATTTGGCAACAGTAAATAACTTTGTTAAATCTGTTTTTTTTTTTGTTTTTTTTTATGCTTAAACATATACCCCACTTGCTCAACTTCCATTTTGCTTATAAAGAGTTATTAGCACAGAAAAATAAGTCCTATTTTTCAAGAAATTTATACCAGAAAATCCCAAATGCAAAAGCTCATGGTCAAAAAAAATCCGAAGCATGGGTCTTAAGCAGGTAACTACAAAAACACGAAATTTTGAACTTTTTCTTAGAAAAATGGTCACGGAATGCGTTTTTGTTTTTTTTTTTTATTTCAGGGACTATTCTATCCAATTACTGGTCTTGGTTCACTTTTCTAGTATTTAGATAATAAAGAGATGAAACCCCAGCAAAGTGCTGATTAATGCCATTTATGTAATTATGCGCCACAAAACAGAACTCTTGTTTCAGATAGGACTCTGTGGAAGCCAGCCATTTTAGAATTATGGAGAACCCGATTTTACAACCTCCTAGCTTCAGACATACTAGCCAGTGGTTGCGCAATGTCGCTCACAGCATGTCCTAAAAAATGCAGTCAGTTAGCACAGGGCCATTTTTAACCGGATACACCATTTTCGCACTGAACTTTCATTCATTACATTGTTGCCATACACTCCGCACAGTTGCCGATGAATTTCTATCGGTTTTTGCAAATAAAAACCGTATTACGGACCGCACTTCACATTTGGTGGGATTTGAAATTGCAGCGCACATTTTAAATTGGAATATTGGGAAAACGGGCAGCGCGGAAAATTTCTCGTTCTCACGGCTGGATGCCGACTGAAGCTACGAGCACGAGCACACCAAAACATACGTGATAGCCGCGCGCCTAGTGGCGTCAGACGGAAAACGTTCCCTAGTTCTGAATAGCCCTCGTATTTTGAACAAAATTGTGCATCAAGTTTGGATAACAGCTGTGCTATGGAAACTTGGATAGATTGCTACGTGAAATATTTTAAAATAAATGAATTGACAATCTGCATAATTTTTTAGCTTCTATAGGACTAAAGCCATTCTGACCAGCATAATGTTACAACTATGAATATACACAAAAAAAAAAAAAATATCAATCGACCATCCTTCTCAACTTGCCCTGAAATCTTCCGGTTATATCTCTTAGTTGTTCCAGAGATACCACATTTACATCCTTTTCATTACCTTGGATTCAGTTCGACATGCCTCAAAATTTAGTTCCAAATCATCCTCAAACAATCCCTGGAAGTTTCATTTCTTTCGATTTAGTTCGATATCTTAAACTTCCACTGAAAGTTTCAAATGAATACCCAACTCGGTTTTTGAGAAATTGGATCATAGCATTAAGACACCTTGAGGAGTCGAACTCCTCATTGCACCTTGAGGTGCAATAGTTGTGGTAATAGTAGTAACAGTAGTAGTAGTAGTAGTAGTAGTAGTAGTAGTAGTAGTAGTAGTAGTAGTTAGTTAGCAGTAGTAGTAGTAGTAGTAATAGTAGTAGGAAATCCCAAATGCAAAAGCTCATGGTCAAAAATCCGAAAGCATGGGTCTTAAGCAGGTAACTACAAAAAATACGAATTTCGAACATTTTCTTAGAAAAATGGGTCACGGATACGTATTTTTGTTTTTTTCAGGGATTATTCTATCCAATTCCTGGTCTTGGCTCACTTTCGAGTATTTAGATAATAAAGAGATGAAACCCCACCAAAGTGCTGATTAATGCCATTTACGTAATTATGCGCCACAAAACAGAACTCTTGTTTCAGATAGGACTCTGTGGCAGCCAGCCATTTTTAGAATTATGGAGAACCTGATTTTAAAACCTCCTAGCTTCAGACATACTAGCCAGTGGTTGCGCAATGTCGCTCACAGCATGTCCTTAAAAATGCAGTCAGTTAGGATAGGCCATTTTTAAACCGGATACACCATTTTCGCACTGAACTTTCATTCATTACGTCGTTGCCATACACTCCGCACAGTTGCCGATGAATTTCTATCGGTTTTTTGCAAATAAAAAACCGTATTACGGACCGCACTTCACATTTGGTGGGATTTGAAATTGCAGCGCACATTTCGAAAATTGGAATATTGGGAAAACGGGCAGCGCGGGGAAAATTTCTCGTTCTCACGGCTGGATGCCGACTGAAGCTACGAGCACGAGCACACCAAAACATACGTGATAGCCGCGCGCCTAGTGGCGTCAGACGGCAAAAAAAAAAAAAAAAAAAAAAAAAAAAAAAAAACGTTCCCTAGTTTCTGAATAGCCCTCGTATTTTGAACAAAATTGTGCATCAAGTTTGGATAACAGCTGTGCTATGGAAACTTGGATAGATTGCTACGTGAAATATTTTTAAAATAAATGAATTGACAATCTGCATAATTTTTTAGCTTCTATAGGACTAAAAGCCATTCTGACCAGCATAATGTTACAACTATGAATATACACAAATATCAATCGACCATCCTTCTCAACTTGCCCTGAAATCTTCCGGTTATATCTCTTAGTTGTTCCAGAGATACCACATTTACATCCTTTTCATTACCTTGGATTCAGTTCGACATGCCCTCAAAATTTAGTTCCAAATCATCCTCAACAATCCCTGGAAGTTTCATTTCTTTCGATTTAGTTCGATATCTTAACTTCCACTGAAAGTTTCAAATGAATACCCAATTCGGTTTTTGAGAAATTGGATCAATAACATTAAGACAATCTTGAGGAGTCGAACTCCTCATTGCACCTGAGGTGCAATAGTTGTGGTAATAGTAGTAACAGTAGTAGTAGTAGTAGTAGTAGTAGTAGTAGTATTAGCAGTAGTAGTAGTAGTAGTAGTAGTAGGAAATCCCAAATGCAAAAGCTCATGGTCAAAAATCCGAAGCATGGGTCTTAAGCAGGTAACTACAAAAATACGAAATTTTCGAACTTTTTCTTAGAAAAATGGTCAAGGATAACGTATTTTTTGTTTTTTTCAGGGATTATTCTATCCAATTCCTGGTCTTGGCTCACTTTCGAGTATTTAGATAATAAAGAGATGAAACCCCACCAAAGTGCTGATTAATGCCATTTTACGTAATTATGCGCCACAAAACAGAACTCTTGTTTTCAGATAGGACTCTGTGGCAGCCAGCCATTTTAGAATTATGGAGAACTGATTTTAAAACCTCCTAGCTTCAGACATACTAGCCAGTGGTTGCGCAATGTCGCTCAAAGCATGTCCTAAAAAAGCAGTCAGTTAGGATAGCCATTTTTATAAAACCGGATACACCATTTTCGCACTGAACTTTCATTCATTACGTCGTTGCCATACACTCCGCACAGTTGCCGATGAATTTCTATCGGTTTTTGCAAACGAAACACCGTATTAAACGGACCGCACTTCACAACTGGCGGGATTTGAAATTGCAGCGCACATTTTTAAACTGGAATATTGGGATACGGGCAGCGCGGAAAAACGGACAGCGCGGAAAGTCAGTTAGCATAGGCCATTTTTAAAACGCACAGTTAATAATGAACATTTATTCAATAATGTTAATTGCTTTACGATATTGCCTAGTTTCATTACAGCTATTGGGAGAAATTCATTTCATCTTTTTCTCATAAGAAAATTCGCACAAGAAAATCATGAGCATAAGAGTATTATGGCCTGACAAATTCGTACATGATAAATGACAGTAGCATTCGACAAATTCGCACAATTTTTGAAAATTGGTAAAGTTCTTATATGCAAAAACACAAAAATTATTTTTTCCCAATAAATTAGTCACTAATATGTGTTTATCTATTTCTTTCTTTGCCTTTGCTTTTTTTCAAATTTTTTTTTCAAGCAGTGCCACAAAAGAACCATTTCGATTTTGACTTGAGCAAACTGCTATCTATAAAATTTTTGAGATAGACAATCCCGTTCTGTTTAAAACTATCGAAAGTAATACGATATATACACCTTTTTTTTTTTTTTTACCATATACCATACATGCCATATATACCCATATATACCATATAGTAATACCATATATACACCCTACACCCTTTTATCTTCAAATTGTGCCGAAAAAGTGCCAATTTCAGCCATTTTATGCCAAGAAACAAAAGTTAGGCTGGTCCTAAGGCCAAAATACGACAGATTGATAATTATGAGATAACCATTCGCTTTCAGGCTACAGAAAGGCCAGATACCAAGGACTCTAGGACTTCAAAGACGATTCTGTTACGTTTTGGCCCATTTGTTCTAAGAATATACCCAGTGACAACTCCCTTCTTATCGCAGAAACGGATATTAAATAGAAACATTATTTTTTAACTACTAAAACATTTCGAAAATATTTGAGCCTGTATATGCACCTAAATGAGCCCTTGCTGTCACAATTATGTAATATAAAAGTTTAACTTTCACAAAAAGAGCAGGGGCCTTACGTGGAAGCATAGCCCCTCCCCCTCAGTAAAATTTATATTACCCTGCGCATACAACTAAAAAAAAAAAAAAACAGATGTATAATTTTAAAACAAGTGTTTGTCCTAATGACAATAAACAGCAACACGAAACCTGAAAACAAGCAAAAACTACTTACGATATGAAGGGGCTGCCACCCTTCTACTGACCGATCCTCGCGCTCAGTGTGAAGTTTATTTTCAGTGCTTTAAGAATTAATGCTCTTGCATAAAAAGCAGTAAACTTTTGAAAACAAAAATACCATTAGGCTGGATCAAAAAATAAAAGATTCTAAAACATTTAATGAAATTTGCTTTAAAATATAGTATTTTTTTTGTAAAATTTTAACAATTGAACGAAAATTCATATAAATTTAACAACTCGTGCCATGTGCTGCCCTCTAAACAACTCTAAGCTGCCCTTTTAACAACTCGCGCCATGTGCTGCCCTCTAAAATCGTCTTTGAAAAGTAGCTGGTAAACTTTAGCATAAGAGTGTGGTTCAAAGGGATGGCCACCCCCTCATATATTATGTAGTTTTGTTTTTATTTTCAGTTTTAATTTTTTCCTTTATTTTCAATTTAATTTTTTTTTTTTTTTTTATTTTATTAAGACTCTAGAAAACGCAAATAATTATGTTGTAAAAAACGCTCACTATAGAAAAAGGAAGAATAAAAACATACAACAATAAAAACAAAAAAAGAACCCTTCAAAATATGGCATATCACTGCCCATTAGTGTTGCAAGTAGGAGCTTAACTAATAATTTTACTTGAAGCTAAAAATAATTACGCTTTTACTTACATTTCAGGGTAATTTACTGTGAAGTTTTGACACTCGTACAATGGTAAATAGACAATAACATCGGAAGCATGTTTAAAAGACACTCCCCCATTTCCTTGTAAACAATACTTTTTCCACTTCAATGGTATACTTATTATCTTCTTTTTCTGAAGGAGTTGAGGCACTAATTTATGCGAAGTAAACGCCTTAAAATTAGTGTTATTTTTTATTGTGAGATCTCCTGTAAGTAATTTGACAGCTTTAGGTTTTTGTACATGAATCAGGTGTAGTAAAGGGTATGAACCTTCAACTGAAGCTATGACTGAAACTTGGTCTGATATAAATTTAGGACACTCAATTCAGACTTCACCTAGTTTTTTTTTACCCAGGGAGGAAAGGGGGGGAGGGGTCCAAATTTGATCGCACTGTTAATGATGTCAAAATAAACATATTATAATGAAGATAAATAAACACAAAACACTAAAAATATAATTAGGACTACTTTCTAACATAATTTATCAGGAGAAAAATATTTTAAGTCTAATCGAATATTAAAGCTTCATTCATAGGTTTTCAATCATACTCATTTCTGGAAAGCTCCAACGTACAAAGCAAACAAAGCTAAAGCCAAACAATCAATGCATGAGTCGAGGATTGCATTTTTGTTGTTCAACAAAGTATTCAAGGCTATTCTTATTCACTTCATTTATAAAAATGTTGAAAAGTACTCAGACTTATTATATTGTAAACACCTACTGAAATTTCAAATAGAAAGTGGGATTTCCTTTTGACACATTATTTTTCTGTAAATGTTTTTTTAAGACTTAATATCACCATAAAATAATGCTAGCAAGTTGAAAAGAAAAAAAAATACACCTACTTCTTACTGCCAGAATTTGTTTCCGCACCCATCCACTTGAGGCCACCACAGCGGCAAACACTCATTTTTCATCCCTAATACATCCAAAGTTTTACTCGTTACTCCTTCCCATGGATACACAATTTCCCTTCGACCATTTCTTATTATGACTTTTTGCAGCCTATTTGAGGAAGTAATGTTTTTCATTTTGCCCCAGATGGATAAACAAGAAGAAAGTTTTTTGGCAGCCTATCATTCATTTATTCATCGATTCATTTGTCCACCCATAAACCGTTGCCTAGCCTACGAAAATGAGATAAGCCACATTTTTTCATACAAATTTTTGTTTTATATACAGTCAATCAATGGCCTATAACTATCCTCAGACAATTCCTCTGCAAAGCATATAGCATATCGACCCCAACCTACAGAGCTGCCAATGTTTTAGAGCCACGCTCAACCATTGTCATTACTTTTGATTGATTGACCTAACCATTATTCATAGACTTATATTCGTATTATTCCGAAATTTTCCTGTACAGCAAAAAAAACACTTTGTACGTTTGACTGCACCCTTCACTGCACCAAAATTTTCTAAACAGGTAGTGTTTTAAGCAAGTAAAACTCCATTTGATTGTCTTCTTATTGCCTAACATCATATTTTCCTTTTCATTTATTCCTATTTTACATGGTTCTATGTTCTTAACATTAATTTTCAAACCTATTCTCATAACCTAAAAAACTTTCAAAAATTCACATTTCCCCAATTTTTTTAGTAGGATACTCAAAACATATAGGTAATCAAAATCCAGTAAGGTTTTACATTCATATTTGAAATGATGTTCTTCCGTAACCTTTACTATCTTCATTGGACAAAGTCCTCCAAATTAGTCCACATAAACTGAGAAAAGAACTTAGCTCCTGAATTCACACCGAACTGAATACTAAACTAATCAAAGTTACTATTGGTTACTGTTCAACGACGAATTTATATATATTCCCAGACTATTCTAATGCATGCATCTCGCTTTCTGTCACATCATATAATGACAATACATCCTTTTTTGTGCTATCTCCGAAATGAATGCATTTAGAGGCCTCAGATGAGCGTGCATGGAAACCCTCAACATTGTTGTAGAAAGGGCGAATCTCGGCCAACAGTAACCGAACAGCATTTTTATAGGAAATTTTGGCTACCCTTAACAGGAGTTTGTAATCCACAGTTTGGAAGACGAAAGGTAATCGAATTGTTGCAGGGGTAGTTTATCAAGCTAATGAAAATTATTTGTAAGACTATATGGGCTCTTATGGAAATCAATGCTGATTAACATGTAATTTATGTAATTTGGCACTGATAGCGCCATCTTTGAATGTTATATTGGATCAAAAATGCTACTTTAGGGTATCATTTATGAGAGGGAGGGGATTAGAACACTGGTTAGTCTACCTTAAGAAATAATATTATTAAGGATAGTTTGCTGAAACGGATCTATACTCGATTAAATACGTAGAGGTGCTAGATCAGATAGTGCCATATAGAACTAAGACCTGACATTTTTTTGGTTTTGAGACTGATTTTTAGAAATATAGGCGCGTATGAAAGGTAATATTGACTGCCTTATACCCTTTGTAATTTGTTGTTGATATTGCAAAATTTGGCTGGTATATGACATCAACAAGTGCCACTTTTGGGGCCGTTTCCGAAAAGAACATAGTATATAAAAATAGTTGGTTCCTTGACAAATCTTCAACTACAGGTTATGCCGAAATAACATACTTATATCAATGGATCCCTTGGTTTCAGATCATGGGCCCATAAGCTGAATTCTAGGTGGGGGAGCTTACCTGATCTAATCGGCGCTTTCCAATGCTGTATAATAGAAATCTCAAAACGAAAATATAAAAATATAAGGCAGCATCATTCAGCCAGGGGGGCTGGAGCCCCCTCTGCCCCCCCATATGGGTGCCCATGTTTCAGATCCATCCATTCACTGATCCTATATTATGATATAGCTTAGAATTGCCCTTTGGGAAGGATCTAAACTTGCTCTAGAAATAGGAAAAACCTTCCTTTTTCAACGATTTTCAACCAATTTTTTTCAATCTAAAAAACCATGTAGGCAAAAATATAATTATGTCGATAGATGGAGTTGATTCTCAGCTAGTGAATGAAGTCGTAAATATGTTTAGAAAAATTTTTAAAGTCGTAAATTACTTTTAAAAATTGGAACCATAGAAGAGGAAAAAGACAACATACTAAAAATTGTATCCAGAACATAAACCTTAAGGAAGGTATTATTCCCGAGAATTGTTGGAACAGATATACGATCTGGATGTATAGTGGCCAGATGAGGCAGTGCCACAGACAGTGCCAGATGAGGCAGTGCCATAGACAGTGCCATGGAGATGAATAACTTTGACTTTTCGGGAAAATAATGCCAATTATATATCACTGAGCCTAAGGAATTCTCAACCATGAGCCCTATAGAATGCATCAAAGAAGTGAAATCCATTATTAAATGCTGAATTTTAACAAAAATACGCCTTGACTTTTTTCTGTATCTTTAGCTTAGTTAGACAAAGAACTTTTCGTCTGGTTTAGATTGCGTTTTTTTTAATTAAAGCAACTAAAATTTAACAAAAACCTTTTTGCGATAAAATTTAAGATCCCACACTA
The DNA here is from genome assembly GCA_027921565.1 of Artemia sinica. Lineage (NCBI taxonomy): Eukaryota > Metazoa > Arthropoda > Branchiopoda > Anostraca > Artemiidae > Artemia > Artemia sinica. Next base: position 49,256,366 of record CM051259.1, on the reverse strand, counting down.
AAAATAAGAGAGAAGAAATTTGGTGTAGCCCAGGAAAATTTTTTGAGTAGCCTAATAATCTTTCAGGTTCATAATAGTCTCTCAGCAGTTGTGATATAGACAATGTGTAGGATACAATAAGATCATCTTAAAAAACTTGATAAAAAAAAAATTATACTTTTTTCTACTGTAGTAAGAGTATCTTTCTGTAAGAGGAAAATCTGGGGTACAAGGGGGCGGTAGATTAAGTCCCTTAATCTTCCCCTCTTTAATAAGCCACTGAACATCCATTTTTAGTGGTCTTATGAATGATTTTAGATCTTAATTGATCTTAAGTGAATGTCAAGTGATCTTAGGGATGATTCTTGCAGAAGTTCCATAATCTTTGTATGTTCTCAGGTTATTGAATCGGAAGTTCGAATCGACTCAATTATAATCTTTTGGCAACTGTTAGAAGACCTGAATCCAGTCTCACAACATATGCAGTTGAGCCGACTATATACTCCATTGTCATTGGGGGTCTTGAGCCTGGAGGTACTTACGAATTCTTCCTTGTGCCAACATCAAAGGGGCTCATTGGAAGACCAACAAAATGTCGAGTTACTAGAACTATTGAAGGTAAAGCGTCTTCAGTTATAATCTTAAAATAAGTTCTGGATTATTTATGGCAAAAAAAGTGCCTGTTTGCTTATTAAGTAAGCTTTAATCTAAGTCCTTTGCTAACCAGAGATTTTTTTTTTCGTAGTATGTTAAATAACTAAAATTTAAATTAAACGTTTTTAGAATTTCAAGAAATAAAAAAGAAAGCAAAAATAAATCACCCAAACAATCATTAATATCCTGTTTAGAAGAACCACCTGTGTCAGGTTTTACTCAATTTGAAAATCCAAATAATTCAAACTCTGATTTTTTTTGACAACTGAATAATTTTTTCATCGCAGTTCTTTTTTAGTACCTTCTTTCATAAACCTCCCGATTTTTCCACATTTTTCTTTTAATATTATATCAATCATAATTTTTTATCAAATATATTGCATATGGACTTTTTCAGTAAAAATAAGGGTAGCACAATACTTTTGTAACAGATATACCAAGATTTTCAAAATCTAGAATTTGTGTGACATTTTTTCTTCTTCTATAAATGGTTAGAATACTGATTTGCAGCCCTTAACTTCAAAATTTTGTGTTTTCCTTATGTGACATTTTTGCTCAACGGATTAGTTTGCATAAAAGTAAAACTGCTAACGTATCAAGGGAAGTGGATTGTCATCCCCGCCTTCGCTTTATTCTTCATAATTGAATTCTTCTCTCCTTAATATTCTCTTGAAAAATAGTTCATTACTTCCTTTGCCTCTTTCAGAGTTACCATTACCTTTGATTGATCTTCAAGTACGACCGATAAATTCCAGTACAATCCAAGCATCCGTCCGCCCATCGCTTACTTTTTCTCTCACAAAGAAAATATATCATTTTAATAACACCTGCTCTTCAACCATCAAGTTCACTCAACACGACTTTGTTCCCTGACACTTCTGTGTTTACTAATTGGTGGACTGAAAGCAGCGGAAAGTTATGCAGCTCAAGTTTACGCCGTTGGGCGAGTGGACAGTGTTGCTATATCTCCTTCAATTTCTTTCACCATGATGCCAAATGGTATCACAAGTGCGGTTTCTGATGGACGTATGGATGAAAGCGAGGTATGATCTCTTAGGTCTTTCATTGGGCAATGTGACTTATTAATTTTATCTTTCTTGGTGAATGAAATAGACAAATCTAAATTATGGGGCCGAAGATACGAAAGACTTGTAATTTTCTTAGGTTGTTAATCCTTCCTCACTATAGTCAAACCTGACCATTGTTAGTATGCACTTTATAGATAATTTCTTAATCCTCTCGAAATATTCGCTTTGTTGTGTTTTTTCAGTATTTTCATTTGGCCTTTAAAACCCCATTTTTGCTCGTTTTTCTTTCTTTATGTTATGCACTTTATTCGCAGTAAATGGTTCATGTAATTGACGAAGACAAATATAAAAAACCTAAAAATTAATTTATCCATCAAGATATGTTAAAGTAACAAATTGTAAGTTTAGGAAGGACTGTCCCATATGGTGATAGCCATTATCTTGCTCGTTGTCATTTGCAAGAAATGTTTCCAAAATTAATCTTGACTATATTCGTCTTTTAAAGTATTCGTGTCTGATCGGATGGGTTCTTGCCATAGACAACATTACGAAAAGCTAAGACCCATTGCTCATAATGTAGATGCATAACTTGAATTTTGTTGTCTTTATTGACTCATTTAATAAAGAGAATTTCGAAATAGCGCTTCTGCAAGAATTCTTAATGTAACTTCAAAACATTGCGGAAAAAATAAGCATCCTAAAAGTGTCTAAACACTATCTTGTCCTTGACAGTGTATTAATTTTGAATAAGAAATTCGTTTCTTATTAGTTCGATCATAAATCATAATTTTTGATGATTTTATGTTTTCAGCCTGTAACATATGGGATTTGAATAGTCATCTTTCGTGGATTTAAGTATAAAAAGCAACTCTTACTTTTAGCCATTTCTTGGGAATATAGCCTAAAGTGAGGCTGCTCTGAACAATCCAAGTTTAATGGGTGTATAATTTTCCCATCCTCTTCAAGGTATGATGGGATATACACTATCAGCGCCAAGGGATTAAAAGGTCAAAAATCATCCATAACATTTTTGACCCAGTCCTTCCTCGTAGTCTATAATACCAGCTTATCATTAAATTGAGTTCAATATTGTATGGGGGCTTAAGGATAATGTTTTCCGGGCTATTTATATTTTATTTCAGGCAACGGTTACACCAGGCAAGGTTCTCACAACCTGGGTTAGAGATGTAAGTATAATTGTTTACTTAGAGGGCAAAAATATAATCGTGGTCGCATTAGGAGCAGCACCCTAGTAAAGGACGAACCACGGCTCATAGTTACCGAAATTTAAAAACGTGTTGAAAAAAAAACTGGCAAGTGAAGAAAGATTGTTTTTCTAACTAATTCAGGAATGGTAAATATTATCTAAATGATTCTTAATTGTAAAATGTTATTTTGAAAACAAATTTATGAAAATTTATAAAAAAAAAGCCTGAAACCCCCTGAAAATGGGTCAGACCGAAAGAAAAAAATTACACCAATGGAATTGCCTCGGTTGTAAACCATATACAGGAAACCAACAGTCCCTTGCTTGAAAAACAAGGAAAATCACTTTTTTGCGTGGGTAGCACTGATGTGTCTTCTAATTTTCCTTTTTTTTTCATCCACTGCTAGTGGGCACTGGAACGTCATTTAGAGCTGTTTATTGTTTCGCCTAAAAGTTCGCCTAAAAGAAACTGTTATATCTAGTGCCTTTAGTAAATAAAAAAAACACAATATGTAAAATAAAATCATTTGTTTGACAAAATTATAAGTATAAAGGGAAAAATGTTTGGGCCAGCAGTTCATCCATTCCTGGTGTTGGTCGTTAGGCAGTCAAATGTTCAATGCCTCTGGCAGAATCCATATTGGTAGTCACCTAAAAGTTCATTTGACTCCAGGTGCTGATAGATGATTCAAACCTTTGTGTAAGCTTTCCCAATGAAGAAGAGTAGGCTAATCTGATCTCACGCTCATTGGATCGCCATCTGTCTTGGGTATAGGAATGGCATTAGTACATTTTCCATGTGCGTTGAAAGGTTCCAGAGGAAAAACACAGGAGAAAAAGTGATGACAAAGATCCAGTCAGTTTGGCACTGCAAGTCTTCGAGATACTATTAGGTATATTGTCAGGACACGTGGATTTGGTCACATCAAGACTGTTGCAGAAGGAGAAAGACTTTAGGAATGAAATACGTCACACGATCAAAGACAGTATCGAATTGATCAGGTAAACTGGAAACTTCTTTACCGTCATCTTTCAGATTTTGGCAAAGAATTCGGCAAACACCTTGACAGAGCTTCTGTTTTTGTCTATGGGTCTTGAACAATAGTTCTGTCGGTAATTTTTAGGGAAGGAATTGAAGTTCCTTTAGATGACGATAGAGCCTCTTTGACAATTATTCACTGACTCTTAGCAGAGAAATTTTTTAGCTTGGTCGCGAATCTTTGTACTGAAACTGTGAACTGTGTCGTGCGAACTGTGTCCTTATGGGCTTCTATGATTTCAAGTCTGTCCTTTTCGCTTTTAGAGGGTAGCCATCGCTTGTGTATCTTTTGTTTTGATCGAATAGTATTTTACAATGGAAGTTGAACAAGGTTTGTCCTTGCTGGATACCTGCATGTTATGGTATATATGTTGCCTTGCATTGTATATTTATTAACCTTTGTTTAAAGAAAGGTGAATTTCCTATTCGTCTGGAAAGAGGCTAAAGTTATTCCGCTTCGCAAAGGGGGCTTAAAGATAGATACGTCTAATTGGAGGCCGATTTCAATATTGTCCTATTTGCTAAGCTGTATAAGAAAGTGATGCATCGGCGACTTTATAACCATCTTATTACTTAGGGTTTTCTTGGTGATACCCAGTTTGTATTCAGGAAAAGCCACTCTGCAATACATGCAGTCCAGCACCTAACAGATTTCATTAAATGGTGCTCTCGAAAAAAGTGTACTGGTACTTTCAGTATTTATAGACTTTAGAAAGGCTTTTGATACGGTGATTCATAAAATTTTATTGCGTAAGCTAAAGCCGTTTAGGGATCCAAGGTGTTATTCTGAAATGGTTTGAACCATTAATAACGTCTGTATTCAAAATTATATTTAAAAAACTTTTATCGTTAAATCTGGAGTGCCTCAGATTCAGTGCTTGGTCCACTTCTTTATCTAATCTACGTTAATACCATGCGTTTTTATATACCGGATGCACTGATAACGTCTTCGCTAATAACACGGTGTTTACGATTACAGCTTCTTTTCTGAACCAGTTAATTGAGAAGACAAATAAGGCCTTCGCTGAATTGAATAGTTTTACAAGTTCTAGTTATTTGGTACTGAATATTTCAAAAAACGAATTTCATGACATCTTGTAGAAAAAGTTGTTCAGTTTTCGGTGTTAATGGTGAATTTTTTAAAGCATGTAAATTTATTAAGTACTTAGGCTTTAGTCTTTAGTCTAATTTCTGCTCGTTTTAAGTTATAATATCGCTCCTTACTTTCACTTAAAAAAACTTGTTTTTTTTTATTTAATTTCTGAACGTTTTTGAATTAATGCAGCTTTGATTTTTAGCTCACCGTAAAGAATAATTAGAATGAAATTTGCATATTAATTTTACTTGTTTTGGCTAAATGGCTTTCTCGAAATTTTGTTTTGACTTAACTTACGAAAAAAATTAACTTACCTAACGAACTTCTATATTTTTACGTTTTTATTACGTATATTAGGGAGTTCACCCCTAGTCAATAACTCGCTCTTTACGCTAAAGTTCAAATTTTGTTCGAATCACAAACCCCTGAATCACAAAGGCCGGTTAATTAAATAGATAGCTCTTTTGAAAGTACTAAAAAAACTTTAGCGTAAAGGGCGAGGTATTGACTAGGGGGCGGACCCCCTCATATATGTAAAAATTTCTGTTTGTTTTAGGTTTTAATGTTACTCCTTACTTTCAGCTGAAAAAACTTGTTTTTTTTATTTTAATTTCTGATCGTTTATAAATAATGCTGGGAAATCTGGTGCCCCCTTCACAGAAATGTCCCTTCCCCTAAGGAAACATCATCCATGGAAAGATTCTACCCCATACACCCCTCCTCCGACCCTTTCCCCCACCAAAAAAAATTCTTCCTGAAACGTCTGTATACTTTCCATTAACCAATACTATATGTAAACAATGGGCAAAGTTCATAACTTGCAGCCCTTGCCCCCCTGGAAACTCTGGGGCACTAAGTCATCCTTAAAGACATATTTATTAAATTTTCGACTATGCTGAAAACAAAATGGCTATCTAGAAATTTTAATTGGGTGACTTCGGGAAAAAAATGAGCGTGGGAGGGGGCCAAGTTGCCCTCCAATTTTTTTTGGTCACACTTGAAAAGGGCACTAGAACTTTTAATTTCCGTTCAGATGAGCTCTGTCACGATATTCTAGTACTAATGGATCGATACGATCACCCCTGGGGAAATAAAAAAAAAAAAAAAACAAAAAAAACAAATAAAACACGCATCCATGATATTTCTTCTGGCAAAAAAAATACAAAATTCCACATTTTTGCAGATAGGAGCTTGAAACTTTTTATAAGTAGGGTTCTCTGATACGCTGAATCTGATGCTGTGATTTTCATTAAAGTTCTATTACTTTTAGGGGTTGTTTTTCCCCATTTCTCGAAAATAAGGCAAATTTTTCTCGGGCACGTAACTTTTGATGGGTAAAAACTAAACTTAATAAAACTTACATATTCGAAATCAGCATAAAAATCTGATTCTATTAATGTATCTATTGGTATCAAAACTCGGTTTTTAGAGTTTTGGTTACTATTGAGCCGGGTGGCTCCTTACTTACCACGAACTGTTTGACTAAGAACTTGAACATAGTTCTAGAGAATGTCCCATGGTAATTTCAGGTCCTTACAAATGATTTTCTTATTATGTCATGTTTTCGCAGCAAGTCATACGTGAGGAGTTTATTAGTATAAATTAGTGTCAATAGCCTGAAGCTATGGTTCCACTGGAAATTTGAATTGTGGAAAGCTTTCCCGGTGCGTTTGTTAAAAAACACCCAAGAGGAAACAATTTCCGTGCTTTGTTTTCCTTCCATCTTAAAGTATGGTGGCTATACTCACAAGCATTGTATCTTGCCCCTAACGCAGTAAAACTAAATAGTCTTTAAGAAGGATGGCAAAATCTATGACGCACCCAGATAAGATCCAGATGAGACTGTAAAAATTAAAATCGTAGAGAGACCGATCAATGTAGAAACCTGAAACAAACTTGATATAGATGGGGTGGTTAATCATTGAGGGCTGAATCAGCCGGTCTAACCTTACGAATAGAATAGTAGTTCACAAGTCTTCTGTTCTAGCTCTCTAAAATTAAAGAATAAATTATCTGAATTTCTTTGTTTTTTTCTCTTTTCAACCTTGAAGAAATTTAATACTGAATTCAGGTTACAGTTGAACTTTTTTTGAGCCGTCCTAGTCGAGGGGTTATCATGCTAGACTGGAAATCTCTTGTCCGTGAGGACAGGGTTCGAGTACTGGTGTTGCTGGTTATTTGGTTTAGAACAGAAGGTCAGTAGTGTCATTCTATAAGCTCAGCCAGAGTACGGACCCAGCTCTAAATGGGTACCTGGAGAAATCTGGGGAAGGTAAACAGGAAAGATTGTGTGAAAGAAACGGGATGGCTGCCCCCAACCCCCCATTGCAGTTCCTGGCTGAAGGGCCACAAAACGGAGATTAGTACCGCCGGTAGGGACTTCAATGCCGTATTATTTACCTTTTTTATTAATCTGATTTTTATATATTTTTTTTCCGTTATCACTAAGTAAGCTCTTTTTCTTTCAGAAGAAGTTTGGTCTTTTAGCAATGTCAAATTATACCGGTGAGTGCGCAGGATTTTGTTTTGGAGATACGATAAATAATAAATAAAAACAAAAAAAAGAAACACTAGGTAAATTATATGAAACAGCATGGAACTTAGTTTTGGATAACCTCTGCGAATTATTTTGGCCTGGGGCCTTAATTGTTGCTATGCGGTACAAAACTGGTGTTTAATTGCCACTTAATTAAGGTTCTATCTCTTTGTCATTTGATTTGGATGCTTGAGTTATAAATTTTTCTGTCGAATAAGCCGTCTCCAAAATTGTATAAACACAGATTTGAAAGCGGGAAAAGTCCCCCCTCCCCCCCAAAAAAACACAAATCATACCACTTTGCTTTACCATCCTTCTATGGAAAAATAGGTTTATCCCTTCTAGTTTTTAGAGACAGGAAGCTTACAACCTCCTAACAATCTCTAACGTTGATTTCGATGGCGTAAGTTTCATAAAGGTCACAGCTGAATTTGGGCAACAATCCTTAAATCTTTTTTCTTAAATTATGGAAAATTGCTTATGCTTGATGGGTAAGATATTAATAGGTGATAGTATTGGGCTGTCTTTTTTCTAATGGTATCTACCACTAATTAATAGTAGCTGAATATTTGCCTTGAAACCGAAACGATTAGTAGCCATTGAACATAAACTGTGATGGAGAATCAATCCTATTGTGATTAAATGAAAAAAAAAAAACGTTTTTATCAACTGAAAGAAAGGAGCAACATTAAACTTAAAACGAACAGAAATTATTCCGTATATAAAAGAGGCTTTCCCTCCTCAATACCCAGCTCTTCACGCTAAAGTTTTTACTGCTTCAAAAAGCTTCATGCTCTAATTAGACGGCCCTTATGTTTCTGGAGTCTTTCTTAAGGAGTTGTGACATAGAGTCAAACTTTAGCGTAAAGAGCGGGGTATTGAAGAGGGGGCACCCCCTTTCAATATACGGAATAATTTCAGTGTTGGTATTAAGTTTTAGTGTTGCTCCTTTCTTCAGTTGAAAAGCTTGTTTTTTTTATTTAATTTCCGATCATTTTTTTAATAATGCTAGGATATCCCAAGCAAGAAATCTCACTCCAGAAAAACCCGTCGATTTCCCAATTACAAATATTATATGTTCGCAATGAGAAATTTGCGTAACATAGTGCTCACAGCCCCTTTCTCCAGGGACTATGAAGGGTCATGTCATCCCCAAAGGCATAGGGTCATCAACTATACTGAATCAGATGACTATCTAAAAATTTTGATTAGGTGACTTTAGGGGGGAAAAGGGGCGTGGATCTTTTTGGTCACTTAAAAGCGGCACTACAACTTTTTATTTTTGATCAAATGAACCATATTCCCATATTCTAATATAACTTGTTTGGTAGGTTTCCTGAACTTTTAGGTGGATTTTCCTCCCTTTATAGTTTCGCTTCAGTTTTGATGGGTAACACTAAACTGGATGAACCTTATACACTTGGAATCAATATATAAACCAATTCTGATGATGTATCTATTGATATAAAAATTTCGTATTTTAGATTTTCGGTTTACTATTGAGCCACGTCGCTCCATGCTACAGTTCATTACTACGTACTGCTTAATCTATATATTCTACGTACTTTATTATGCTGTGTGAAAAATGTGGCATTATCCCCACTTTCTTTGGGTATAATCAGAGAAAAGTTGAAAAGCGAGGGCACGTTCTGCGGAATGAAGGATTGCAGATTCCCAAAGAATGTCTTTTTCGGCCAACCGTCGCTTGGGCCAGCCGAAACCAGGTGTTTTTCCTGAATGGGGTGGGAGGAGCTTGCAGGGACGGATTTGAGGGAAATTTGGACTTCTTGTGAGGACGTAAAGAGGAAAGCATCGATTACATTGGGATGGAGGGGAAGTGTTCGTAGCTGTGTTTGCCTCAAAATGGCCTGTTGCTGCTGTGAGCTGTTAGAAGTAGCAGTAGTAGTAATCCCAAGGTCATAAGAGTAAGCAGACCCTATTGATTGACTCTATCTTTAAACATAATGGTAGTGAATACAGTTGAAGTTATTTTCTAGTTGTTTCTTTTTAGCTACACATGAAGGACATCTGGTTTGCCGTTCTGATTGGATGCCTACTTACTGGATCTATGGTTATATTTGGGCTGCATTTTTTACGAGAAAAAAAATGTTGAAGAACAAAGACAGATCTTCCAGTGAGTTTCCACTTTTAATTTTATATACTTTACACTATCGTCATTGTGCCTTTGCGCAAAAAGTCGGATAAAGAGGACTCTCTCTCTCCAAGAGCAAACAAGATTGAAATCTCTAAAACATTTCTTGGCTAGTAATAGCAAAGATGTGCCCTGACAATTTTTTTATTCTTTTTAAACTTGACACTATGTTTTGCATTTGTTTGCCTCTTGTTTTTTTTTTTTTTTTTTTTTTTTTGTTGGTCAAGCTAAATACTATAATAAGGAATAACAAACAAGCTAAAGACGGCGCACCCGCACATATCAAGGCATGTCTTAAGAATCTTGAACGGACAGAGTGATGAAGATACTCTACGGAATGGATTGAATTACCTGGGGAACTTAGTCAACATAAGCAAGGCAAAAAGAAAAAAAAAAATAGCCAAATCTTTAGTCTTTTTATAGAAGTTTCTGTCTATTTCTAATTAAAGGGTATCAGTGCTGAATTCCATTATGAACGATACTGTTGTATATGAATAGATATGATAAGCTATTAACACTTATTTATGTACAACCGAACTTAATTAGCTAAAGTTATAAAGATCTTTGGTTAAAGACACAATGGTGGCGACTAAAATTTACAGATAAAACTTACCTTTCGCCTCAAAACAGGTTGCAGTTTTGGTTTAGTTTGAGGAAAAAATATGCCACTACGCAGCATTATGACCCGTGAAACTGCAAGACCTGTATAAGCCACCGCCGTACAGTTCAAAATCTTTTAGAAGCCTCCCTTGTTAGTATATTTAGCCCTTATCAATTTACAACCTAAGACGAGCAGAAATTGTCGTATATACAAGGGAGGTGCCACATCCACTTGCGGATCAAACGGGGCCTGAGGGATCCTGGCCCCCCCCCCCCCCCCCACTATTTTTCTAGTGTACTTATTTCTTGTTTTTTTTTCTGTTTTTCATTCTTTTTTTAAAATAAATTTGTCAATTTGGTCAATTATTGGCGCCCTTGTCACATTGGGCCCCCGCAAGATTTTGCTTATCGGTGCCATTGTCACACCCCCCCCCCCCCTAAGATTTTCCTCTAGATCCGCCTCTGGTTCCATTAATCTGTCGCTCGTTACGTAATGAAAGGGCATTCAATGACATTCAATGACATTTTGATGTCATGATAGAGCATTCTAGAATTCAATTCTAGAATGCAGCAAACATAGACACTTGGTAATTCAAACTATATAATTATTTATCAATTGGATTTGAAACAGACAAGTTCCGGTGGTAAAAGCAAATGCATTTAAAGGCATTCATTTTCGAAGTATAGCCATAAAACACTCAGCAATTTTGTCACATTGTTTTTGGGCAGAGTATTAATTTTTGGAATATTGAAGTAAAAGACCAAAAACACTATCCTAAGCAATAGAGATTGAGGGTGAGCAAGAGCAAGTCCCTCAAATAAAGGATAATTTGTGAGTTTTTACATTTTAAAGTCGTTTCTTTACTTTCATTTGAAGCGTGTTTGCGTTTTTTTATAGTTAATTTTCTACTGTTTTTTGTTAAAGCTAAAACAATATTTCATGAATAACAGTTAATTTAGTTTTTTTTTTTTTTTTGTTTAAAATAACATAGAAATTTTCAAATATGAGGGGGGTTGTAACCTGCTTCTCGACTATATGAAACACACTGAGTGGAAATGTATTATCTACCAGGAGCCTGCTATTTTCCTATGTTTTTTCCCTCTTGTTCTAATTCCACAAAGAAGTTTCATATGCTAACAGCTTTTGACAAGAAGATTTAAAAATCCGTGAATTTTGTATATAAAAAAAAAAAAAAATCCAAATTCAAAATGGATTTTTAATTTATATATATGTTGCTGCTCGACTTCCTTTTCTTATATTTTCAGTTACTATATTTTTTCTATTTTCTACTTTTTTCGGTTGCTAATTAACTAACTTATTTATCGTTATCATTAACAGCTTAGAAAACACAAAAGCTTCGTTTAATTTTGTATAAAAGTTTCAGGCCTCCTCTTAAGGGTTCTCAAACATTTTTGAAGTTATTTGTATGATTTTTATCAGGATCATACCCCTTTTTTGTGGGTGTTTTCCAAATTCTTTGAAAATTAAAAGAAATGTTTATCCTTACAACTTTTGATTACTTAAACTAAGAACATGCTGACCCAATGGTCTGCGTTACGCAGGTACCGATCTCCTGATTCAGTGCCTTCGGCCGAGAGTGCAATGCGTGGTTGGGGGCAAATCATCCTTTGCTTCCCGTGGAAAATTTTGATATCAAATTTCGATGGGTAAACTAAAAATCATTGAACTTTATATATTCGGAAGCAGTATAAAAAGCAGATCATTCTGATAAAATCCTATCCGCGATTCCTTTATTTTTAGAGCATCGATTACCATTGACAAGGATCACTTTTTGTCACCCGAAATACAGTTACTCACCCCGATTTATTGCGAAGGTTTATCAAATGTTGTAGAAGTCAATGTATATTTTAGGCTCAGTGGCTTCCAAATCAGGCACTGTCAACATCTACAAAATCTCCTGATTTAAAACCAGGTGCCATGAGAGGATGGGAATTCAATGATAAAGAAGGTGTAATTTTCGGCTGCTTCCACAAGCTATTGAAATAGATGCAGTTTTATGCTGAAGTGAATCATGGTCCATCATTTTCATCATTCCAGGAGAAAGAAGACAGCAAAAACTATTATTCTTCATCAGGCTTTGGTGAAGACCCAATATATAGGACTTACTCTAAAAAACAAAAGTAAGACCTTAAGAACCCATTGACTAAATACAGTTGAGTCTTGTAGTTTAAACATAAAGTCAAAGGCCCTACAAAAAGCTCATATGCTCTAAGTAATTCTTAAAAAAAAAGAAACGTCACCGTCAACATTTTCTTTAAAATTATCGAAATGTAAATATATGAACTTTATTGATTATTTATATCAGATTTTATTTCTGTACCAGCGGTGGAAATTTTCAATAGATTCCTCACTCGATTAAAGAACTTATCAAATAATGATTGTTCATCAATGTTTGTTTGTTAATCAAATGATTGTTCATCAAAGCTATCAGTGGCTTTTTTTCATTCTTAAGGATCCCACATACACATAATGATATGTACACATGTATGTGACTTACGTGTGTTTGCCACACACACATATATGTAGCCCATGTATAGGAAAAACGATGATACTTTCTTTACAAATACCACATATGGGATGTGGTGATGTCAGATCTAAAGGAAAAGAATGAATTTCTTATCATTAATGTGTTTTTTGGGTTTACTTCTCGATTGTATTATAGATTCAATGGACCCCATAAAGTTGACAAGGTGTTGTCGTTTAATGCACCCAACATATGTATGTTATATCTATATATTATTCTTTATATATAGATTTATGAATTATTATTGTATTATATATATTATTGTATCATGTATATATTAAATCTATATATTATTATATCTATACAATGCAACATGTATTATATCTATAAAATTGAGCGCAAATAAACTGACTGCCGAATTTCTGTATATTTGTAGAATTATACAAAGCAACGATTTACTGAAACCATAAAGTCCGTGTAAGAAAACAAAAATGTTCATTTAGGAGCCAGAAACTCATTAAGCAGCCAGCAGAAAACAATAGGCTAATTTAGAGGATATGAAATAGGCTTTCACCCGATATGATAGCAATAACTTTCGGTATATAACTAAAGTTCTCGTAAAAGCTCAAACAAAATAAAAGTTCATTTAGTAGCTGAAAAGTCATTAAACACCCTGAGTATAAAACAGGCTGATTCATAAGCCAACTCATTTGTCCTACATTCCGCGATAGCCCATACGCCTATCATTGCTCAAAACCAAGAACTAATAAAATCATTATGTAAACTCAAAATTCCAGTTATGTCTCCCTATAATGTAAATAATTTAGAGTTATGTTGCAAATTTCTGAATTGAGTGTACGATCGTATAAGATTACCTAAACAGCTGTATATCGATTTTTCTTCAAAATAGTCGTAAAACATTTATTTAAAAACCGAAAGTTATTTGGATTGAGCTAATGTCACAGAAGAGATAGCCAGGAGTTTTTCTATACCGTTCCCCCTTAACCAAATTCAAACCATGCAAAACATTCTTTAATGATGTGTGTTTTTATAGTAACATCTTAAACTGCTTTCATTTTTATTGTACAAATCCAGTTCTGTATTGCGTTTCAGTTAAGTGCTATTTCTCTGTAATCCGAAAAATATAGGAATATACCAGGAGTTATTTTATTTGTGCTAGTGTTATAAATATATGTAGCATAGGCTTAAGTTAGATAATTGTTAGTGGTTTTTAGGTTTCAGTTTACTCTTTATTTTCAAATGAAAGAATTTATATTTTTTCTTAATCTTTGCTCTTTTTTAAATGAAAAAGAGCAAAATTCTCTCAAACTTAAAACTCATCACCTTTTTCAAGTATCTCCATGGTATTATTTTGAGGTTTCTGTGTAGTTTTGTAGTTTTGAAAATCTGGAAAATATTGGTGCTTAGTAAACCTTGCCCGTGTTGCAACCTGTTTACAGCTATAAGTCCTCCAAAACTCCAAAACATCTCCAAAACTACGTGCCTGTATAGATAACTGTAAGCACCTTTGGATAGTAAAATGCACATGTATCTGGATAAAAGCCTGCGTGATCCTGTAAGCGCTCGTTTTTAAGTTTTCGCTGCGTGTTTTTTTAGTATCCTGTAGGAGGCTAGTTTTGAGCAATACCCCCTCCCAATGCATATTTGTCGTACGGGTGCCTTATTATAAGCTAGACTTGAAGGTACGAATTATTTTTTTGGGGAAGGGGGGAGCAAATTAAAAAATTCTGAAGTTAGGCAATTTATAAAACTGCATTTTAAGACAAAATTATTTATCAGTGCTTCTATAGCACAGGAGACAGAATATACAGTGCTTCTATAGCAATTGGCCGCGTCTGAAAACTTATTAGTTGTCTTCATTTAGATTTTTGTCATTTCAGATAAATTATTTGCCATTGTTTTCCACTGAACTTAGTAACTTTCAGCTACAACGCCTACAAACTGATCAAAGTCCTTTTTTGACACTTAGAGTGTTTTAGAGTTCGTTGGTTTGTCATGTTACGGCTCTATAAATCTTCAAAACGCCTAACCCCCCACTTCCTCCTCGGACTTTGACAGGTGACAATTGTGACAACACTCACCGAATTAATTAAACGTTTTTTAGATGTTAAGTGGTCTTCAGGAAAAGATTAAAGCAGACGTATTAATGAAGCACAGTAGGGTACTTGCCCACTTGAGGGATCACAGGAGGGTAGTATTGAACCCCAAGTGGCACTCTCTAGACAATATTGCATGTTTGGAGCTTCTATGAAAAAAAAAACAGTTTTGTTTGACAGTTTAACCCTAGAACTGAAATCCCTACTGTTTTGTGGATACTTAGGCTATAAGTTTTCACAGTAGTATTAAAAAATTTCATATAATTTTTTTTTATAGGGGATGTTTTTGCCCATCACAAATCATATTATTTTGTCCCCCCCCCCCCCCCACCCAATACGTCTAAATACGATTTTTCAGGCCGAAGCTACTAATTTTTGAACTTCGAGCCTAGGCTCTGACGGGAGTAAATTCCATATCACTAGCCAGATTTCCTTCAAGATGAAACATTTTTTCACTGAATTGTCACACTCTGAGTGTGACATTTTGTTTTCACGGTACACCACAAAAGTAGCTTTTAATTTTTCATAAGTTTCTTTTAAACCATATTTTTAGCTCTATTCTGCACCATTGGCGTTTTCTGACGCATCGACGGGAGGACCTTACGCATCTTCTTCTGGTGCCAGTATATATGAGCCTGGTAAGCATTTGTTCATTCTTTCTAAGAATACAACAGAAGACTGTTCTCGTTTTGGGGTTTCCAAATACATTTTTTTCTACCCTTACTTTTGAGTTGCTAGTCGTAATATTCACAACCATCACTTGATCCATGGTTTGGGTGGATTAAATTCACCCAAAAAAACATCTGATTGTTGTTATTTGCCCTCAATCTTTCATTTTTTTTAGATTTTGAGTGATTTTCGATGAGGAATATAAATTTCCCTTTGAGAGCCCTTCTAAAGATTTTTGATTTTTTACACCGTATAAATTATAAGGGAAAGCGAAATGCGAGAAAGAGAGGACCTGGCAATATAAAAGCGGAAAGTATTAAATTGCAGTTTATTAATACGAACTCTCTCTTAATTGTAACGTGACTTTAACTCCCCCGCTCTCAACCCGTATTTTAAAAATCAAAGTTCAATATTCATATTAATATTTGAAAAAAGAGATCCCTGTTTTTAAGCAAAGTTCTTTAAAAGTGTTTTCTATTTGGGAGCTCTTCTTAAGAGAGATTCTGCTACAGACTAGAAGTGATAACTTCCGCCCCCCCTCCATCTCTCTGTCTGTATCTATAGAAACATCACTGAAATTAACAAAATATGGGCTTTGACACATCAGGCATCTTTCCCCTACCTTCACCCAGCCCATAAAAAGACTCACTGACCCTCATTCCCAATATCTGATGAGAAAATATACGGTAGGCCTACATATTTTTTATGAAGTCTCAAATAAAGCCCCTCGGTGAAAAAAGCTTTAAAAATTGTCTACAGTAACTTTTTATTTTGTATGGACTGCATGTGTCTTTAGGAGTGACTAAGTCACCGTACGGCATTATTACTTCTGAAACTGGAAAGTTAGAATGTTGTTGATCATTCTAAATCAATTGGGTATGTCGAAATTTTCACATAATTGTAATTTGGCCTTCTTTAGGCCAAAAGAAAAGGCTACTCTGCACGAAAGAGCACTAGAAATTTCATTTTTGTTGAAGCTAGCCCTTTCCCAATATTCTATTACCACTGGTTTGATACGATCACCTTCAGAAAAAAAAAAAAAACGGCAGAAAATAAAAAAACGGCAGAAAATAATAACACCCGTCCGTGGCCATCCTTCTCGAAGAAAAACGAAATATTGCTTTTTGTAGATAAGGGCATGAAATGTATGTTGTAGGATTGTCTGGCATGCTGAATCTGATTATGTAATTTTAATTATTGTCACTTTGCATAACGTGTGGGTTTTTCTCCCCCTTTTTGAAATTAGCCAACTTTTTTTTTTGGGGCTCATAACTTTTGATGGATACTTTTTAAATTAATAGATTTGTAAATTTTATATATTTGAAATTACTGTAAAAGAAGTTTGTTTTGATTTGTATTATTGTCAAAATCTTTGATTTCCAGTGGCTGTTATCGCCAGAGTCCTATTAAAAAAAAAAAAAAAAAAAAAAAAAAAAAAAAAAAAAAAAAAAAAAAAAAAAAAAAAAAAAAAAAAAAAAACAAAAAAAAAAAAAAAAAAAAAAAAAAAAAAAAAAAAAAAATATTCGCTCCCAACTAATTGATTGTAGGTAAAAGGGTCTTTTTAATATAATTGATATTCGTTCGTCATCCGCAAGAGGTATAATAAGCCACTCTAGAGTATGATAAAATAAATGAATGAACAGAATTAGCTGTTGAAAACTTAAAATTTTGACAAAAAAAGGGGAAAATTAGCCAGTTTCGAAAGAGGAAAACTCAAGGAAATTTTGGTTGAACTCAATACAAGAGCTGACTTTTTATCATAGTGGCCCAAACATTGAGAAGTTTAGAAGGGTTACCTCTAACACAAGGCCTCGTATCAAGTAATGTGAGACCTCGTTGACTTGGTCTCACGTATAAGCAGTAAGAGGCCCTCTCGTGTGTAAATGACAGTTGCGTGTTTGAATATGTGAATGACATTTTTAATATTCACGAAAGCTTCGCAGGGGGATGGATGAGGAATAGAAAATCTTCTGAATACCCTTTACATTGACACTAATGTCCTTCCCCAGAAACTGTTTTAAAAATCGTTAAAATATTTTACCGGTGACATTGTAAACAAAAGCTAGTATAACGCCAAACGGGTGAATATAAGCTGGGTAGCCAAAATTTTGGCATAATAAATATATAAATGCATTGAACCACACAATCCTCCGAAATTATTTTTTTTCTTTTCGCCATTTTTATTTAAGTGCAGTTCTAATTTTAGGATAATTCGTGTGATAAAATTAAAAGAGTGATCTGAATCGGGCTCTGTCTTCCTATCTGTTTTGTCGTTTCCGTGTCGATCACTAGAAAGTTCATCTAGTCTTTCAATTTCGAATTAATTATTCAGCTTTTCTGCTCCGTCTACCTTCTTAAGATTATCATTCATGCATGTTACACAGACAAAGAGCATGAAGGGCTCCTATTAGACTTTAATATAGAAACTTTTGTGCTTTCCCTTAAAGTAAATAAACAAAAGAAAGGCCTTAGAGAGCAGCTAATTCTGAAGTCAAACGCTTTATTTCGTTGACTGGCTGGTCTCACTCGTATTCATATTTTCTATCGTGTTTTTTTGGTTGTTTTAAAAAGTAATAAAATAGGTTAATGAAAAAATATCTTCCTGAATGTGAAAGACCTTCTTTTTGAAACTAAATTTGTTTCAAATATACCTGAAACCCAATTTGTTTCTACAGAGCTGTACCTATGATGTTGATGGTGGGGGGGGGGACAAGCGAATTCAGAAGGATCCAAATACAGAAGAGGTATTTTAGAGCCATTGCTTAACCAAAGTATGCACTTTACGAAAGCTTCAATTTTGGGGGTGGATGGGGAAAGCACTTGTGCATGGAGGAGAAAACCTACACCTAAAATTGTGCACTGAAACATAAAGCGAGTTGTGACTTCTTCAATAATTTCTTATAATGTTAGTTTCAGTTTATCAGTAATTTTTTCGAAAAATGTCAGACCCAATCCAAAATAAATTTCTGAGTGTATGCCTCGAAGCGGATCAAAACCTTGTAGCTCCCCAAATACAGCATTTAACTGGTACCCCTCAGAACAAAAGAAACAGGTTTTTGTTGAAGATACAATTTAAGAGAATTGCTAAAATGAAAAAAGGTAACACTCAGATTTAAAACCTAGCCGAGTTGAATAGAAAAAATTATATATTTTCTGGCACTTTTTCTATTAATGAAAAATTATAGAATGAATTTTATGAGATATTTTACAGATTTCTGTTATGTAATAACGAAACTTTCCCTATTTGGATTTTTTTTTGTGTAATTAAATTTTTCATGTTTCTCTTGCACAAAAGCGTAATCTTGCTTTAAACTTTTTAATAATAGACTTCTGTAGATATTCCGAACTTTAAGAACTACGTTTTTGGTATTAGAAATCCTTTATAATGACATTTATCCATATCATAGCTATAAAACAGCCTTTCCTATGGTTGGATGGAAAGAATGAGCTTCACAATTCCTTTAATGGAATATTGGCAACTAATTCCATTAATTATGAGGGCTAAAGTTGTTTAATTGGAGATTCAAGCCCTGCTTTTTAATCATTATGTAAGCTTGAAAAAATCTATAAGCTCGAATGAGGGTATAACATAAATATTTTCATTAGTTTCATGCTAATGAGAGCTCGAGCATTTCCCAATTTTTTGAGGAACAATTTTTTGTTTGGAAAAATTCCGCATCTACATTGAAGCCTCACATTATAAAATAAGTAAAACCATAGCGACAAGAAAAGAAGAAGATATTTTTGCCGCATATTTTCCATTTATATAATGCTTAAAGTCTTTTGTTACGGTAATTTTTTCCTTATTATTACTATAGTTTTTCTTTTTAGAGATGCTTTCCAGCTATGATCAAAATGAAGAAACGCCAATATTTTATCAATCAGTTCCAATTCCCTTAGGATCATCTGGTGGAAGAATACAAAATGGATCTTTACGGAAGGTCAGTTTTCAAAGTTTAATAAACATTAAACGATGTTTTTCATAAAGAGGGGGAAAGCATTAGATAAATAAAATTCTAAAAACAATGATAATGCAAATTAGTAGATAAGTCGGTAGAACTATATAATTGTAGTGGTAGCAGTGCTGTCAGCAGTTCTGGTAGCAGTGCTGTGGGAAACGTGACAGCACTGTTGATTTTTGCTTCCTTGTAATGTGTAAGTCCAATATATTTCACGCACGTGCATATATTCACAAATGAAAATTGATTCATGTACAGAATAACATACTATTGACAACACTGCACATACTAAAGGCCCGAAAGTCAGTCTAGGGGAGAACATATGCCTTTTTTTTTCTTTTTTTTTGTGATTCAATCTTCAAAATGTGTATTCTTATTAGCATTGAGATCCACAATTATGCAGACATGTATAAAGAATGAAATAAGAAAAATTAATAAAAGCTGCACCGTAGCTGCAACTTGAATGATACCATTACTATTTTCTGCACTACTCTCGGTCAGATTTGAATTATTTTGTGTATTAGTATGACTACTTTGACCAAGCCACTGTAGGAAAAATATACCTATTTAAAACAGAAGCATGGCTTATCGGCAACTTCTATTTGTTATGCAGAGAACAAAGTAAGCTGAACTATAAATAAGTAAAGAAAATAATACAAGTAATTTTTTTCTATTAATTAGTTCAAATTTGTTTATGTTTATGGTTATTTAAGCAGATGCTAAATAGAAATAATTTTTCCTATACTGATTAAAAGTAAACAGATAATGTCGATGTCTTAAGATCTATTACTTTAATCTCACTGCTGCTACATTGAGTGGAAAACCGAGCGCTTCCTGACGCTAGATGGGGTGAGAGATATCTATATTGAATTTGAACAGGGATTTTCATAATTCTATTGTCAGTTGTTCTAGCCTCGCCATTGATGAAGAGAGTTCAGCTGTAGCATCTTTAATGCTTTATCATGAAAAGCTTCAAACGCTTCTATCTCAACAACGAGCAAAATCAGAGGATCAATCTCAAGTGAAATAAAATCTTTGTAGCCTCCAAGTAAGCATGTTTCTGTTTAAAAGTAGATTAAAAAAAACATGTTTTACAATTTGACATTACAAAAGGAGATGGCGAAAATATGATATACCTTTTGGTACTATTCAATAGAACATTATGATAATTTAAAATAACAGGAAAAAATGATTTATTGAAAATTATCTGATTTTATTTGTAGGCTAAGTGTGATGCATTTTAAAGGTTACAAGGATTTTATGGTTTTGGCGACCTAAATTTTGCTAGAATTGGGTTTCTTTCCATTTCTAATTAAACCTAAAATTAATCCGTTTTCATTTTAGTAATTCTTAACTGGATGGAAGAAATTAAATGGTCGATAAGATACACTACTATAAAGGACAGAATTGAAACATGCTATATTTCGGCTGGCTCAGGTCAGCTTCACTGGAGCTGGCAATTCTCCTATGCATACAACTTTGCAGTACACTATATGTCAAAATAACTATGCGTAAAATAGCCATACAACTATATGTAAAATAAAATAATTTTCTATTTTTCATAAAGGTTGCCACAAGCTCTGGAAGAGCCAAATCTCTTAATGCGTCAGCAACATATATGATTTATACGTTGTATGTACATATACGCACATATACATTTATATACGTATGCATTTATACCAGGGGTGGATCCAAGATTTTTTTTAGGTGGAGGCGCAAAAAAGGTTGATCCGATAAAAAAAATTTAGGGGGGGGGGGGGGTGCAAAATAGGTTGATCAGATAAACTTGCGTTAGGAGCAAGTTTAATTAACGCAATCTTGCGTTGATTAAGTAAATTACAGTACTTTAGACTAGGTTAGTGGGGCGCGTGTCTCCCTCGCCCCCCCTTGATACGCCACTGATTTATACATACAGGTATGTTTATACGTTGAAATATTTTATCGAGATACATTCTTTTAATTTTGATTTTTACTAACAGACGATGAAAAAATAGCCCAATTCTAAGCTTAATTACAAGTTATAAAATGAATAAAATATATTTCAAGTGCCCACCCACAGAGCTTTCATTTTGAACCCCTTCTCCCAAACAGAAGAAAGTTTCCGAAAATATGAATTTTACACCTATATATCACATTGTCTTTAATAAGCCCCTCCCTCCAATGACTAGACAAGCCCTGAATCAAAATTTTTAGCATGAATCTTATATCAATTTAAACAATATATAGAGCTTTATAACTATCTAAACTTCTTCACCGAAATAAACTCAATAGGACACCTTTAATAAGACATTAAAAAAAAAAACTTCTTTAAAAAACTTCTTTAAAAAAAATTCAGGCTAAAAAGACATGAAAAAACTTCTACACCTTTAAAAAGACATGAAAAAAATTGTCAAGTAATTTTTCTTTAATTGCTTTTTGTTTTAAAGTTTTCCAGTCTAAACGTTTTCTACTATATATATACTATAAATGCAAATATATTTTTGTTTTTTAGGGAACAGTTCAAACAGTCCCTGCCTCTCCCTAGATCTATAAGGCGAAACAATTTGAACTATCACCTAGCAGGAGAAGAGGATTTACAAGCTGCGTATGAACGTTCAGGTCTTGTTCAAATTGAATTTATGAGGTCGCACCATTGAATATTGAATACTATGTTGCCATCTGTATTTTCGCTTTCTAGTCACTTACTATGTCTTACCTTTTTTAAGTTTGTAAATTATTTTGTACGTAATAAATTTTTACCTTATGTAAGCTATGTAGGATGGAAAAGTTGGAAGCGAACTTTCGGGCTTAAAGTCAAGTTGAACGACTTACTTTTGGGCAGATTAAAATCGCAAAATAAAAACTAGGTGACAGTGGTCAATCTATTAGATTCATAAGGGTTAGCCAGTTCTAGTGCCATTTTAGGGATAACATTGAACTTGTTAACTTGTTTTAAGTTGTTAAGATTCGTGTACAAGACGCCTTTCAGAAAGCAATATAATGACCCCGAAATTTTTTTTTTTAACTTTATCTAGTTGTTTTAAATAATTTTCTTTACACACAACTTTTCCATTTAAAACTTTTGCAAAACTAGTGCAAAAAACTATTAAGATTATAAGTAGACATAGAAAAAAATATAGTAAAAAAAAAAATTGGATTTCACATCCCAGAGACTTTTCTAAACGGGGAATAAATATTCAAATGTACCTATATTGATTTCCCGTTGAAAAGAATGTTCAAATGTGAAAGTAGAATTTTACGAACTTCACTCATATACCTTTTTTCGCTGCTTTTATTACTCATTTTACTTTTCTCTATTTTTTTCAACTTTTGCCTTGAGTCATCAAACTGTTTCCAAGATATTTGACAATACTGATCACTGATATTTGCTTTGGCACCTAACTCTTGACAATACTTCCCAATTTCCAATTTGTACCAATTTCCAATTGCCACTTGGAAATTGGCAATACTTACCAATTTCCGTTACCCTTTATAATTTAATTCGTAATACTCTACATCAAATTAATAAGACTTCCATAAATTTTCTTATGAAGACACCCATATGGAAGTCTGCAACGTTATTAGTACTTACAATCCTGTTACTTTTGAAGAAAACCTTAATATGGCAAAATAAATCTATATCAGATCAGTATTGAAAAACGCTACAACGGTTAATTTCTCTCTCTATGATCAAAAATTGTCGTGCGGTAACTATCGCAATTATGCCAATAGTGGTAATTTGTGTGACAAGTCGCAAAGTTAAAATATTATTTGCTTAGGTTGCGAGCCGCAAATAATTATTCTGATTGTACATCTGATAGGTGAACCGTACTTTTGACATCCCTGATACGACACATACCTTAAGATTTCCTTTTACCTGTATTAAATAAAAAATACAAGTTTTTTTTAACTGAAAGTAAGGAACGACGTTAAAACTTAGAACGAACAGAAATTATTCCATATATGAAAGGGGCTGTCCCCCTTTCCATATATTCCATATATGAAAGAGGCTTAAAGATCGAGGTATTGACTAGGGGGTGAACCCAATGATATACGTAATATTTTCTGTTCGTTTTAAGTTTTGATATTGCTCCTTACTTTCAGTTGAAAAACTTGTTTTTTTTTTTTATTTAATTTCTGATGTTTTTCTTTAATAATGATGAGAAATCCGGCGCCCCCTTCACAGCAATGTCCCTTCCGTCATGAAAACTTCCTTCATGGAAAGATCTCCCATATAACCACCGACCCCCCCCCCCACCTACCAGAAAAAAAAAATCCCCCCTGAAAACGTCTGTATACTTCCCAATAACCAATACTATACGTTAACATTGGGTTAAGTTCATAACTTTCAGCCCTCCCCCCGGGGACTTCGGGGGATTAAGTCATCCTAAAAGACATAGTCATCATATTTTCGACCATGCTGAACAAAATGGCTATCTCAAAATTTTGATCGGGTGACTTTGGGAAAAAAATGAGCGTGGGAGGGGGCCTAGTTGCCCTCCATTTTTTTTCACTTAAAAAGGGCACTATAACTTTAAATTTCCGTTCCAATAAGCCCTCCCACGATATTCTAGGGACCACTGGGTCGATACGATCACCCCTGGGAAAAAAAAAAACAAATAAACACGCATCCGTGATCTTTCTTGTGGCAAAAAATGCAAAATTCCACATTTTTGTAGGTAGGTGCTTGAAACCTCTACAGTAGAGTTCTCTTATACGCTGAGTATGAAGGTGTGATTTTCATTAAGGTTCTATAACTTTTAGGGGGTCTTTCCCCCTTTTTCCTAAAATCCGCCAAATTTTCTCAGACACGTAACTTTTGATGGGTAGGATTTAAACTTGATGAAACTTATATATTTGAAATCAGCATTAAAATCCGATTCTTTTGATGTATCTATTTGTACCAAAATACCGTTTTCTAGAGTTTCGGTTACCATTGAGCCGGGTCGCTCCTTACTTACAGTTCGTTACCACGAACTGTTTGACATTGGGTAAAGTCCATAACTTTCAGCCCTCCTCCTGGGGACTTCGAGGGATTAAGTCATCCTAAAAAGACATAGTTATAATATTTTTGACCATGCTGAACAAAATGGCTATCTCAAAATTTTGATCGGGTGACTTTGGGAAAAAATGAGCGTCGGAGGGGGCCTAGTTGCCCTCCATTGATGGTGTGATTTTCATTAAGGTTCTATAACTTTTAGGGGTCTTTCCCCCCCTTTTTTTGAAAATCAGCCAAATTTTCTCAGGCGCGTAACTTTTGATGGGTAGCACTAAACTTGATGAAAGTTATATATTTGAAATCAGCATTAAAATCTGATTCTTTTGATGTATCTATTGGTATCAAAATTCTGTTTTTTTTTAGAGTTTCGGTCACCATTGAGCAGGGTCGCTCCTTACTTACAGTTCGTTACCACGAACTGTTTGAAAGCATTTTATGAATAAAATATTCAAAGTATTTGCAAATATACAATACATACAAGATAATAATATAGAGACTTCAGATTTAGCTTGAGATTTGAACCCAACCCGATCCCTATAACTTTACTCTATCCTACCCGTCCTGTCTTATAATCACTTATCTTATCCACTAAGCTGTAATCACTTATCTCAGAAGCTTATACTTATGGTGAAACAACTAATACTATTGTACTCGTTATTCTATGTAACTTCCATTTGAATTAGAGATAAATTTAATTGGAGAAAAAGACTTTAAAAAAATAAAAGCTTATTTTCAGTGCCAATTCACCCTGATATGACCACAATTATTTATGCAATTATTTATTAGCTATGGCTAATCAGCATTTGGCTACAAAAAATGTCATTTCCTGTACAGCATGGACAAAAATGGGAAACCAGTTCGATCTAAATTAGAACTTGCAATAGTAAAATTATTTGATGTTTTATTTAATATGACGGTAAATCGTTTTATTGTTAAATTGAAAGATTACTTTTAAATAAAATTACCATTGAATAGGTTTAAACATAATGTTACCTAAAAGCTAATTTTAAGTTTTAATTACCGTAAGAAGTAGTCTGGTAATTATATATTTCAGACAATTGATATTTTAAAGATAATCACACCAGTGAGGGTTTTACTTTATGATAACTTATTGCTTAAACTTGGTATCAAACTGTATGCAAGTAGTGGCACAGGCAAATAGTTATATCGAACAGTTCGTGGTAACGAACTGTAAGTAAGGAGCGACCAGGCTCAATAGTAACCAAACTCTAAAAAAAAAAAACAGAATTTTGATACCAATACATACATCAGAAGAATCAGGTTTTATGCTGATTTCAAATATATCAAGTTTAGTCTTCATCAAGTTTAGTCTTACCCGTCAAAAGTTACGCGCCTGAGAAAATTTGCCTTATTTTCGAAAAAAGGGGGAAACAACCCCTAAAAGTCATAGAAATGAAAATCACACCATCAGTTTCAGCATATCAGAGAACCCTACTACAGAGGTTTCAAGCTCCTATCTGCAAAAATGTGGAATCTTGTATTTTTTGCCAGAAGAAAGATCACGGATGCGTGTTTTTTTTTTCTTTCTTTTCTTTTTTTTCCAGGGGTGATCGTATTGATCCATTAGTCCTAGAATATCGTGAGAGGGCTCACCCAAACGGAAATTAAAAGTTCTAGTGTCCTTTTTAAGTGACCAAAACTTGGAGGGCAACTTGGCCCCCTGCTACGCTCATTTTTTTTCCCGAAGTCACCCAATCAAAATTTTAAGACAGCCATTTTGTTCAGCATAGTTAGACATCTTATTAATATGTCTTTGAGGATGACTTAATCCCCCAGAGTTCCCGGGGGAAGGGCTGCAAGTTATAAACCTTGCCCATTGTTTACATATAGCATTGGTTATTGGAAAGTTACAGGCGTTTTCAGAAGAGATTATTTTCTAGTGGGGGGTCGGGGTCGGAGAAGGGGTTACGGGAGAGATCTTTCCATGGGGATATTCCTTGGAGGAAGGGACATATCTATGAAGGGGGCGCCAGATTTCTCAGCATTATTTAAAAAACGATCAGAAATTTAATAAAAAAACAAATTTGTTTCAACTGAAAGTAAGGAACAACATCAAAACTTAAAACGAACAGAAATTATTACGTATATGAGGGGATACCCCCCCCCCTAGTCAATACCTCGCTCTTTACGCTAAAGTTTTTTTTAGTACTTTCAAAAGAGCTATCTATTCTAGTTAACCGGCCTTTGTGATTCAGGGGTTTGTGATCGAACAAAATTCGAACTTTAGCGTATTAAATAAAAAAAACAAGTTTTTTAAACTGAAAGTAAGGAGCGACATTAAAACTTAAAACGAACAGAAATTATTCCGTATATGAAAGGGGCTATCCCCTCCTCAACGCTTCGCTCTTTACGCTATAGTTTTTTATTGTTTTAAAAAATAAAGTTGTGAGACAGAGTCAAACTTTAGCGTAAAGAGCGAGGCGTTGAGGAGGGGACAGCCCTTTCATACACGGAATAATTTCTGTTCGTTTTAAGTTTTAATGTCGCTCCTTACTTTCAGTTTAAAAAACTTGTTTTTTTTATTTAATTTCTGATCGTTTTTTTTTAGTTAATACAGCTTTTATTTTGGCTCACCGTCATTGAATAAGTAAACAAAATTTGCATAAAAATTTCACTTTTCTTTTGCTAAATGGATGTCTCTAAATTTGGTTATGACGTAATTTACAAATTAACTTACGTAAACTAACTTCTATATTCGTATATTTTGCTTCTGGAAAAAAAATACAAAGTTGCAGATTTTTGCAGATATGAGCTTGAAACCTATGTAATAGGGTTTTCTGATACGCTGAATCTGACGGTGTGATTTTCATTAAAATTCTTTCACTTGTAGGGGATGTTTCCCCCCTCTTTATCAAATCTGGTAAATTTTCTCAGGCTCGTAGCCTTTGATGAGTAATACTAAACTTAATAAAATTCATATATTTAGAACGGCATTATAAACACATTCTTTTGATACATTTATTGACATCAAAATTCCGTTTTTAAAAGTTTCGATTACTATTGAGCCGTATCACTTGTTTTTTTTATTGTTTTTTTTTTTTATTACGAATATGTTATTACGTATGAGAGGGGGTTCTCCCCTTAGTCAATACCATGCTCTTTACGTTAAAAGTTAAAAAAAATTTTGATTCGCAAACCCCTGAATCACAAAGGCCGTTTAATTAGAATAGATAGCTCTTTTTAAAGCACTAAAAAAAACTGTAGCGTAAAGAGCGAGGTATTGACTTGGGGGAGAACCCCCGCACATACGTTATAATTTCTGTTCATTTTAAGTTCTAATGTTGCTTCTTACTTTCAGTTGAAAAAAAAAACTTGTTTTTTTTTTTAATTTCTGATCGTTTTTTAATTTCTTGATCGCCCCCTCCCCCATTTTTTAAATAATGCTTGGAAATCCGGCGCCCCCTTCATAAAAATGTCCCTTATCCCAAAGAAACATCCTCCATGGAAAGATTCTCCAGAGTAACCCCCTCCCTCTAGCCCCCCCCCCCTCCAGAAAAAAATCCTTCCTGAAAATGTCTGTATACTTCCCAATAACAAAAAATAATGCTGGTAAGTCCGGCGCCCCCTTCATGGCAATTTCCCTTCCCCCATGAAAACTTCCTTCATGGACAGATCCTCCAACATAACCCCCGACCCCCCCCCCCCCCCACTACCATACCATTTAAAAAAAAAAACTCCTGAAAACTTCTGTATACTTCCCAATAACCAATACTACATGTTAACATTGGGTAAAAAGCTCATAACTTTTAGCCCTCCCCCTGGGGACTTCGGGGGATTAAGTCATCCTAAAAGACATATTTATCATATTTTCGACCATGCTGAACAAAAATGGCTATCTCAAAATTTTGATCGGGTGACTTTGGGAAAAAATAAGCGTGGGAGGGGGCCTAGTTGCCCTCCATTTTTTTGGTCACTTAAAAAAGGGCACTAGAACTTTTAATTTCCGTTCCAATGAGACCTCCCACGATATTCTAGGACCACTGGGTCGATACGATCACCCCTGGGGGAAAAAAAAACAACAAAATAAACACGCATCCGTGATCTTTCTTCTGGTAAAAAAAATGCAAAATTCCACATTTTTGTAGATAGGAGCTTGAAACCTCTACAGTAGGGTTTCTGATACGCTGAATATGATGGTGTGATTTTCATTAAGGTTCTATAACTTTTAGAGGGTCTTTCCCCCTTTTTTGAAAATCAGCCAAATTTTCTCAGGCGCGTAACTTTTGATGGGTAGCACTAAACTTGATGAAAGTTATATATATGAAATCAGCATTGAAATCTGATTCTATTGATTTATCTATTGGTATCAAAAACCCGTTTTCTAGAGTTTCGGTTACCATTGAGCCGGGTCGCTCCTTACTTACAGTTCGTTACCACAAACTGTTTGAAAGAGCGAGGTAAATCATATTAATTTTTTTTTTTTTGTTTTTGTCAGATTTTTGATTAGCCAAATGGGTATTAGAAAGGTTTTAGTAGTTTATTTGTTTGTTATAAAAGAAGGATTAGAATGGCGTGCCTAATGATATTGTAAAGGCACAGCTTTCTACTCCTCCTAGGTTTGTTTTCGGGTTGAGGGAAGGTTGGGAGGATGGAGGATGATGTATAGTTGGTTGAGAACAAGGTTTTATGAAAATTATTTGTCTATTATTAATATGTTTCCACGGTGAAAGGGGTGCCCTATGGCAGAAGGGCACCCTGCTAAACCGGGAATGGTACTTTTTTGCGGTTTTGAATTTTTTTGTAGCACACCTTGTCTTTGTCAATTTTGTTTGGCTACCCAAATCCAAATTTCAAAAAATAAAAGTTGTTTTTAAATTAGCGTAGGTGACATTAAAGTTTAAAATTAAGTGAAAAAGATTACTATGTCACCGAAAGGAGAGGAGGTGAGATTTAAAAAAAAAAAAGAAAAAAAAAAAAAAAAAAAAAAGAGCGAGGTATTGACCAGAGAGCGAACTCCCTAATATCCGTAATAAAAACATACGAATATAGAAATTCTTTACGAAAGTTAATTCGTAAGTTACGTCACAACAAAATTTCGAGAAAGCCAATTAGCCAAAAAAAGGAAAATTAATATGCGAATTTCGTTTTAATTATTCATGTACGATGAGCCAAAATCAAAGCTGCATTATTTCAAAAGCGTTCAGAAATTAACTAAAAAAAACAAGTTTTTTTAACTGAAAGTAAGGAGTGACATTAAAACTTAAAACGAACAGAAATTATTCCGTATATGAAAGGGGCTGTCTCCTCCTCAACGCCTCGCTCTTTACGCTAAAGTTTGACTCTGTCTCACAACTTTATTTTTTAAAACAATAAAAAACTTTAGCGTAAAGAGCGAGGCGTTGAGGAGGGGACAGCCCCTTTCATATACGGAATAATTTCTGTTCGTTTTAAGTTTTAATGTCGCTCCTTACTTTCAGCTAAAAAAAACTGTTTTTTTTTAGTTAATAGTATATCAAAAATCGTTTTTTTTTTACCATGATTCTGAATTTGCTGAAATTGTAAGTCTCGAATCAACCATCAAAGGTTAACGGCCAAAGTAAATTTACCCTATTTTCGAATAAGAGACAAAATGCCCACAAAAGGTAAATGCCTAAATACGCAACTAAGAAATATCCTTTGTATTTAACAGAGGATGAAACCTGGAAAGATGAAGAAGAGAATCGTTTTATAGATAAATTGAAAGAGTACTTTAAAATAAATTTGCCATTGAATAAGTTTAAACATAATGCTACCTAAAAGCTAATTTAAAGTTTTAATTACCGTAAGAAGTAGTCTGGTAAATATTTATTTCAGACTATTGATATTTCAAAGAGAATCACACCAGTTAGGGTTTTTTAAATATGCGTATCAAAAGTCGTTTTTTTTTACCGTGATTCTGAATGTTCTGGAATTTTAAGTTTCAAGTCACCAATCAAAGATTAAGGGCAAAAGAAAATTTGTCCTATTTTCAAATAAGGAACAAAATGCCACAAAAGGTAAAATACCTTATTGAATATTGTGTCCTATTGTTTAGTTTTTGATCACCTATCTACAAATATGGAATTTTGCATTTTTTCCGAGAAGAAAGATCAAGAATGTGTGTTGATTCGTTTGTTTGCTGGGTTGTTTTTTTTTTTTCATAGGGTAATCGTATCAAACAATAGTCCGAAGAAATTGGAAAAAAAATCATTCGAATGGAAGTTGAAATTTCTATTGCTCTTCTAAGGAGCAAAAAAAAAACAATATGCCACAAGCGGCGTTTTCTTCCATTTCCTGGTGGAGAAAAACATTTTTGGCCCAAAAGGGGGCAAAACCCATCGAGTGATAATTCTGAGGTGACCAATCGATTTAAACTTGTTGAAAAAACTACGTACTGAGCTTTCCAGATTTGGAGAGAGTAATTGTCGGGCGGTCAAGTATTCGCCTCTAAAAATGTATGAAGTCTCTACAAAATGAACGGTTTATACAGAGACACCTGTTTTAAAGCTTCATTGAACTAAGTTGATGCATTTGAGACATTTGTAAAATTGTGTATAGCCGTGTAAACTTGTGCGTCAGCCACTATAAAAGACGGTCAGTAGGTCTTTGTGTAAGTAGCGGCAGTGTCCTCAAAGCTCAAAAGTGTATTTTATCCCAAAATTCTTACCTCCCTGTGAGCCTTCAGAGAAATAAGATAATATTTATTTTCAAAAGCCTATCTCACGCTCTAATAGAGCCGAATTCGCTTCATACGCCTAAAAGAACAGAAAAAGCAAAACAAAGAAACAAATAATACAGTAAGAAAAGAAACACCAATCAAGCATAAAATGGTCAATAAAAATTTAACACACCAAAAAAAATCCAATTCCAAGAACTAAAATGAACTTTGTGCGAATAATGGCAAAAACAGAAACAGAAAGGGTGGGGGATAAAACGGAAATCACAGGCAAGAAGGAAAACATTGCCAAATTCGTATTCAAAGTCAAATACCGTAAAAAAAAAAAAAACACTTAAAATTAAGTCAAATAAAATGTCAAAATGAAATATTTACAATTAAAGAAAGGATTACAATTAAAGGTCAAAGGATTTACAATTAAAGGTCAAAAACGAAATATAGCATAAATAACTAACACAAAAGGACAAAATAAAAGTGACCAGAGATAAAGAGAAAAAAATGACGCATGATTATTGTGAGCATACACCAACAACTAAAATAAGGGACGGATGAGCTAATTTTGGTGGAGGACATAGTTCAGGAATTATTTAGCCGCTCCAGAATAGAGAGATAAAACTTTTCCGAAACCTCTCAGTAACGGTATGAATCGGTGAATATGTTGGAATTGCCAAGGAAGCTAAGTGGGGGAGTCGAGGTCTAATGGGGTCGTGTAAATCGGGAAAAGATGTCCTCAGTACGAGGATTAGATATTGCGGATTTAGCAAAACGCAAACAAATTTGTTCTCTCCTTTCTTTTATCGTGGTAATACGTGCGGATTTAAGGAGGAGGGAGTATGGAACTTTGATCTCTTTGTAGATGATCCTCATCGAACGCTTTTGGACCGACTCAATTTTGTCGCCAAGTTAGCTTGAAAGATGCGAATGCCAGACTGGACATGCATATTCCATAATATAAAATGAAAATGATCTGCTTTTTTTGGGGGGGG
The DNA here is from genome assembly GCA_027921565.1 of Artemia sinica. Lineage (NCBI taxonomy): Eukaryota > Metazoa > Arthropoda > Branchiopoda > Anostraca > Artemiidae > Artemia > Artemia sinica. The sequence continues at coordinate 49,224,225 of CM051259.1, read as the reverse complement.
GGGGGGGGGGTGGAGAGGAGTATAAATTAATCTATAGTCTCCCTTGATTCCAGGATTTTTTAGACTATGCTGGTGATGTGGATGATGCTTGGGGATAACGTCCCCTTAGTGTAGAGAATCTTTTTCTGTTCGGCATAAAAGATCACATTTGCATGCTTACCAGCACAAAGGGTGGAAATGTGACGGGGTGACTATGAATGCCATTAGGGGGAGAGATGGCATTGGGGGTGGAAGAACTGACTTTAAAAAACTGTGGATATTATGACCCAATATTTATTTTTGGGATTTCATAGTGCCCACCTCCTAGTAAATTTAGGAGGGGTGCATGACTTCAGGGATAATTATCATAAATAATTTCTTAGACCACACTGCTTTTCCATTTATGAAAAACCCATTTAAAACCCGTGTTTCTTGCTTAATATTTTGTGGATGATTATCATTCTCAAAGCTTTGTTATTCAAATATAACTGGAATGTAAAAATGCGGGTTGAAGGAAGTAGTAGTAGCATACTTCACAATTAGGAGAGCTTTAGATCAAACACCTTGTAGGAACAAGCTGTAAGTAAGGAGCAACCCACGTCAATAAAAACCTAAACTCTAAAAATTGAAGTTTGGATTACAATGTAAGCAACAGGGAAATGTATTATTTAGGCTACTATTACTTCAAACTCACTTCAGCACCAAGCCGCTTGAGGCCAGCACAGCTATGCACGCTCCTTCTCCATCCAAATCTATTCAAAGCCTCCCTCTTTACATCTCTCAAGAAGTTCTCATTTCCCTTAAATATTTCCTTACGGCCTCCTTCTACCCCATTCGGGGTGATCTGCTTTTCATTTGGCCATCAAAACGGTTGTCCTACGAGGACAATCTTTGGGCAATCGGTTATCCTTTATCCGCAGAGCGTGTCCTTGCCGTCCGATCGTTTCTCCCATTATAGCCCTAGAATGTGGGGTTTGAACGATATTTTTCGTACATTTTACTGTTTGAGATACGATTATTCAGCTGGGTACCCAAAACAATCCTTAGACAATTTCTAAGGAAAACAACTAGCATATCCTCCTCCGTCTTTCGGAGTGCCTAAGCTTCAGAACCATACTTGACTACTGTCATCAGTGTAGCTTCCAACATTCTAATCGTGGTTCACAGATTTATCTTACTATTCTTTCAAAGTTTTTTCAACTGTGAAATAACACTTTTAAAAGCTTCACTGCACCCACCGTCTTTACAAATACAATCCTTAGAACTTAGCTCCTCATGTACCTCCAGAGGCACACAAGGCCTCCGTTAACAACCTTCAATCATCCCACAAGTGAGCTGCGGCGTAGATGTCCTCTCCACTCTGGGATTAAGGATGCATGAAGGGCTCTCCTGTCCCGCTCATATGTCCAGCGAAGCGTGTTTTTTGGGCCTTCCTCGTCGACGCATGTCGTCTGGTTGGTTGCCACTGGAGAAGCATATTCGGTAGTCTAGATCCTGGCATACAGATAACATGGCCAAGATAGCGTCATCTTCGTTGCCTGACTATATCAGTTACATCAGGCTGGTTTGTGTAGTGGCGAATTTTCAATTTGTTATCCTATCCTTCCAGTTAATATTCAGGATACGTCGAAGACAGTTGTTTTTATACGCAATGAGTCGTTTTTCCTGCTCAGCTGTGAGTTTTAAATATTCCATCGTGTGTACGTCACGATCGAAAGGACGTTGCTTCTGAAAAGGCGAAGTTTTAGCTGGAGTAAGTACTTCGCTTATCTCCAGACTGGTCGAAGTCGTTGAAATGCCGAGCTTGCCAAGGCTATTCGTGTTCTCGGCTCTTCTTTGGAATCACCACTAAACGAGATGGTGCTACCAAGATATCAGAAGTCGGTGACTTGCTCTATGTTTTCAGTCCCCAACTGGAATTTAATCAGTGAGTTAGTGGTTGACATCGCTTTGATTTTGGGGGCGTGGATATCCACCAAAACTGCTCGGCTCTTTCAGCTAACTTGCATAAAAAGTCTTGAAGTTTGCTTTTGTCTTTCTCCATCAATCCAACATCGTGTGCAAAGTCGAGATCTTGGACTAGTCTGCCTGCAATTTTGATCCCATATCCATCAATTAGCCTGAATATGTAGTCCACTATGAGAATAAAGAGGAATGGAGACAATACGCATCCTTTTTGACACCTGTCATCACTTTAAAATATTTTGTATTTCTTTTGGAGGTTCTCATGCAGCATTCCGTGTCTTCGTACATTGCTATGATAAGGCGAACCAACTTTTCAGGAGTACCGTCTCCACTCGTTTAATTCTAGACATTGTCTAGAATTAATAGACATTGTCTCCACTCGTTTAATTCTTCAAGCATGGTGCGCAGTGTGAATATCAGATCGGCGCAATATCTTTTGGTCGGAAACAATGTTGCTACTCGTGTAAATGCGGGTCTAAGGCAGCTTGAAGTCTTGTCAGGATGATTATGCAGAAGAGTTTTCCGTGTATCGAGAGGAGGTTGATGCCTCTATATTTGCCACAGACTGTCACGGACAGACACGACACGTCTCCTTTTTGAACAATTTAATAATGGTTCCTGGTCTCCAGTCTTTGGGGACATTTTCTTTTTGCCAGAGGAGGGAAAAGAAGACTAGCCACACCGAAAGGGACCTTCGGATCGATGACTTGGACATTTCTCCAGATATACGGTCACTACCCGGAGATTTTTCCATTCTTCAGCTTATTCGAGGCTGAAAGGATCTCATCCCGCCGTTGGCTCGTCTTCATTAATGAGGAGATCCAAAAATGGTCTGTCCGGAATATCTGGTGGAACAGAAGGGGACGGCCGGTTGAAAAGGCTTTCGAAGCAATCCACCTATCTATTTTTCCGGTCATCTGGATCGGTTAGCAGTCTTCCGTTTTCCTCTTTTACTGGTCCATCTTGTACGTTGGTGTTACCAACGATTTCTTTAGTTAGGCGGTACACAGCTCTCGTGTCACCACGTCGAGCTGCTTCTTCTGCCATTCTTGCTTTCTCGTTGAGGTGCTGTCGCTTGTCTGATCTAGCACTTTTATTCACTTTTCTGTCCGCTTCTTTATTCGCTATGTATTTCATGACATCAGCAGAGGGATCTTTACTGAGCATGCTCTGTTTTATTTTCTTGCGGTCTTCGATCATGTCCCATGTCTTCTGGGATACCCACTGTTCCTTTATTGACTTTTAAAGCCAAGAACTTCTTCAGCAGTTTCTGTGTAGTTCTGTTGTACAGTCGTCCAAGCTTTTTTCCACGTCTTGTGGTATATCAGCAAAGTGCCTCGAATCTGTTCGAGAGTTGAATGCTGAATTGTCTCCTAAAATTCTTGTCTCTGAGCTTCTCCAAGTCGAAATTTCTTGGTAATTTTGTTGGTTGCCGAGATCCATTAGAGCGGAGTTTCAACTTGAGTGTTGTTACATGAAGTTCATGGTCCGACCCGACGTCCGCCCTTCTGTAACTCCTCACGTCTTTCAGACTAGTTCTCCACCGTCGTCGGATCAGAAAGTGGTCAATCTGGTTTTTGACAATTTTGTCTGGGGATGTCCATGTATACTTATGAACATCTTTGTGCTCGAATAATGTATCTCCTATCAACAGGTCGTTCGACTTGGCAAAGCTGACTAGCCTTGCACCATTTTCGTTGATAGTTCCAAGCCCGTGGTGTCCCAACACCTCGGGGCAATAAGATCTATCCTGACCAACTTTTGCATTTAGGTCGCCTGCCAAGCAAGCGACGTCATGGAGAGGGATGGAGTCTAGGATGGACTGGAGGATTTCATAAAAATCGTCTTTCGAGACGATTTTTGCATGTTTAAATGCAAAATCGACAGCTTTGCATGTGTGTAGATGCAAATCATGTATACATAATTCTCTCGTTAATCAGCTTCCACGAGCAGAGAGATTTTGCTGCATTTGGGTTCAATGTAGCTGCGACTCCAGCTGCATGTCTGTCCGCTTTTCCGCTATACAGAACTGTATAAGTCGTGTTGCTGTTTACTGCTTTGAGCTTCTTTTTCCCGCAGCCTTTCCATCGTGCTTCGGTCACTCCGAGAATGTCAAGCCGAAAGTTTTCGTACTCTTGTAGAACTTGTTCAGTTTTTGAAAGAGCCGACATGGTCCTTACGTTCCAAAATCCGATTTGTACTGGTTCATTTGCGTTCAGAAATCTAGTCGAGGGGCATGCATGGGTTGTCATCATATTGGGATTTGATCCGAGGCTTTTCACTTACGTTTCTTTAGCATATTCGTTTTCTACGGGAACGACTTGCTAGGTCACTGCCCAACCGGTTTCTTCAGCTCGGCTAAGGGCAGGGACGCTATTCCCTGATCGGGGGGCCGGAACCCTCCGGTTCCTACCCAACTTGCAGAGGCCGCTGCCCAAGTCTGAATCTTCCGCCCTTTCGCAGTTGTCCTCCTGGAGAGGACCCTCCAGTATGGTATCCTGCAGTACCATACAATTTAACCTATTGCCGGAAGAAGGTTCGCAACTAGCAGGACGTGTCCACACGCCGTGGGCCCTGCTCAGTGTGCGTCAGAGGGGCCTTCTTCCTCCTCCGCTTGTATTCAATTACAGGCGGAGTGACTCTAAAATCTTGCCGTATTTTCGAAAAAAAGGGGAAAACACTCCTTAAAATTCATAGGAACCTTAATGAAAATCGTAGCATCAGATTCAACGTATCATAAAACCCAACTGTAGAGGTTTTAAGCTCCTTTCTGCCAAAATGTGGAATTTTGTATTTTTTGCCAAAAGAAAGATCACGGATGCGTGTTTATTTGATTGTTTTGTTTTTTTTTGTTTTCTTTTTCCCAGAAGTGATAGTATCGACCCAGTAGCCCTAGAATATCGCAGGAGGGCTTATTCGACTGGAAATTAAAAGTTTTAATGCCCTTTTTAAGTGACCAAAAATCGAGGGCAAATAGGCTCCCTCCCCCGCTCATTTTTTCCCAAAGCCACCCGATCAAAATTTTTAGATAGCCATTTTGTTCAACATGGTCGAAAAATATAATAACTATGTCTTTGAGGATGTCTTAATCCCCCACGGTCCCCGGGGGAAGGGCTGCAAGTTATGAACTTTGCCCAATGTTTACATATAGCATTGGTTATTGGGAAGTATACATAGTTTTCAGGGGGGGATTCTTTCTGGTTGTGGAGGGGGGGAAGGTGGTGGATCAGGGGTTACGTGAAAGGATCTTTCCATTGAGGAATTTTTCATGGGAGAAGGGACAATGCTATGAAGGAGGCGCCAGATTTCCCAGCATTATTTGAAAAACGATCAGAAATTAAATTAAAAAACAAGTTTTCAAGTGAAAACTTGTCAACTGAAAACTGTTCAACATCAAAACTTAAAACGAACAGAAACTATTACGTATATGATTGGGTTCACTCCTTAGTCAATACCTCGCTCTTTACGCTAAAGTTTTTTTCTAGTACTTTCATTAGAGCTATTTGTACTAATTAACGGCCTTTGTAATAATTTAAAATTATCCTGCCCTGGGGCATATGTTATGCCCTGGGGCATATAAGGTTTTTACAGAAAGCGTTGTCGAAGAAAACTTCAAAAAGGGCTCATTTGATTGGAAATTAAAAGGGCTACTGCCCTTTTTAATAGTCGAAAGTAATCGGAGGTTACCTAATCCCCTCTCACGCCCACCATTTCCTCAAACACATCTAATCAAAATTTTGAGATAGCCATTTTGTTCAACGTAGTTGAAAGTTCTGGAAATTATGTGTTTGAGGATGACAAACCCCCACACCCCTCAGGGAAAGGGTTGAAAGTTATTCCCTGGGGCATATAAGCTTTTTATAGATAGCGTTGTGGTAGAAACTTCAAAAAGGGCTCATTTAATTGGAAATTGAAAGGGCTAGTGCCCTTTTTAATAGTCGAAAGTGATGCCCTTTTAATAGTCGAAATGATTATTAGTGTCCTTTTTAATAGTCAAAAGGATAGCAACTAACCCCCTCTCACGCCCACCATTTCCCCTAACACACCCAATCAAAATTTTGAGATAGTCATTTTGTTCAACATAGTTGAAAGTTCTGGGAATTATGTCTTTGAGGATGGCAAACCCCCCACACCTCTCAGGGCAAGGGTTGTAAGTTATGCCCTAGGGGCATATAAGGTTTTTATAGATAGCGTTATCGTAGAAACTTCAAAGAGGGCTCATTCAATTGGAAATTGAAATTTACAGTAAAGAACGATCTCTCGCCCATAGTAACTGATATATGGTGGTTCCAGGGGGGTAGTTACATAAAGGACAGATACAGCTCATCATAAATGGTGTTTGTCAATTACTACATTAAAAGAGGATAATTGGAATAAAAAATTATTGCATACATTGGACTTAGCTAGCTACTTGATCGTTTGAGGTTCGTCTCTTTCTATTTCAAAGAAGAAAAAGCCGTAGGCTTTTTTACAGTAAGGACCGAAGTCTATCTCATAGAAATCAGTCAAAGGAACAGACAATTCTCAGGGGGAAATATTGTAATGCCTCTGATTTCACGCTCTGGAAGCATGATCTAAATGTATAGAGGCAGTTATATTACCTTTACATCCCCATTGTCAGTGTAGTTACAGAAAAGAACGACATGCCCATGTTAACTGAAATAATCTATTGACAATATAACTTCACACAAACATCTTTTGAAAGTTGCTTCTCTAAGGTATCAAACACTTCGCAGTAACGAACTTTATAGTAACAGTGACTCGTCTCAATAGTAACCGAAACTCTAAAAAGCGGAATTTTGATATCAATAGATATCTAAAAAGAATTGAATTTTTATGCTAATTTCAGATATATAATTTCATCAAGTTTACTCATATCCGTCAATAGTTAAGAGCCTCAGATAATTTGCCTTGTTTTAAAAAAGGGCAAAACATCCCTCAAGAGTAATAGAATCTTAATGAAAATCACACCATCAGTTTCAACATATCAGAGAACTTTGCTGTAGAGGTTTCAAAGTCCTATCTGCAAAAATGTGGATTTATGTATTTTTTTTGCAAGAAGGAAGATCACGGATGCGTGTTTATTTGCCCTTATTTCTTTTTACCAGGGGTGATCGCATCGACCCAGAGTTCCTAGAATTTTGCGAGCGGGCTTATTTAAACAGAAATTAAAAGTTCTAGAGCCTTTTTTAATCAGAAAAAAAATAGAATCACTTTTAAAAAAAAACTGCATTTTTATCACTTTTATCACTTATCTTCAGTTTTATCACTTGTCTTTTCATATTGCAGTCTTTTCAAAGATATTTGGTTCTCTCAGCAATTTTGCCAGAAAATACATATTCTACATTTTTGCAGATAGGAGCTTGAAACCTCTACAGTAAGGTTTTCTGATACGCTGAAACTGATGGTGTGATTTTCATTAAGTCATATTAAAGATCGATCAATGATGTCAAAATCGTAGGTTGTAGCCCAAATTTACATTAAAAGACGATCATTGAAATAGCAAACCATTGCATGCATTGGACTTAGTTAGCTTCTTGACTGTTTGAGGTTCGTCTCTTACTATTTTTTATATAAAGGACCGATAAAGTTCATCATAATTTACATAAAAGCTCAATTTAGTTCTTTGAAACTGGAGATTATATAAGTTTCATCGGTATCATGGCTGCGGAGGTAGCTGAAATCTAGTTAAGAGCAAACCATGGCATAGTAACTAGAAACCTTACTAAGGGTTGTGGTTCGTCTTTTACTAGGTTGCACCTACCCCTGCAACCATGATGGTTGTAACATCTGGTTATGTCGTCATAGAGTAAGGAACGAACTCTTGCCCTTAGTAATCTATGTCTTTTCAAATTAGCTAATTAATTTCTTCAGATTATGTTTTCAAACAGTACGTGGTAACGAACTGTATAGTAAGAGCGACTCGTCTCAATAGTAGCCGCAACTCTAAAAAAAACGGAACTTTAATATCAATAGATACATCAAAAGCAATGGTGGATCCAGGATTTTTTTTCGGTGGGGGGGGGGGTTACTAATTTTTGACTTTTACGTGGGGGGGTTTTACTAATTTTTGACTCAGTTTTTGACTAATTTTACTGATTTTTACTGAGGTTTTACTAATTTTCGACTTATTTTCGACTCGGTCAAAAATTTTTTTTTTGGGGGGGGGTTCAAAACAGGTAACCCCCCCTCCTGGATACGGCCTTGATCAAAAGAATTGTATTTTTATGCTGATGTTAAATATTTAAGTTTCATCAAATTTAGTCTTACTCATTAAAAGTGAAGAGCCTGGGAAAATTTGCCCTATTTTCAAAAAAGGGGCAAACACCCCTCAAAAGTCATAGAATCTTAATGAAAATCACACCATCAGTTTTCAGCGTACCAGAACCTTATTGTCGAGGTTTCAAGCTCCTATCTTATTTTATTTTAATTTCATTTTACTTTAGTTCTAAATTCTGAATTTCTACCATTCAGTTTATGATATCTAAGACATGATAAAAAATGTGTGAAATTACATAAAGGACCGATATAGTTCATCATAAATGGTGTTTGTCAAAACGAATTTATTTTATATAATTATTCATTATTATGTAAAATGCAGTAATTTTTGGGGGAGTTTTTAACAAAAAAATTATTTATTAACGGGAACTAGAATAATTCCTGAAAATTTTAAATACAATAATTTTATTTAATTACAAACTGCAAAAATATTTATGATGTCTGAGCAAAGTTCTAATTTTTTTAATTCAAACCAGAAAAATGCCTGAAAATTTTAAAATTAGTTTGGCTTTTCTTTCGCTTAAATCCGGGTTGCAGCGGTAGCTAGCAACCTAGTAAGGACGATCACGTCCAATGTTAAGAAATATAAAAACCCATATAGTCCTAAAAAAGGAGTCAGATCAAAACAAAAAGTACACCATTAGAACCGCCTTGTCCGAAACCCCTTGAAAGGAAAACTTACCGCCCTTTTGCTTGAACAGCAAGGGAAATATATTGGAAAATCAAGAAAAGTGGAAAATCAAGAAAAATCAAGAAAAGTGGCAGCTACTACAACATTCTGCCTAAACGGGATATTTTTTTTCTTTTTTCTTTCTTTTCCAGAGATAGCTTTGCACTGGAACATCGTATATAGTTGTTCAATGGCTCATTTTAAAGGAAATTAATTGGGTTATTTAAAAATCTATAGTAACTAAAATAAATTATTTCTAAAAGAGATAATAAATTTTTCCACCAAAAAACTGCATTTTGATGTCTTTCCATACTGCAGTCTTTTCAAAGATATTTGAATTTTGAAGCAATCAAACAGTTCATGTTAATGAAATTTATAGTAATTTACATTAAAAGACGATCACTGAAATAACAAAACCATTCCATACATTGGACTTCTTAGTTAGCTACTTGATTGTTTGAGTTTCGTCTCTTACTATTTAAAAGAAGAAAAAAGTCGTAGGCTTTTTCCTGTTTGTATTTATAGTTAAAAAACGAACTCAAGTCCAAAGAAACTGAACCCTGTGGTTCATTCATATTATCTTCATTATTTTAGCTAATCCGGGGTTGCAGCGGTAGCTAGCAACCTAGTAAGAGACGATCACGTCCAATGTTAAGAAATATAAAAACCCATAGTTCTTAAAAAAGAGTCAGATCAAAACAAAAAGTACACCATTAGAACCGCCTTGTCCGAAACCCCTGCATAAAAAATTTCTGTCCCTTGGCTTGAACAGCAAGGGAAATATATTGGCTTGAAAATCAAGAGAAAGTGGGAGCTACTACAACATTCTGCCTAAACGGGATATTTTTTTCTTTCTTTTTTTTTTTTCTTTTTTTTTTTCTTTTTTTCTTTTCCACAGATAGCTTGGCACTGGAACATCGTAAAGGGTTGTTCAATAGCGCATTTTAAAGGAAATTAATTGGGTTAAAAATCTATAGTAACTAAAATAAATTATTTCTAAAAGAGAATAAATTTTTCCACCAAAAACTGCATTTTTGATGTCTTTTCACACTGCAGTCTTTCAAACATAAATCGTTATACCAGCGGTAAGAATTGAACCCACGCCTCTGAAGAGACTGGTGGCTAACACCAGTGCCTTGGACCACTCGGCCAGGCTGCCTCTCATAAATAAATATATATGTGAATTTGGGTTGCAGCAGTAGCTAGCAACCTAGTAATAGACGATCAGTCCAATGCTAAGAAATATAAAAACCCAAAACTCCTAAAAATAGAGTCAGATCAAAACAAAAGTACATCATTAGAAATACCTTGTCTGAAACCCTACTAGATAAATAATGAACGTCATCATAGTTTTTATATTAGAGCTATGACGTGATTATAATAAAGAACGAATATTTTACCGATTATCTACTAATAACCATATACGACGTAATAAGTGACATGACGTAATATCTAAAACCTACTGTGTACTAATAACCATACATGACTTAATTAGCGACGTGACGTAAAAATTGAAAAAATTTATTTTTATTTTATTTTCTATTTTAGTTCAGAATCGCTAAAAAATATAAACTGCAAAAATATTTATGGTGTCTGAACAATAGTTTTAATCTTTTAATTTTTACAGTAAAGAACGATCTCTCTCCCATTGTAACTGATATGTTACATTAAAAGACGATCATTGGAATAAAAAAAGTTATTGCATGCATTGGACTTAGTTAGCTACTTGATCGTTTGAGGTTCGTCTCTTACTATTTCAAAGAAGAAAAAGCCGTGGGCTTTTTCCTGTTTGTAATATTTTACAGCCCATAATTCGTTAAAAATAGAGTCAGATCGAAAACACAATCCGTAGCAGCGGTAGCTAGCATCCGGGTTGCAGCGGTAGCTAGCAACGTAGTAAGAGACGCTCACGTCCAATGTTAATCCGGGTTGCAGCGGTAGCTAGCAACCTAGTAATCCGAGTTGCAGCGGTAGCTAGCAACCTAGTAAGAGACGATCACCTCCAATGTTAAGAAATATAAAACCACCCCCCCAATAAAACCCCCCAACTCCTATAGAAAAGAGTCAGATCAAAACAAAAAGTACACCATTAGAAACCGCCTTGTCCGAATCCTTTATAAAGGAAACTTACCGCCCTTTGGCTTGAATAACAAAGAAAATATATTGGCTTGAATATCAAGAAAAATAGACTTTTACCACGTTATTCTCCACAAACGGGATATTTTTTTCTTTCCGCTTTTTTTTTCTGCTCAGCTAGCTGGGCACTGGAAAAAACATAGAGAGTTGTATTATAGCTCATTTTAAAGGCAATTGCAACATCTTGTCACTTTTGTAATTAAAAATAAAATACTTTTTAAAGTAGAAACAATTTTGTCAAAAAAATTGCATTTTTGATGTATTTTCATACTGCAGTCTTTTCAAAGATATTTGAATTTTGAAGCAAATAAAACAGTTCATGGTAATGAACTCTATAGTAATAATAGCTATTTGTCTCAATAGTAACCGAAACTCCTGGAACCAAAATTTTCTTTTTGGCTTAATCGCTAAAATTATTATGTAAACTGCAAAAATATTTATGATGCCTAATCAGTAATAGTAATTTTTTAATTTAAACAACAAAAATACATGAAAATTCTAAAATTAGTTTTGCTTTTTGTCTCCTGGAAGAAAATTTTTACAATAAAGAACGACACCTAGCCCATGTTAACTGAAACATAAATAGGGATTATGTAATTCCCATCAGTATCATGGCTGTTTACATTAAAAGACGATCATTGGAATAAACATACCACTGCATACATTGGACTTAGTTAGCTACTTGATTGCTTGAGGCTCGTCTCTTACTATTTCAAAGAAGAAAAAGCCGTAGGTTTTTTCCTGTTTGTAATAATATAGCATGAAATTACATTAAAGGACGATCATTCGAATCCGGGTTGCAGCGGTAGCTAGCAACCTAGTAAGAGACGATCACGTCCAATGTTAAGAAATATAAAAACCCATAGTTCCTAACAAAGGAGTCAGATCAAAACAAAAAGTACACCATTAGAACCGCCTTGTCCGAAACCCCTGTATAGGAAACTTTCTGTCCCCTTGGCTTCAACAGCAAGGGAAATATATTGGCTTGAAAATCAAGAAAAGTGGCAGCTACTACAATTCTCCCTAAACGGGATATTTTTTTCTTTTTTCTTTTCCACAGATAGCTTGGCACTGGAACATCGTAGAGGGTTGTTCAATAGCTCATTTTAAAGGAAATTAATTGGGTTTAAAAATCTATAGTAACTAAAATAAATTATTTCTAAAAGAGAATAAATTTCTCCACCAAAAACTGCATTTTTGATGTCTTTTCACACTGCAGTCTTTCAAACATAATCGTATACCAGCGGTAAGATTTGAACCCACGCCTCCGAAGAGACTGGTGGCTAACACCAGTGTCTTGGACCACTTGGCCAGGCTGCCTTCTCATAATTTGGGTTGCAGCAGTAGCTAGCAACCTAGTAAGAGACGATTAGTCCCATGCTAAGAAATATAAAAACCCAAAACTCCTAGTAGCTAGTTAGCTACTTGATTTTTGAGTTTCGTCTCTTACTATTTAAAAGAAGAAAAAGCCGCAGGCTTTTTCCTGTTTGTATTTATAGTTTTAAAAAATGAACTCAGGTCCAAAGAAACTGATTTACAGTAAAGAACGATCGCTCATGCATAGTATAACTGATATATGGTGGTTCCAGGGTAGTTACTTGTGGTTCGTCTCTTTACTATTTCAAAGAAGAAAAAACCGTAGGCTTTTTCCTGTTTGTAATGATATAGCATAAAAACGAATTCCAAGTTGTAACTGACGTCATCCTGGTTGTTATAGTAAAGATCGGAATTGCAGCGGTAGCTAGCAACCTAGTAAGAGACGATCACGTCCAATGTTAAGAAATATAAAAACCCATAGTTTCTAACAAAGGAGTCAGATCAAATTCAAAAGTATACCATTAGAACCGCCTTGTCCGAAACCCCTGTATAGGAAACTTTCTGTCCCTTGGCTTGAACAGCAAGGGAAATATATTGGCTTGAAAATCAAGAAAAGTGGCAGCTACTACAAACATTCTGCCTAAACGGGATATTTTTTTTCTTTTTATTTTTTTTTTTTTTTTCTTTCCACAGATAGCTTGGCACTGGAACATTGTAGAGGGTTGTTCAATAGCTCATTTTAAAGAAAATTAATTGGGTTAAAAATCTATAGTAACTAAAATAAATTATTTCTAATACCATCAAGAAGCGGCTCAATTCTTTGGTTCGAAGACAAGTGACACCGAGAATGCATATACAGAAGCTTGTCATTTGCCAAGTCCTGGGACCCGGTGGGTAAGCCGCCGGGCTCCCGTTACTATGTATACTATCTTTATATGTTAGCAATAACGGTGTATGTATTTATGTATATATGTGTGTTCTCGAAAACGGCTCCACAGTTTTTTTTTTTCGGGAATTGGTATCTTAAGATATTCTCGCATAAAAAACGATCTAGATAGGTCAGAAGTCTGAGAAAAATCGTTAAGAGCCTTAATTTTGGTGTTTCAAATGACCTCATGTGCTTCGTTATTACATAATATAAGCATTTCTTATGGCATCATATAAGTATTTTTTATTTGATGTCATGCATAGCATAAATAAGATTGTTGAGTTTCCAACGCAACAGTCATTTATATAATGTTATGTCTGTTGAAATCCGGGTTGCAGTGGTAACTAGCAACCTAGTAAGAGACGATCACGTCCAATGTTAAGAAATATAAAAACCCCTAACTCCTAGAAAAATAGTCAGATCAAAACAAAAAGTACACCATTAGAAACCGCCTTGTCCGAAACCCCTACAAAGGAAACTTACCACCCTTTGGCTTGAATAACAAAGAAAATATATTGGCTTGAAAATCAAGAAAATTGACTTTAACCACGTTATTCTGCACAAACGGGATATTTTTTTCTTTCTTTTGTTTCCATTACATTAAAGAACGATCTTCAGTCCATAGTAACTGAAGTGCTATAAGGAACCATTATATAGATGCTGCTTACAGTAATCAAAGGTTACTGTTTACAATGTGTTGAAAAGATGCTAAAGACTCTAATTGGAATATCAAACCATTGTGTATATTGGAACTAGTTAGCTAACTGATTGTTTGAGGTTCGTCTCTTACTATTTGAAAGAAGAAAAAGCCATAAGCTTTTTCCTGTTTGTAACCAGGTTATTATTAATGGTTAATGGTTCAGTTTATCTTTAATAGCTCATTTTAAAGTAAATGGCTATATCTAGTGTATTGTGTAATTAATTAGGCAAAGGACAAAAGGAAAGCAAAATATTTAAAGGATAAAAGTATAAAGGAAATAGCTTCTGTATAATCACAGAAGATTACAGAAGAAAGCCTATTTGATCAAAACCAGATAAAATAAGCAACGATCAAAGACTACTGGGTATGGTCAGGATTCACTTGTTACTGTAGAGCGACTCGAACTTCTATCTTCGTTGTCAGGAAGAGACCTCACTAGCGAATGTGCTTCAGCAACTGATAGTAAAGATGTAATTTTAGGGTTGATGATGCATCTAGATCTGGGTTGCAGCGGTAGCTAGCAACCTAGTAAGAAGACGATCATGTCCAATGTTAAGAAATATAAAAAACCCTAACTCCTAAAAAAAAAGTCAGGTCAAAACAAAAAGTGCATCATTAGTACCGCCATATCCGAAACCCCTGTTTAGGAAACTTTCTGTCCCTTGGCTTGTTTTATTAGGGTCGTCAGCTCTAACTGACTTACTCTTCTGTCTTAGGTGGTCATCTGGGCTAATAATTTGTTGGCTGTTACGTTTGGGAGCCCCCACGGGCCCGACAAAAGTTGATGTGGAGCATTTTTAATAACAGGAGTTTCACTGTTCACCCCATTTATTTCTTTATCACTACTAAGCTCCTCCACTATACTAAAGAAAGATTGAATTGAGGATGAAGATCCAGAACGCGATCTTGAATTGCAAGGTCCGTCCAGGTTAAACCGATTATTTTCAGAAACAAAACTCTTTACTAAACTTTTTTGTGGCACTGATAAAGACCCAGGTTCACGGAGAACATAATGCTAAGATCGTGAGTTCGAGCCTCAGACAAAGCAATTTTTTCTATTAATATTAAATGGATGATGCTTGTTTCTAGGAAAGTAAGGTTTTTATTAAAAAAATTTAGTCTCTTAATAGTATTTCTTTAAAAAAAAAATGATCCCTTAAACAGCTTTCTACCATGTTCCAATGCCAAGCTATCTGAGGAGGATAAAAAGATGCCGTATATGCAGATTATTTTAGTTCAAGCACCTTATCTTGCTTTTCAATTTAGTAAATTTTTCCTCATTATTCAAGCCAAGGCATGGTAGGTTTCCTATACAGGGGTTTTGATCAAAGCGGTTGTAATAGTGTAATTCATGTTTTGATATGACACTATTTCCAGGAGTTATTGGCCATTACATTTCTTAGTATTGGACGAGATCATCTCTTATTTGGAAATAATTGCAATTATAAGACAATAATATGGAGATACGTACTTTACGGGTTACAAACCAAAAAAAAGTTTGGTTCCAGGATACAATAATAACTTTGAACTGAGATGAAAAAAAAAATTTCCAGGAGACAAAAAGTAAAAAACTAATTATAAAATTTCATGTATTTTTTGTTGTTTAAATTAAGAAATTACTGTCACTGATTAGGCATCATAGATATTTTTTGCAGTTTACATAATAATTTTAGCGATTAAGCCAAAAAAGAAAATTTTGGTTCCAGGAGTTTCGGTTACTATTGAGACAAGTAGCTATTATTACTATAGAGTTCATTACCATGAACTGTTTGATTGCTTCAAAATTGAAATATCTTTGAAAAGACTGCAGCATGAAAATACATCAAAAATGCATTTTTTCGACAAAATTGATTCTACTTTAAAAAATTATTTTTATTTTTAATTACAAAAGTGACTAGATGTTGCAATTTCCTTTAAAATGAGCTATTATACAGCTCTCTATGATTTTCCAGTGCCCAGCTAGTTGAGGAGGAAAATCAAGCGGAAGGAAAAAATATCCCGTTTGTGGAGAATAACGTGGTCAAAGTCAATTTTCTTGATTTTCAAGCCAATATATTTTCTTTGTTATTCAAGCCAAAGAGTGATAAGTTTCCTTAATAGGGGTTTTGGACAAGGTGGTTCTAATGGTGTAATTTTTGTTTTGATCTGACTCTTTTCTCAGGAGTTAGGGGTTTTTATATTTCTTAACATTGGACGTGATCGTCTCTTAATTGGCTTGAAAATCAAGAAAATTTGACTTTAACCACGTTATTCTCCACAAAGTTTATAATAAAGAACGAATATTTTACCGATTATCTACTAAAAACCATATATGACGTAATAAGTGAATAGACGTAATATCTAAAACCTATTGTGTACTAATAACCATATATGACTTAATGAGCGACATGACGTAAAAATTGAAAAAATTAATTTTTATTTTATTTTCGTTTTTAGTTCAGAATCGCTAAAGTTATAAACTGCATAAATATTTGTGGTGTCTGAACAATAGTTTTAATCTTTTAATTTATAATAGGAAAATACCTGAAAATTTAAAAATTAGTTTAATTTTTTGTTAGGTTCTTGATACTTGATACTTGACTTAAACATTCAACTAATGGTTACGAAATGGTTTCAATCAAGCAAGCTACACGCAAGTTAAAAAAAACAGTACTATACAAAAAAACAAAGACAACCTCTTGAAAAGAAAAAAGCAAATCCGGGTTGCAGCGGTAGCTAGCAACCTAGTAAGAGACGATCAAGTCCAATGTTAAGAAATATCAAAACCCATAGTTCCTAAAAAAGGAGTCAGATCAAAACAAAAAGTACACCATTAGAACCGCCTTGTCCAAAACCCCTGTATAGGAAACTTTCTGTCCCTTGGCTTGAACAGCAAGGGAAATATATTGGCTTGAAAATCAAGAAAAGTGGCAGCTATTACAATATTCTGCCTAAACGGGATATTTTTTTCTTTTTTTCTCTTTTTTTTGTATCCAGAGATAGCTTGACACTGGAACAACGTAGAGGGTTGTTCAATAGCTCATTTTAAAGGAAATTTATTGGGTTAAAAAAACCTTTTGTAACTAAAATAAATTATTTCTAAAAGAGAATAAATTTTTCCACCAAAAACTGCATTTTCGATGTCTTTTCACGCTGCAGTCTTTCAAACATAATCGTATACCAGCGGTAAGATTTGAACCCACGCCTCCGAAGAGACTGGTGGCTAACACCAGTGCCTTGGACCACTCGGCCAGGCTGCCTCTCATAAATAAATATATATGTGAATTTGGGTTGCAGCAGTAGCTAGCAACCTAGTAAGAGACGATCAGTCCAATGCTAAGAAATATAACAAAACTCCTAAAAATAGAGTCAGATCAAACAAAAGTACATCATTAGAACTACCTTGTCTGAAACCCTACTAGATAAATAATGAATGTCATCATAGTTTTATATTAGAGCTATGACGTGAATAGAAAAACACGAAATTATATTGTTGTTTTCTGAAGACGTCATGAAATAATATCATTAAGCTATGACTTCAATAAAATCATTACGCCGTGACGTCATAATTACTATATAAGAAGCATCAGAACTGTAAATGTTCTCATTCATAATTACATAATGGTTTCAATCAAGCAAGCTGCACGCAAGTTGAAAAAACAGTACTGCACAAACAACAGAGATAGTATCTTGAAAAGAAAAAAGCAAAGGTATTCAACCGACCAGGTGTATCGAGAAGTAATAATTGAGAGATCAAAACAAAGGTATTCAACCCACCAGGCGTATTGAGAAGTAATAAATTGAGACAGCCAAACAAAAGTTCAAGGAGAGTTATCACAATGATGAAGATTACCGCATCAAATATAAGAAAAACCAAAAGCAAAGGTATTCACAACCGTCCAGGTGTATCGAGAAGTAAAAATTGAGACAGCCAAACAAAAGATCAAGGAGCGTTATCAAAATGATAAACTTTATAGAGAAGCAACAATTTAGCAGGCTAGACAAAAGAGCAAGGAACGGTATGATAATGATGAAGATTACCGAAACAAACATAGGAAAAAAAGTTGCTACCAGAATAATGGGTAGATACTGGGGTGACAAAAGCTATAATGAAAAAATTAAATTCTCTGCGAGGTTGTACCGAAGAACGCATAAGGACAAAGGGAAAAATTACATTCAGAAATACAAGAAGATGGCAAAAATGCAGGCTGATCTTTGTAAATTTGAGAAACATTTAACGCATGTTTTATATCGGGATCACGAAAAGTATTCAAAATTACAGATTAAAATTCTCTTTGAAAGAGTGGATGCTTTTGAAAAGTCGGCTAGAAATTCTTTGGCAAAGCTTCATAGTAATATCCAAAAGAAATGTTGTCAGTTTAACGAAAAGCTTCCAAGGTATGGATTGGCAACTACGGAACAGTTTATAGATGCAATGGAAAATGTTCGACAACACAGTGAATATACGGAGGCGTACTTATTAGAAAATTCGTATATTAATTTTGGGAGGAGCAATTGCAGTTTATGTAGCAGCAATAAAAAATATATATAAAAGCATACTATCAACAGCGAAGGAAAAGCAATGTTTTTCAATTATGGCGAAAACGAGCCTGTTAGGGTTATTAGTAAATGTGTTTGTAAGACTAATGATTTAGAACAAATTCCTGGAACACCGATTCAAGAAAAAAGCATTTCTAACTGTGTTTTAAACAGTTCGTTTAGTTCTACTGAATATTTGGCAAAAAATTCTCTGTGTAGTAGAAACAAACTGTCCTGAAAAGTACGAGACAACTATTGAAAAATGCTCTAAAACTAGATCTGACAAGGAAATTATGATGGCTGAAGTCACCTATAACAATCTGAGTAAACATTCAAAACCAAAAATTGGGCAGCAGGTTACTTGGCAATGTCACCCTGATATCTGCAAGCTCTATCCGACGGATATTGAATTATGTCAAATTCTTTTTGATATCCTTGAAAATAATATAGCATTAAAATTTTAAACTGACAAAGTGGTTAATTTCTACCTTGGCGGCTTGGATTATTGTGAAATCAATTACAGGGACACAAGAAAGCATGGGCATTCGTTATACTGTAGCCCAAATGAGGGATGTCAGAGCTATTTGCGTTCTCTAAGGGCACTAGCTCCACATTTTCCTGTCTTGAACTGTTTCATTAATGGCGTATATAAGGCAGTATCAAAATGTAAGATTATACAACATATTAATCTACTAAAAGTCGAGGGCTCGTATAATAAAGAACGACCTCTTGCCTATACTAAATTTTATACGCCACTTAATTATAGTATAGGTTAGTAATTCAACAGATAGCATGGCACTGGAACATCGTAGAGAGTTGTTCAATGGCTCATTTTAAAGGAAATTATAGTTATGAGAGGCAGCTTGGGTGAGAGGTCCAAGGCGCTGGGGTTATCCACCAGTCTCTTCGGAGGCATGGGTTCATATCTTGCCACTGGTATACGATTATGATTTACGTACAAAAATCAAATATCTCTGAAAAGACTGCAGTATGAAAAGACATCAAAAATGCAGTTTCTAGTGGAAAAATTTATTCTTGTTTAGAAATAATTTATTTTAGTTACAATAAAGAACGACACCTTGCCCTTGTTAACTGAAACATAAATAGGGATTATGTAATTTCCATCAGTATCATGGCTGTAGAGATGGCTGAAACCTAGTTACAATAAAAGACGATCATTGGAATAACAAACAATTGCATACAATGGAATCAGCTAGCTACTTGATTGTTTGAGACTCGTCTCTTACTATTTCAAAGAAGAAAAATCCGTAGGCTGTTTCCTGTGTGTAATCAGTTTATTATCATAGACAGCCCACTAGCACTGCCTGAGTAAAGAACGATGTGGGCACAATGTTTTTTTTTTCTTCTTCTGTCAGGCACTTCGCACAACTCGAAGGAGTTGACGTATCCGGTTTGCAGCGATTTTACAGTAAAGAACGAACCTTAGCTCATAGTAACATAAATACGAATATCTAGGTTGCAGCGGTAGCTAGCAACCTAGTAAGAGACGATCACGTCCAATGTTAAGAAATATAAAAAACCCATAGTTCCTAAAAAAGGAGTCAGATCAAAACAAAAAGTACACCATTAGAACCGCCTTGTTCGAAACCCCTGTATAGTAAACTTTCTGTCCCTTGGCTTGAACAGCAAGGGAAATATATTGGCTTGAAAATCAAGAAAAGTGGCAACTACTACAACATTCTGCCTAAACGGGATATTTTTTTTTCCGGTTTATAATAAAGAACGAACTCTTGCCTATACTAAATTTTATACGCCACTTAATTATAGTTTAGGTAAGTAATTAAACAGATAGCATGGCATTGGAACATCGTAGAGAGTTGTTCAATGGCTCATTTAAAGGAAATTAATGGGGTTAATTAACTTTAAAATGGAACATGTATTGCAAATCATTCTAGGTAATAACAATGTTTCTATTTTGTGAAACTGATAAAAATATGAATACGAAAAAGTTGATATTTTTAAATGCAAGTAAAAGGAAATGTAATACAACAAATCTTTTAAGCTGATAACAATTTTTTCTAGCTTTCTATAGCAAAATTCTTTAAATAGCAAAAATATTTGTGTGGAATTGTAAAAGGGATTATATGTAACACAGAGTTCTAACTATGTTAATAATTTTTTTTTTTTAATTCTATCTCAGGTGAGATTGGGCGCACTGGCTTGTTTAATTATTCAGATTAATTTAAACAGATAAAATTAAACGTAATTATGGCTTGCATAAGGACTGGAGATAACAATAGTACATACACTACTCCATGTGATTCTAAGTTGGTTGACATAACTAAAACCCTTCCTACAGTCTATGTTGTTTTGATAATTCCAGTATTATTTATTTTTTTAGCTCAAGGAGCAAAGCCCGAGTACTGGATGTACCTATTCCGCCTTTTAGTAAAGCATATAGTTTTGTTGATTAGATTTATAATATGTGTGCCTTTTTGCTGTTTCTGCTGTAGTAAGGTTGACATTAAAAATTTGTGGTAGAACATTAAATTTGAAAATCCAATTAAAAACCCTTTCATATTTATAAAAGACAAGTATGATAAACCTGTTTTGCCAATTTCACTGCAGGACTACAAAGAACTTACGAAAAAAAGAAGAATGGGATTAGCTATTTGAAGGCAATTGGAGACCCCAAATGAAAGGTTTTCAAAACTCTATGACTGACTTTATGTCCACAAGACTTTGAAGACAATTAGACAACTAGGATTCTTCTCACTATACCAGTGTAGGATAGACCCAACAATTGGGTCTCACAATAGACCCAAAATAAAACAGACCAAATTTACACTTCATGTTTAGATACAAGTATACCTGCCAGATAGACCTCACTGAAACAAAAAAATATTTTGCATCCTTGCTTTGTCAGATTACTCACTTGAAAGTGGGTCAACGAATTTTTTGTCTCAGATTAGAAGGGTGTGTTAGCAGAAAATAGGGAACCAATAACTGCAAACAAAAACCACATCGAACCGCAACGATAACCATAAACCGTAAACTCTAAATCCACAACGAATCCATACACAAAGATATAGCTTCAGTAAATTGCACGGAAGGATATAGGAAAAGGTATAACTTCACCAAAGTTCATAGAAAGCTATACGAAGAAGCACATTCTCAAAACAAACCAGAAAGCTTTACAAGCGATTTGATTGCTGGCCACTACAATAGCGACGTAATTTTTCCAAGAAAAATCCCTTGTCTCTGCTTATCTATCAACAAACGTATATATAAGAAATCTTTATTAAACCATAAGTTAATGGCTCTAGATTAGACAATAAGTTGACAGTTCTATAATTTCCAATAAAGAAGGTTTTTCCAGGACTTCCTATAGGCGTCCCCCCTCCTCTGTAATTATTTATTATTCTATAGAGTCTCCCTCATAACTATTTTGTTATTGTTATTATGAAGTAGCAATAGGGATAATCATACTCTCTCAACATTCCATAGACAGCCATATGGATACCACATTTTATACCACTGCTATAAGGAAAGGTTACTTAATTCCAACGTTCAGGGAATTTCAAAGGAGTTCCGGGTTGCAGCGGTAGCTAGCAACCTAGTAAGAGACGATCAAGTTACATTAAAGGACGATCATTGGAATAAGAATTATGCAAAGGATTTGTATAGTTCTATGTAAATGGAGACATAAATATCATGGTTATAAAGATGTGTGAAACCTAGTAAAGAACAAACCAAGGCATGTAGTAATTAAATGAATATAATAAAAGCATCTTTTACAAAGTTTTAAAATAAAACACAAACGGTGGCTTTTAGTAACTGAAATATAAATTAATATAATAGTACTATGATACTATTATATCATGTTATAATATATAGTAATTATGCTATACACAATTATACTATAATGGTATCTATAAGTATAATAGTAACTGAAATATTAGCAGGGCATTTGTGCTATTATAGCGCTATTTACAAACTCATACTTATTACTGGGGTGACAAAATCTAAAATGAAAAAATTAAATTCTCTGCGAGGTTGTACCGAAGAACGCATAAGGACAAAGGGAAAATTACATTCAGAAATACAAGAAGATGGCAAAAAAATGCAGGCTGATCTTTGTAAATTGAGAAACATTTTACGCATGTTTTATCGGGATCACGAAAAGTATTCAAAATTACAGATTAAAATTCTCTTTGAAAGAGCGGATGCTGTTGAAAAGTCGGCTAGAAATTCTTTGGCAAAGCTTCATAGTAATATCCAAAAGAAATATTGTCAGTTTAACGAAAAGCTTCCAAGGTATGGATTGGCAACTGCGCAACAGTTTATAGATGCAATGGAAAATGTTCGACAACACAGTGAATATACGGAGGGCGTACTTCTTAGAAAATTCGTATATTAATTTTGGAAGGAGCAATTGCAGTTTATGTAGCAGCAATAAAAATATATATACAAGCATACCTATCAACAGCGAAGGAAAAGCAATGTTTTTCAATTATGGCGAAAACGAGCATGTTAGGGTTATTAGTAAATGTGTTTTGTAAGACTAATGATTTAGAACAAATTCCTGGAACACCGACTCAAGAAAAAAGCATTTCTAACTGTGTTTTAAACAGTTCTTTTAGTTCTACTGAATATTTGGCAAAAAAATTCTCTGTGTAGTAGAACAAACTGTCCTGAAAAGTACGAGACAACTATTGAAAAATGCTCTAAAACTAGATCTGACAAGGAAATTATGATGGCTGAAGTCACCTATAACAATCTGAGTAAAAATTCAAAACCAAAAATTGGGCAGCAGGTTACTTGGCAATGTCACCCTGATATCTGCAAGCTCTATCCGACGGATATTGAATTATGTCAAATTCTTTTTGATATCCTTGAAAATAATATAGCATTAAAATTTTCAACTGACAAAGTGGTTAATCTCTACCTTGGCGGCTTGGATTATTGTGAAATCAATTACAGGAACACAAGAAAGCATGGGCATTCGTTATACTGTAGCCCAAATGAGGGATGTCAGAGCTATTTGCGTTCTCTAAGGGCACTAGCTCCACATTTTTCCTGTCTTGAACTGTTTCATTAATAGTGTATATAAGGCAGTATCAAAATGTAAGATTATACAACATATTAATCTACTAAAAGTCGAGGGCTCGTACAAGGAACTAAGTCATTACATAGAAGAAGTGTCAAGTAGACTCTGTCGTAATAATAGTCAAGACTTCATTTACGGTGATAGCAAATATTAGAGTTTCTGTGGATGAAAATACAATAATAAAATTATTTGGTGAGAGCCTTAATAAGGTAGCTAACATCAGGGATGTATACCCCACAATGCATTGTGACAGTTGTGAGCAGATAAAGACAAAATACCAATTGAAGAGTCTAAGATCCCTTTCAAATAAGAAAGGTTTTGATGTAATGATGGCCACGATTTTAGAACACCTACAACAGGACATATCCAAAGATGACAGAGAACAACTAATTCAATGTACAGGTTGGAAAGAGGATGTCATAGATTCATTCTTTGTCTGTGATTACTGTGCTGGGAAAATGTTGAAAAGTCAGGAGAATGTCCGATCAGTATTAAATAACCTTCATATAGACTGTACACCGGAATGTATAAAGTGTTTAAATAATTTTGAAATGGCAATGATTCGATTTGTAATGCCTTGTCTTACAATCGTCAGATTAGGGCAAGTAACTGCACTGAAGAGACCTAGAACAGAACTTGTTGACGCTCTTAAGGGGAGAATAGTATATATCTACCTGTTGATGTGCAAGCAAATGCAGATATTCAGCCTGAAAAACTTCTTAACATTGATATTTTTGTAGTCATTGTCAATGGTCAGCCTACTTTACAACAAGAATGTTTGGACTGCACTAATAGATCTGAGAAAAGTCCATGAAGCACTGTTGTGGTTAAGAGAGAACAACAGTCTCTATAAAACAATACATGCATACACCCTAGAAGATTTAAATAAAATACTTTGAAGCACGTCTTGCTGAAAAAGCGGTTTGGTGTTGATAATTTACCTGAAATACCGGAAGCTGCAATCCTTCAGAAACTGACAGAAAGCGCAAAATCTACATTGGTTGAACATTTTTCTGTCCAGCCTCTCAATTCAGCGGTTCCAAAAGACTTTATAATAAAGATCGAACTCTTCCCTATACTAACTTTCATAGGCAACTTCACTATAGTTAAGATTACAGCATTTATATTATACATAATTATAAATTATAAAAGGTTCAAATGTTCGAAGATTATAGAGTTAAAAATTTTCCCACACCGGGAATCGAGCCCGGGGTCTGTTAAGTGAAAGTTAAATATCCTAGCCACTAGACCATATGGGACCATCAGGAAGTATGATTTAAGAGCCATATGCATATTATTATTTCACCATACCAATTATATATAAGGCCAAAACAAAAATCGTCGACTTGCAATCTTACTTTTGACACATTAGTTAAATCTTCATCAGACTTAAAAAATATTTTGCTAGTTTTACATGAAAGAACGAACCTTAGCCCATAGTAGCAGAAATAAGAATATCTAGGTTGCAGTGGTAGCTAACAACCTATTACATAATCTGGGTTTTTAAGTTGTAGCTAACAACCTAGCTAAGAAACGCCAAATTAAAAGATGATCATTAGAAGAACAAACAATTGCTTATATTGGACTTAGTTAGCTGCCCGATTCTTTGAGGTTCGTCTCTTACTATTCCAAAGAAGAAAAGCCGTAGGCTTTTTCCTGTTTGTAATAATACATTAAAAGATAACCATATGTGACGTAATAAGTGAATGTTATCCGGGTTGCAGCGGTAGCTAGCAACCTAGTAAGAGACGATCACCTCCAATGTCAAGAAATATAAAACCCCCCAACTCCTAAAAAAAAGAGTCAGATCAAAACAAAAAGTACACCATTAGAACCGCCTTGTCCGAATCCTCTATAAAGGAAACTTACCGCCCTTTGGCTTGAATAACAAAGAAAATATATTGGCTTGAAAATCGAGAAAATTGACTTTTTACCACGTTATTCTCCACAAACGGGATATTTTTTTCTTTCCGCTTTTTTTTCTGCTCAGCTAGCTGGGCACTGGAAAATCATAGAGAGCTGTATAATAGCTCATTTTAAAGGAAATTGCAACATCTAGTCACTTTTGTATTTAAAAAATAAAATACTTTTTAAAGTAGAATCAATTTTGTCAAAAAAATTGCATTTTGATGTATTTTCATACTGCAGTCTTTTCAAAGATATTTGAATTTTTGAAGCAATAAAACAGTCCATGTAATGAACTCTATAGTAATAATAGCTACTTGTCTCAATAGTAACCGAAACTCCTGGAACCAAAATTTTCTTTTTTGGCTTAATCGCTAAAATTATTATGTAAACTGCAAAAATATTTATGATGCCTAATCAGTAATAGTAATTTTTTAATTTAAACAACACAAAAATACATGAAAATTCTAAAAATTAGTTTTCCTTTTTGTCTCCTGGAAGAAAATTTTTTTTTCATCTCAGTTCAAATTTATTATTGTATCCTGGAACCAAACTTTTTTTGGTTTGTAACCCGTAAAGTACATATCTCCATATTATTGTCTCATAATTGCAATTATTTTAGTTTTCAGTCCAGAATCACTAAACTATTATGTAAACTGCAAAAATATTTATGGTGTCTAACCAATAATACTAATTTTGTAATTCAAACAAGATAAATACCTGAAAATTTTTAAATTAGTTTTGTTTTATGCTAGGTTTTAGATACTCGACACGGGATTTTGTGTGCTTAATAATTTTAAACCTTAAAATATAATAAAGAACGACCTCTTGCCTATACTAAATTTTATACGCCACTTAATTATAGTATAGGTAAGTAATTCCACAGATAGCTTGGCACTGGAACATCATAGAGAGTTATTCAATGGCTGTTTTTAAAGAAAATTAATGGGATTAAAAACTATATAGGTTATTAAAGAACATACCACTGCATACATTGGACTTAGTTAGCTACTTGATTGCTTGAGGTTCGTCTTTTACTATTTCAAAGAAGAAAAAGCCGTAAGCTTTTCTTACTAGGTTGCTAGCTACTGCTGCAACCCGGATTCACATATATAGTTATGAGAGACCGAGTGGCCCAAGGCGCTGGTGTTAGCCACCACTCTCTTCGGAGGCGTGGGTTCAAATGTTACTGCTGGTATACGATTATGATTTATGTACAAAAATCAAATATCTTGAAAACACTGCAGTATGAAAAAGACATCAAAAATGCAGTTTTTAGTGGAAATATTTATTCTCTTTTAGAAATAATTTATTTTACTTACTAAAAATTTTTAACCCAATTAATTTCCTCTAAAATGAATCATTGAAAAACTCTCTACGATGTTCCAGTGCAAAATATCTGTGGAAAAGAAGAAAGAAAAAAAATATGCCGTTTAGGCAGAATGTTGTAGTAGCCGCCACTTTTTTGACTTTCAAGCCAATATATTTCCCTTGCTGTTCAAGCCAAGGGACAGAAAGTTTCCTATACAGGGTTTTCGGACAAGGCGGTTCTAATGGTAAACTGTTTGTTTTGATATGACTTTTTTTTAGGAGTTATGGTTTTTATATTTCTTAACATTGGACGAGATCGTCTCTTACTAGGTTGATAGCTACCGCTGCTACCCGGACAAGTACAAATGTTCAAAACTTCAAATATCATGACCGGCGGAGTAGTATGTCAGGGAAGGGGGCTTTGGCTTAAACTGCCAGAAAAAAAATATTCTTATTTATACACAATAAATATAAATTAAAGGGAAAATGAGCATCTAACAATTTGACTAAAAAGGATTTGAGGTTTAGTTCCTTTTTAGTCAAATTGTTAGATGCTCATTTTCCCTTTAATTTATATTTATTGTGTATAAATAAGAATATTTTTTTCTAAAAGTCATAAAAGTAAAAGTCATAAAATTTTGATGAAAATCCCACCATCAGATTCAGCGTATCAGAAGACCTTACTGTAGGGGTTTCAAGCTCCTATCTAGAAAGATGTGGAATTTGGTATTTTTGCCAGAAGAAAGATCACGGATGAGTATTAATTTTTTCCCAGGGGTGATCGTATCGACCCAGTGATCCTAAAATGTCACGAGGGGGCTTGTTAAAGGACCAATCTAGTTCATTAAAACTAGGGTTTATATGAGTTTCACCGGTATCATGGTTGTGGAGATAACTGAAACCTTGTAAAGAACAAAACCATGGCATAGTAACTAGAAATCTAAAAAATTCGTGGTAACGATTTGTAAGTACGAGACGACACGATTCTATAGTAATAACCGAAACTCTAAAAAAACGGAATTTTGATACGAAAAGATACATCAAAAGAATTGGATTTTTAAGCTGATTTTGAATGTATAGATTTCATCAAGTTTAGTTTTACCCTTCATAAGTTAGGAGCCTGAGAAAATTTGCCTTATTTTTGAAAAAAAGGGGAAATACTCCCTAAAATACAATAAAGAACGACACCTTGCCCATGTTAACTAAAACATAAATAGGGATTATGTAATTTCCAATAGTATCATGGCTGTAGAGATGGCTGAAACCTAGTTACAATAAAAAACGATCATTGGAATAACAAAAATTGCATACTTTGGAATTAGCTAGCTACTTGATTATTTGAGACTCGTCTCTTACTATTTAAAAGAAGAAAAAGCCGTAGGCTTTTTCCTGTGTGTAATCAGTTTATTATCATAGGCAGCGCGCTAGCACTGCCTGAGTAAAGAACGATGTGGGCACAATGTGTTTTTTTTCCGGGTTGCAGCGATAGCTAGCAACCTAGTAAGAGACGATCACGTCCAATGTTAAGAAATATAAAAACCCATAGTTCCTAACAAAGGAGTCAGATCAAAACAAAAAGTACACCATTAGAACCGCCTTGTCCAAAACCCTGTATAGGAAACTTTCTGTCCCTTGGCTTGAACAGCAAGGGAAAATATATTGGCTTGAAAATCAAGAAAATTGACTTTAACCACGTTATTCCGGGTTGCAGCGGTAGCTAGCAACCTAGTAAGAGATCCGGGTTGCAGCGGTAGCTAGCAACCTAGTAAGAGACGATCACGTCCAATGTTAAGAAATATAAAAACCCATAGTTCCTAAAAAGGAGTCAGATCAAAACAAAAAGTACACCATTAGAACCGCCTTGTCCGAAACCCCTGTATAGGAAACTTTCTGTCCCTTGGCTTGAACAGAAAGGGAAATATATTGGCTTGAAAATCAAGCAAATTGACTTTTACCACGTTATTCTCCCCAAACGGGATATTTTTTTTTTTCTTTTTTTGTATCCAGAGATAGCTTGGCACTGGAACATCGTAGAGGGTTTGTTCAATAGCTCATTTTAAAGGAAATTAATTGGGTTAAAAACCTTTTGTAACTAAAATAAATTATTTCTAAAAGAGAATAAATTTTTCCAATAAAAACTGTATTTTTGATGCAGTGACGTCATAATTACTATATAAGAAACGTCAAAACTGTAAATGGTCTCATTCATGAATATCACAATAAGAGACGATCACGTCCCAAACATAACAATAAAGAACGAACTCTAATTAAATTTTGTTAGAGCTATGATGTGAATAGACAAACACGAAATTATATTGTTGTTTCTGAAGACGTCATGAAATAATATCATTGCGCTATGACGTCAATAAAATCATTACCTTGTGACGTCATAATTACTATATAAGAAGCTTCAGAACTGTAAAAGTTCACATTCATAATTACATAATGGTTTCAATCAAGCATTACAGTAAAGAACGATCTCTGGCCCATAGTAATTTTTTACATTAAAAGACGATCACTGAAATAACAAACCATTCCATACATTGGACTTAGTTAGCTACTTGATTGTTTGAGTTTCGTCTCTTACTATTTAAAAGAAGAAAAAGCCGTAGGCTTTTTCCTGTTTGTATTTATAGTTAAAAAACGAACTCAAGTCCAAAGAAAACTGAACACTGTGGTTCATTCATAATATCTTCATTATTTTAGCTAGAATGTAAATAAACAATTTTCTTTTTTAAATTTTAAATTGTATAATAAAGAACGACCTCTTGCCTATACTAAATTATATAGGCCACTTAACTATAGTATAGGTAAGTAATTACAGTAAAGAACGAACTTCAGCCCATAGTAACTAAAGTAAGATTATAAATTTAAGACTAAAACAAGTACTTTGTTTGCTTTGGTATGAAATACTGGCAGCGTTGGGATTTGAACCCACACTTCGAAAGATACGGGTGGCTAAAACCAACGCCTTAGACCTCTCGGCCAAGCTGCATCGGATAACTATGCGTATATCACGTATAGTGACAAAAATGACTACCCAGTATCAAATCATACAGTTCGTAGCAATACGGGTTTACATTAAAAGGCGATCCGGGTTGCAGCGGTAGCTAGCAACCTAGTAAGAGACGATCACGTCCAATGATAAGAAATATAAAAACCCATAGTTCCTAAAAAAGGAGTCAGATCAAAACAAAAAGTACACCATTAGAACCGGCTTGTCCGAAACCCCTGTATAGGAAACTTTCTGTCCCTTGGCTTGAACAGCAAGGGAAATATATTGGCTTGAAAATCCTGAAAAGTGGCAGCTACTACAACATTCTTCCTAAACGGGATATTTTTTTCTTTTTTCTTTTTTTTCTTTGTTCCCAGAGATAGCTTGGCACTGGAACATCGTAGAGGGTTGTTCAATAGCTCATTTTAAAGGAAATTAATTGGGTTAAAAACCTTTTGTAACTAAATACAGTAAAGAACGACCTCTTGCGTATACTCAATTTTTATAGGCCACTTACGTATAGTATAGTCTAGTACAGTTATATTTAAGGTCAATATAATAAAATTTTCCATTAAAAGACGATCATTGGAATAAAACCAATTACATATCTCTGATTTAGTTCGCTACTTGATTATTTTGAGGCTATTACAGTAAAGAACGATCTCTCTCCCATAGTAACTGATATGTTACATTAAAAGACGATCATTGGAATAAAAATTTATTGCATGTATTGGACTTAGTTATACATTAAAAGACGATCATTAGAATAATAATCTGGGTTGCAGCGGTAGCTAGCAACCTAGTAAAAGACGATCACGTCTAATGTTAATAAATATGGAATTCTGTAATTATCATCGGTATCACAGTTTTATAGATAGCTGAATTACAAACTAAAAGGAATTGACCCAGGGTGGGCTTGAACCACCAACCTCTCGACTATTAGCCGAACCTACTAGCCTGTTGCGCCACGGGCGTCATTTATTAGAGATATAAAATTAACAATATGATGTGTTCAAATAGAATATAAAAGAGGGATAAAACCAAAACTAAAATGACCAAGCAAAATAAACAAAATACTTTGCTTTGTGTACATTAAAAGACGATCATTAGAAGAACAAACCATTGCATACATTGGAGTTAGTTAGCTTTTTCCGGGTTGCAGTGGTAGCTAGCAACCTAGTAAGAGACGATGACGTCCAATGTTAAGAAATACAACCCCCTGTTTCACCAACATATGGTGGCAAGAATGAAAATTTAAATACCTATCATTGTGCGTTGGTTTTCTGTAAATCGATAAAAGTAAATGGACATCCCTTTAATTAATAAAATATCCAGAAAAGGTAATTTATTATTATCCTCAAACTCAACTGTAAATTTAATATTATTATCAAAACTATTTAAATGCTTACAAAATAGGTCTAAGGAATCCAATCCATGTTTCTAAACGCACACCACATCATCCATGAACCTACCCCTGAAGCAAGGAGAGATTCTAAAACTGTGTAGTGGAGGTTTCAATGGCATCTATGAAAAGATTTGCCAATAAAGGAGATTCACAGTCTTTAGCTATTGGGGTTTCTCAGTCTTTAGATTTAGATGTATCAAAAAGTTTTCATTTTCATTACCATATGTACCTGGTTTGGGTGAGAAACTTTCACGGGTTTTACGTAATTTTGTTATTTATACATGTTTCCAACCGTTGAGGCCAATGGGTAGTTTCTTTAGTTCTGGTAAGGATTTAACCCAGGGAAATTTAGTAAGTGGGGTATATAAAATTCCGTGTTCTTGTGGGAAGTTCTATATTGGTAGGACTCACCAACAATTTGTTTGAAAGGTTTATTGAACTCCGTCTTTCATATAAGGGGAATTAGGACAGGTAATGTTCATAACCAATTTTTCGATTCTTGTCCTCCTTCTAAATACATGCATGATTTTTCTGTTGATAACGTTCATCTTTTCTTAAGACAAGTATGACAAGTCTTTTCTTAAGACAAGTACCAGGAACCTGACAAAAAATAAAACTAATTTATAAATTTTCATGTATTTTTCTAGTTTGAACTAAAAGATTAAAATTATAGCTCAGATATCAGAAATATTTTTGCAGTTTACATAATAACTTTAGCGATTCTGAACTGAAAACTAAAATAAATAAAAAAATTTAATGTTTTTGTATGAAAACTTTATGTAACCCGGATTAAAAAATTATTATCATATTATATTAATATATTAATTATATCATATAGAAATATTTTGCAGTTTACATAATAACTTTAGCGATTCTGAACTGAAAACTAAAATAAATAAAAAATTTAATGTTTTTGTATGAAAATATACTTTCAATCCCGCGTCGGGTAGTTAGAACCGCGTCGGGTAGTAATTATAATAAACTAACTTGAATTTTTCAAGTTTTGTCCCAAGTAGTTTTAACAGTTGACAAAGTTTGTAATACAACTTAAAAACAGCAAGAAAGTTATAATAGGAAAAAAACCATGGCAAATTTAGAATTCTCTTAAACGGTTCATAGAATTTTTTTCATTCTCAAAAATTTTTATTAATAAAAATTTCAAGCAACAACACCTGTAATACATGTTCATAAGCTACTGAACAGAAAAATGAATGATTTCAAATTTTTAATTCACTTGATGTTAAGAGGCCAACTGCCCCGTCCGCAACAAACCACGAAGGAGAAAAAGGCTTCTGCCAAGAAAAAGCTTAATGCTATGGTTATGCTGTATGACATGGAAGGGCAGTTGAAAACGAGAAATTCTTTCAGTTTACTCTGGACGCCTTTGGTCGCGATAATATCCGGGTTGCAGCGGTAGCTAGCAACCTAGTAAGAGACGATCACGTCCAATGTTAAGAAATATAAAAACCCATAGTTCCTAACAAAGGAGTCAGATCAAACAAAAAGTACACCATTAGAACCGCCTTGTCCAAAACCCCTGTATAGGAAACTTTCTGTCCCTTTGCTTGAACAGCAAGGGAAATATATTGGCTTGAAAATCAAGAAAATTGACTTTAACCACGTTATTCTCCACAAACGGGATATTTTTTTTCTTTTTTCCTTTTTTTGTATCCAGAGATAGCTTGGCACTGGAACATCGTAGAGGGTTGTTCAATAGCTCATTTTAAAGGAAATTAATTGGGTTAAAAATCTATAGTAACTAAAATAAATTATTTCTAAAAGAGAATAAATTTTTTCCACCAAAAAACTGCATTTTTGATGTCTTTTCAAACTGCAGTCTTTCAAACATAATCGTATACCAGCGGTAAGATTTGAACCCACGCCTCCGAAGAGACTGGTGGCTAACACCAGTGCCTTGGACCACTCGGCCAGGCTGCCTCTCATAAATAAAAAATATATGTGAATTTGGGTTGCAGCAGTAGCTAGCAACCTAGTAAGAGACGATCAGTCCAATGCTAAGAAATATAAAAACCCAAAACTCCTAAAAAATAGAGTCAGATCAAAACAAAAGTACATCATTAGAATTACCCTTGTCTGAACCCTACTAGATAAATAATGAATGTCATCATAGTTTTATATTAGAGCTATGACGTGAATAGAAAAACACGAAATTATATTGTTGTTTCTGAAGACGTCATGAAATAATACCATTGCGCCATGACGTCATGAAATAAAATCATTACGCCGTGACGTCATAATTAGTATATAAGAAAGTCAAAACTGTAAATTATCTCATTCTTGATTAGATAATGGTTAGATCAAAGCAAGCTATACGCAAGTTGAAAAAACAGTACTACACAAACAAACAGAGATAGTAACTTGAAAAGAAAAAAAGCAAAGGTATTCAACCGACCAGGCGTATCGAGAAGTATACATAAAGGAACGATGTAGTTCATCATAAATGGTGTTTGTCAGTACGTTTTGTTTGTATAGTTTATCCATTTTTATGTAAAATGCAGTAATTTTTGTGGGGTTTAAACAAAAAAATTATTTGTTAACTAAAACCCGAAAATTCCTGAATATTTTAAATGAAATAATTTTATTTAACTGCAAACTGCAAACATATTTATGATGTAATTTTTTAATTCAAACCAGAAAAATACCTGAAAATTTTGAAATTAGTTTCGTTTTTCTTTCACTTAAAGTGACTCGTTACGCCATTTTATCGGTTGTAATTACGTTAAGGCACGAATCCAGGTTGCAGCGGTAGCTAGCTACCTAGTAAGAGACGATCACGTCCAATGTTAAGAATATAAAAACCCATAACTCCTAAAAAAAGAGTCAGATCAAAACAAAATGTACACTATTAGAACCGCCATGTCTGAAATCCCTGTAGAGGAAACTTTCTGTTATTTGGCTTGAACAGCAAGGGAAATACATTGACTTGAAAATCAAGAAAGTGGCAGCTACTACAGCATTCTGCCTAAGCGGCATCTTTTTTTCTTTCTTCTTTCTTTCCCACAGATAACTTTCCACTGGAACATCGTGGAGAGTTGTTCAATTGCCTATTTTAAAGGAAATTATTTGGGTTAAAAAGCTTTTGTAACTAAAACAAATTATTTTTAAAACAGAATAAATTTTTCCACTAAAAACTGCATTTTTGATGTCTTTTCACACTGCGGTCTTTTTAAAGATATTTGATTTTTGAAGCAATCAAACAGTTCGTGGTAAAGTTATATTAAAACTTCATATTCTATAGATAGCTTGGCACTAGAACATCGTAGAGGGTTTCTAATTAACGGCGTTTGTAATTAAGGGGTCATTCTTAAAGAATTGGAAAAAAAATTTGAACTTTAACATAAAGAGCGAGTTATTGACTAGGGCGGAACACCTCTAATATACGTAATAAAGATATACGAATATAGAAGTTCGTTCGAGTAAGTTAATTTGTAAGTTACATATAGTTATTACTAATCAAAACGTTCGTAAATAAAATTAAAAAACTTTTGAGAAAGTCATTTAGCCCCCCAAAAAAGTAAAATTAATATGCAAATTTCATTTTAATTATTCATGTACGGTGAGCCAAAATCAAAACATGCATTAATTTAAAAACGTTCAAGAACTAAATAAAAAACAATTTTTTTTTTAACTGAAAGTAAGGAGAGACATTAAAACTTAAAACGAACAGAAATTATTCCGTATATGAAAGAAGCTGTCCCCTCCTCAACGCCTCGCTCTTTACGCTAAAGTTTGACTCTGTCTCACAACTTTATTCTTTAAAACAATAAAAAACTTAAGCCTAAAGAGCGAGGCGTTGAGGAGGGGACAGCCCCTTTCATATATGGAATAATTTCTGTTCGTTTTAAGTTTTAATGTCGCTCCTTACTTTCAGTTAAAAAAGACTTGTTTTTTATTTAATTTTCATCTAAGATGCTTAAATCATCAGTAATATCGAAGTCTATGAGAGTGTTACTTCCCAATTTCATTCCGTGTTCTCCCATTGCCTTTTATGTGCTCGTTAGGACAAGTGAAATCTGCAGCTAGAAGACTTTTGACTAGCAATATCACACCGAATACATCGGATTGTAATCTTCCGTTAAAAGAAAAGTAACAGTAAGAATCCTAACGAGGTCTAGAAGAAAGCAAATCCTATAAAATGGATGATTCTTGGATGCATTAACAGGAAGGAGGAATTGAATCCACGCCAGACTTTCTTAACTCAATTGTTATTGCTTATTCGGCACCTCAAGACTTAATACAAAAGAGTAAGGTACATAAATACTCCCCTTTAAATGAACAAATGGGTATCTATTTAAAACAGATTTTTTTGTTAGGATTATATGCCTTTTTAGTATTTTTCCCAGGGAGGTAGCATCGAACCTAATCTAAAGCCATGACATCAAGAAGAAATTTATATTAACTGCAGTTTGAAGACAAGTGACAACGAAAATTAATATATAAAAGCCTGCCGCGTGCCGAGTGCCAGGACCCAGCCTCCAAATCAGCTACATAGTTTGTTTTTTTCCTTCTTAAAAACTGGCAAATTGACATTTCTGGCCACAGAAACGACTTAAATAGGCAACAACTTTAAGGGAAGAGTTCAAATTTCTTCCAGAAATCGAACCTATGTTGACTTCATGACATCAAGAAAAGTTCACATTGTATGGGGTTAGAAGACAAGTGACAATAAGAATCAATATATACAAGCCTGCTGCGGAGACGTGCCGGGGCCCAGCAGCGAAAGTAATGAAAATTGCTGTACAAAAGTAATGAAATTAAAGAGGCACATTAAACTCAAAACGAACAGAAATTATTGCGTATGTGAGGGTGCTGTACACCACCCTCCAACCCCCTACTCTTTGCGCTAAAATTGGACTTTTTGTCCCAATTCTTTGAGAGTGACCGCTCACACACAGCTGCCGTTGAATAGAAAAGTTAATGTTCTTAAAAGACTATAAAACCTTAACAAATTGAACAGGGAATGGAGGAGGAGGCAGCTATCCTTATCATATGTTCTTTCTGTAGAAAAATTTCTGTTCATGTCTAGTTTTAGTGGAACTCTTTACTTTGATTTGAAGAAATTTATTTTTATTTGATTCAAGGAAAAGTGTGACAGCTTTAAGGAAGTTCTTCAAGAAGGAAAAATATCTATTTGTGATTTCAAAGCTAGAATTTTTAGTTTTTTTTTCTTGCAGGAAGCAAAAGCAACGTGTTGTCCTTTTGTTTTTAGTCAATGTCAAGAATATCAAAACATTTAAATTTGAAACTGGAGGTGCAATTGACCTTTCCTTATGCAGCAGTATTCGATAATTAATGCCTAAGGCTTTCGTCCATAAAACACGGAATCGGCTATGACATTTTTGCATTCAGCAAAAGTTTCAGCTCTTATTTTTCAAAATATAATGCTTGGATGGATACGAATTAAGGGCAAAATACAACCCATACTTTGGAGAGGAATCCCAAATGTTTCAAAGATTTAGGATGTTTCTTTTTGGCAGTTTGAACTTAGAAATAATATATATTATACTGTATCGCTTCACCATATAAAGACTAACCGCAATAAAACTGTTCGCAAGAATATTCAGCGGGATGGTGCGGGCACCGGGATGGTGCCCGCAAAGAATTTTTAAGGGGGAGAGGGATCAAAAAAAAAATTTACTGGAGTTTTGGTTGTTGTTTTTATTTTTCTTCATCTCTTGCAATGACAGAAAAAATAACGGCAGTATGTATGATGAAAAAAAAGGCGACGACAAGGTTTTGAAATGACTGAAAAAAAATGACAGTTTTGTAAAGACAGAAAAAACGATGACACATTTAGAATGACATAATAGAACAACGAGGCTTTGTCCGATGGTATACAAAAAATGATACTTTTTTGCAGTGACATCAGAGGCAACGCTATATAAACTTCTAGGGGGGTTCATTCGGTTGAAAATCGAGAGGTCCAATGCACTTTTTAAGGGTCAAAAGGATTGGAAGACAACTAACACCCCTTCCACACCCACCATTTCCCCAAACACATCCAATCAAACTTTTGAGATAGCCATTTTGTTTTACGCAGTTGATTCCTAGATATAAATAATGTTTTTGAGGAGGACACTTCCCCCACAGCCCTCAGGGAACGGGTTTTTAAGTTATGACCTGGGGGCACATAGGTTTTTATAGGAAGTTTTGTCAAAGAAACTTCAAAAAGGACTCATGCGATTGGAAATTCAAAGGGCTAGCGCCCCTTTTTTAATAGTCGAAAGTGATTGGAGGGCAACTAACCCCCTCTTATGCCCACCTTATCCACAAGCATGTTTAATCAAATTTTGAAATAGCCATTTTGTTCAACGTAGTTGAAAATTCTGGAAATTAGGTCTTTGAGGATGACACCCCCCCCCCAGCCTTCAGGGCAAGGGTTGTAAGTTATGCCCTGGGGGCATATAATGTTTTTATAGAAAGCGTTGTCGTAGAAAACTTCAAAAAGGGTTCATTCGATTGGAAATTTAAATGGCTAGTGTCCTTTTTAATAGTCAAAAGTGATTGGAAGACGACTAACACCCCTTCCACGTCCACCATTTTCCCAAACACATCCAATCATAATTTTGAGATAGCCATTTTGTTCAACGTAGTTGAAAGTTCTGGAAATTATATCTTTGAGTAGGACACTCCCCCCCCCCCATAGTTTTCAGGGCAAGGGTTATAAGTTATGTCCTTGGGGGTATATATGGCTCTTATGGAAGGAATGAACTTCAGAGAGGGCTCATTTGATTGGACATTGAAAGTTATAGTTCACTTTTTAAGCATCAAAAGATATCGAAGCGTAACCAGCCCCCCCCACGCCCTTTTTCCCAAATGCATCGATAAAAATTTTGAGATAGCTATTTTGTTAAAAATAGATCTAAGATCATATTACAAACTCCGGTGTCGACAGAGCCCCCCAGGGCCCGAAGGCAGGCGTTGTAAGCCCTCCCCACTCCCCGACCTTTTTTCCTCAAACCCATCCAATAAGAAATTTGAGATTGCCATTTTTTAAAAATAGGTCAAAGACCATATAACGAAATCTCCGGGGTCGACAAAGCCCCCCAGGCCCGAGGGCAGGCGTTGTAAGTTGTATCCTTGGGAAATATATGGTTTTATGGAAGGGATAATCGTAAAAACTTCAGAGAGGGCTCATTTGATTGGAAATTGAAAGTTCTAGCTCAGTTTTTGAGAGTCAAAAGAGATTGGAGGGCAACTAGCCCCCCCCACGCCTCTATTTCCCCGATGCATCCGATAAAAATTTGGAGATAGCGATTAAATTAAAAATTGTTCAAAAGTCAGATAACAAAAATTCAGGTGTCGACACAACCCCCAGGAACTGGGGACAAGCGTTGTAAGTTAAGCCCTGGGACATATATTGGTTCTTATGAAAGACTTGCTCATATAAACTTCAGAGAGGGCTCATTTGATTGGAAATTGAAAGTTCGAGTTCACTTTTTAATAGTCAAAGGATATCCGAGGGTAATTAGCCCACAGCCCGCCCCCCCCCCCCACGCCTTCTTTTTCCAAACGCATCTGATGAAAATTTTTTGAGGTTGAAATTTTGTTAAAAATAGTTCAAAGGCCGGATAAAAAAGCTCCGGTGCCAATACAGCCCCCCAGGGCCCGGGGAAGGTGTTCTAAGTTATGCCCTATAGGCATGTATTGTTGTTATTTAAGGGATGCTCGTATAAAGTTCATAGAGGGCTCGTTTGATTGAAATTGAAACTAGTTCACTTTTTAAGAGTCAAGAGATTTAAGAACAACTAGCCCCCACTTGCCCTTTTTTCCCAAACCCATCTGCTAAAAATTTTGAAATAGCCAGTTGAAAATTGTTCGCAATTAGCTAACAAAAACTCCGGTGTCAACAGAATCCCCCAGGGCCCGGGGGGTAGACGTTGTAAGCGTTACCCCAGGGCCGTATATATGGTTCTTATAAGATGGATTCTCGTACAAACTTCAGAGTGGGTTCATTTGATTGGAAATTGAAAGTTCTAGTTCAGTTTTTGAGAGTCAAAAGAGATTGGAGGGCAACTAGCCCCCCCCGCCTCTATTTCCCCGAATGCATCCGATAAAAATTTTGAGATAGCCATTAAGTTAAAAATTGTTCAAAAGTCAGATAACAAAAATTCAGGTGTCGACACAACCCCAGGACCCGGGGAAAAGCGTTGTAAGTAATGCCCTGGGGCATATATGGTTCTTATGAAAGACATGCTCATATAAACTTCAGAGAGGGCTCATTTGATCGGAAATTGAAAGTTCAAGTTCACTTTTTAATAGTCAAAGGAGATCCGAGGGCAATTAGCCCCCCCCCCCCCCACACCTTCTTTTTCCAAACGCATTTGATGAAAATTTTGAGATTGACGTTTTGTTAGAAATAGTTCAAAGGTCGGATAAAACAACTCCGGTGCCAATACAGCCCCCCAGGGCCCGGGGGAAGGTGTTCTAAGTTATGCCCTATAGGCATGTAGTGTTGTTATCTAAGGGATGCTCGTATAAAGTTCATAGAGGGCTCGTTTGATTGGAAATTGAAACTAGTTCACTTTTTAAGAGTCAAGAGATTTAAGAACAACTAGCCCCCCCCCCATGTCCTTTTATCCCCAAACCCATCTGCTACAAATTTTGAGATACCCAGTTGAAAATTGTTCACAATTAGCTTTGAAAATTGTTCACAAAAACTTTGGTATCAACAGAATCCCCCAGGGCCCGGGGGATAGGCGTTGTAAGCGTTGCGCCGGGTCGTATATGGTTCTTATAAGAGGGATTCTCGTATAAACTTCAGAGAGGGTTCATTTGATTGGAAATTGAAAGTTGTAGTTCACTTTTTAAGAGTCAAAAGACATCCGAGGGCAACTAACCCCCCCCCCCCCCACACATACGCTCTTTTATCCCCAAGCCCATCCGATAAAATTTTTAAAATAGCCATTTCATTAAAATTAGTTCAAAGGTCAGATAAGAAAAACTTCTGTGTCGACGTAACCCCCCAGGCCCGGAGGCAGGCGTTGTAAGTAATGCTCTGGGGCATATATAGTTCTTACGGAAGGGATGCTCGTATAAACTTCGGAGAGGGCCTACTGGATTGGAAATTAAAAGTTCTTGTTCACTTTTTAAGTGTGAAAAGAGATCGGAGGACAAAAAGGCCCCCCCTCACGACCTAAATACATCGGATAAAAATTTTGAGATAGACATTTTGTTAAAAATAGTTCAAAGTTCAGATAACAAAAACTCTGGTGTCGACACGGCCCCCAGGACCCGGGAGAGAGGGTTAAACTTCAGAGAGGGTTCATTTGATTGGAAATTGAAAGTTCTAGTTCACTTTTTTAAGAGTCAAAATATATCCGAGGGCAACTACCCCCCCCCCCCCCCCCCCACACACACACATACACTCTTTTTTCCCCAATCCCATCTGATAAAAATTTTAAATAGCTATTTCATTAAAAATAGTTCAAAGCTCAGATAAGAAAAACTCCTGTGTCGACACAACCCCTCAGGGCCCTACGGCAGGAGTAGTAATCTAACTTATACTTTGCCAAGGCCCCCGTACCAAACAGGTTTTTTCTGGTAGGTAAACATGTCATTACACTCGGTCATTACACTCTTTGTCAAGAGGATTTACGCAATTTCAAAGTTCAGTGTCTTTTTTTAGTGGTAAACCAAAAAACCGATGTCCCCTTTTTACTCGCCAATTATTTTTGTATATATTCAGGTTTCATATTTGATTCTCCATCAGTTTTGAATAGTTTATAACAACTACATTAATAGCCTCCAAGATGATAGGACTGTTTGACACCGAATTTATCAGTTTGAAAAAATCATCTTGCGGTGTTATATTCGAATGTGCTTTTTTATTATTGTCTATGGATCTCGAAGAAATTGACTGTTATCATTGGTTAGTGAACTATAATCTGTTTGAGTATGATAAAAGCTTGTGGAGTACTACATTACGTTATATAAACAGACAGGGATTCTATGATAGAGTGATTACACCACTTAATAATACTGGTCAGGAACTGAGAAATGTCCAGGAGGAAGTCAGTGAAATTTGCAGCTTTTTCGGAGTTGAAGCGCTCTACGTAAAGGGCAATGTACCTACAGATAAAGTTTTAATTCAAAAGTGTGACCCTAGGATTCCACTTTTCAATCTAGAAGAGTTTAAGTGTCCTAAATTTGAAGGGGGCTATCACCGTCCTGAAGACGAGGTTAGATTCTTCGCACAGTGGATACCTAAGAACATACCTGATCGGGATAAATCCATAAGACATGTTAAAAACTATCCTATATCATGGGACCATCGTTTTTGTGGATGTTTAAGAGTGAACTCTAAGTACTATTTTTATGTAAACATTTGTTGTTGTTGTTTGTTTTTTTTTTTTCTCAAAAAAAAAATCTGTTAATACATTTAAGCAATAAATATCTTTAAGCTTAACCCCTTCATGTTCTTTAGAATAGTTCTATTGTAAGCAAGTAACAAACTCTTTCCTGAAGTCTTCTGTAGAATCTGAGCTAATAGGGGTTTTTGACCGTAAACTCTAGTTTTTTGTAAGACAATTATGGAAAATACAATTCGTTGGTTCATAGGTGAAACTTAAGTCCAGGTATGGATCGAAAAATAACTATTTCTGTAGAATCTGAGCTAATAAGGGTTTTTGACCATAAACTCTAGTTTCCTGTAAGAAAATTATGCAAAATACAATTCTCTCGTTCAAATGTGAAATTTAGGTCCATTCTCTGGTTCAAATGTGGAAAAACCGTGTGAATGAGTTAAAATAGAAATTTTTTAACAAGAAATGACTGAAAAGTGTTTTGGAGGAGATGGGTTAATTGGCAGAAGGATGTATTAGCGTAGTTATAGTGGAGGCCGAGTTGCTAGCGAAAAACCCGTGTGGATGAGTTGAAATAAAAAATTTTAACAAGAAATGTCTGAAAAGTGTTTTGGGGGAGATGGGTTGATTGGCAGAAGGATGTATTAGCGAATTTAAAGTGGAGGGCGAGTTGCTAGCGAAAAAAATCTAAGCTAATAGGGGTTTTTGACCGTAAACTCTAGTTTTTTGTAAGACAATTATGGAAAATACAATTCGTTGGTTCATAGGTGAAACTTAAGTCCAGGTATGGATCGAAAAATAAACTATTTCTGTAGAATCTGAGCTAATAGGGGTTTTTGACCGTAAACTCTAGTTTTTTGTAAGACAATTATGGAAAATACAATTCGTTGGTTCATAGGTGAAACTTAAGTCCAGGTATGGATCGAAAAATAAACTATTTCTGTAGAATCTGAGCTAATAAGGTTTTTGACCATAAACTCTAGTTTCCTGTAAGAAAATTATGCAAAAATACTATTCTCTCGTTCAAATGTGAAACTTAGGTCCATTCTCTGGTTCAAATGTGGAAAAACCCGTGTGAATGAGTTAAAATAGAAATTTTTTAACAAGAAATGACTGAAAAGTGTTTTGGAGGAGATGGGTTAATTGGCAGAAGGATGTATTAGCGTAGTTATAGTGGAGGCCGAGTTGCTAGCGAAAAAACCCGTGTGGATGAGTTGAAATAAAAAATTTTAACAAGAAATGTCTGAAAAGTGTTTTGGGGGAGATGGGTTGATTGGCAGAAGGATGTATTAGCGAAGTTATAGTGGAGAGCAAGTTGCTAGTGAAAAATCTAAGCTAATAAGGGTTTTTGACCGTAAACTCTAGTTTTTTGTAAGAAAA
This sequence comes from Artemia sinica, assembly GCA_027921565.1. NCBI lineage: Eukaryota > Metazoa > Arthropoda > Branchiopoda > Anostraca > Artemiidae > Artemia > Artemia sinica. The sequence continues at coordinate 49,181,341 of CM051259.1, read as the reverse complement.
TTATGGAAAATACTATTTGTTGATTCATAGGTGAAACTTAAGTCCAGGTATGGATTGAAAAATAAACTATTTCTGTAGAATCTGAGCTAATAAGGGTTTTTGACCATAAACTCTAGTTTCCTGTAAGAAAATTATGGAAAATACAATTTCTCTCGTTCAAATGTGAAACTTAGGTCAATTCTCTGGTTCAAATGTGAAACTTAAGTCCAGTTTCGGATACTCATAATAATGGAGGACTGATGGTTCTAATTCAATATTTTTTTTTCATAAAAACAAACTATTTTTTTTAAACTTCGAAAATTATTCAACTTTTTTTTTTTTTTGTACATATCTTAAAATGACAAAATATGCTTACATTTTCTTGATTTTTCAAAGTTCATTTTGAATTTCTTGTTTTACCTTGTCACAATTACATTTTCTTGATTTTTCAAAGTTCATTTTGAATTTTCTTTCGTTGAAATGCAAGAGTTGGAATATTTCAGTAGTGTTTGGTTGTGGTTTACCTTGTCACAATTACATTTTCTTGATTTTTCAAAGTTCATTTTGAATTTTTTCTTTCGTTGAAATGGAAGAGTTGGAATATTTCAGTAGTGTTTGGTTGTGGTTTACCTTGTCACAGTTACATTTTCTTGATTTTTTCAAAGTTCATTTTGAATTTTTTCGCTGAAATGCAAGAGTTGGAATAGTTCAGTAGTGTTTGGTTGTGGTTTACCTTGTCACAGTTACATTTTCTTGATTTTCTTGATTTTTCAAAGTTCATTTTGAATTTCTTTCGCTGAAATGCAAGAGTTGGAATAGTTCAGTAGTGTTTGGTTGTGGTTTACCTTGTCACAGTTACATTTTCTTGATTTTTCAAAGTTCATTTTGAATTTTCTTTCGTTGAAATGCAAGAGTTGGAATATTTCAGTAGTGTTTGGTTGTGGTTTACCTTGTCACAATTACATTTTCTTGATTTTTTCAAAGTTCATTTTGAATTTCTTTCATTGAAATGGAAGAGTTGGAATATTTCAGTAGTGTTTGGTTGTGGTTTACCTTGTCACAGTTACATTTTCTTGATTTTTTCAAAGTTCATTTTGAATTTCTTTCGCTGAAATGCAAGAGTTGGAATAGTTCAGTAGTGTTTGGTTGTGGTTTACCTTGTCACAGTTACATTTTCTTGATTTTTCAAAGTTCATTTTGAATTTCTTTCGTTGAAATGCAAGAGTTGGAATAGTTCAGTAGTGTTTGGTTGTGGTTTACCTTGTCACAGTTACATTTTCTTGATTTTTCAAAGTTCATTTTGAATTTCTTTCGCTGAAAATGCAAGAGTTGGAATATTTCAGTAGTGTTTGGTTGTGGTTTACCTTGTCACAGTTACATTTTCTTGATTTTTCAAAGTTCATTTTGAAATTTCTTTCGTTGAAATGCAAGAGTTGGAATATTTCAGTAGTGTTTGGTTGTGGTTTACCTTGTCACAGTTACATTTTCTTGATTTTCAAAGTTCATTTTGAATTTCTTTCGTTGAAATGCAAGAGTTGGAATATTTCAGTAGTGTTTGGTTGTGGTTTACCTTGTCACAGTTACATTTTCTTGATTTTTTTTTCAAAGTTCATTTTGAATTTCTTTCGTTGAAATGCAAGAGTTGGAATATTTCAGTAGTGTTTGGTTGTGGTTTACCTTGTCACAGTTACATTTTCTTGATTTTTCAAAGTTCATTTTGAATTTCTTTCGTTGAAATGCAAGAGTTGGAATATTTCAGTAGTGTTTGATTATGGTTTACCTTGTCACAGTTACATTTTCTTGATTTTTCAAAGTTCATTTTGAATTTCTATCGTTGAAATGCAAGAGTTGGAATATTTCAGTAGTGTTTGGTTGTGGTTTACCTTGTCACTGTTACATTTTCTTGATTTTTCAAAGTTCATTTTGAATTTCTTCATTGAAATGCAAGAGTTGGAATATTTCAGTAGTGTTTGGTTGTGGTTTACCTTGTCACAGTTACATTTTCTTGATTTTTCGAAGTTCATTTTGAATTTCTTTCGTTGAAATGCAAGAGTTGGAATATTTCAGTAGTGTTTGGTTGTGGTTTACCTTGTCACAGTTAAATTTTCTTGATTTTTCAAAAGTTCATTTTGAATTTCTTTCGTTGAAATGCAAGAGTTGGAATATTTCAGTAGTGTTTGGTGAGTTGGAATATTTCAGTAGTGTTTGGTTGTGGTTTACCTTGTCACAGTTACATTTTCTTGATTTTTCAAAGTTCATTTTGAATTTCTTTCATTGAAATGCAAGAGTTGGAATATTTCAGTAGTGTTTGGTTGTGGTTTACCTTGTCACAGTTACATTTTCTTGATTTTTCAAAGTTCATTTTGAATTTCTTTCGTTGAAATGCAAGAGTTGGAATATTTCAGTAGTGTTTGATTGTGGTTTACCTTGTCACAGTTAAATTTTCTTGATTTTTCAAAAGTTCATTTTGAATTTTTTTCGTTGAATGCAAGAGTTGGAATATTTCAGTAGTGTTTGGTTGTGGTTTACCTTGTCACAGTTACATTTTCTTGATTTTTCAAAGTTCATTTGAATTTCTTTCGTTGAAATGCAAGAGTTGGAATATTTCAGTAGTGTTTGGTTGTGGTTTACCTTGTCACAGTTACATTTTCTTGATTTTTCAAAGTTCATTTTGAATTTCTTTCGTTGAAATGCAAGAGTTGGAATATTTCAGTAGTGTTTGGTTGTGGTTTACCTTGTCACGGTTACATTTTGTTGATTTTTCAAAGTTCATTTGAATTTTTTTCGTTGAAATGCAAGAGTTGGAATATTTCAGTAGTGTTTGGTTGTGGTTTACCTTGTCACAGCTACATTTCTTGATTTTTCAAAGTTCATTTTGAATTTCTTTCGTTGAAATGCAAGAGTTGGAATATTTCAGTAGTGTTTGGTTATGGTTTACCTTGTCACAGTTACATTTTCTTGATTTTTCAAAGTTCATTTTGAATTTCTTTCGTTGAAATGCAAAAGTTGGAATATTTCAGTAGTGTTTGCTTGTGGTTTACCCTGTCACAGTTACATTTTCTTGATTTTTCAAAGTTCATTTTGAATCATTCAAGAAACGTGATTAAACACGTTTTTAAACTACATGCTATTTGCATGCCTTTCCTTGGCACCTTTCCAAACGAGCGGGGATTCCCCGCTGGTTCCTACACATTGCAAAAAAGTGAGCAGTACGAAAACTCCACATTTTCAACCAGCCTGGTTTTTTAGACAACACACCACACCCACAGAGATGACACACACACATAGAAACGAGACACGCACAGACACGACACACAAACAGAGTCATAGTGAGAGAGATATCCAAAAAAGTTGGGTTGACCTAGGTTCACTTAGAGTGGCGCGCCACTCTAAGTGAACCTAGGTCAACCCAACTTTTTGGATATCTCTCTCACTATGACTCTGTTTGTGTGTCGTGTCTGTGCGTGTCTCGTTTCTATGTGTGTGTGTCATCTCTGTGGGTGTGTTGTCTAAAAACCAGTCTGGTTGAAAATGTGGAGTTTTCGTACTGCTCTTTTTTGCAATGTGTAGGAACCAGCGGGGAATCCCCGCTCGTTTGGAAAGGTGCCAAGGAAAGGCATGCAAATAGCATGTAGTTTTAAAACGTGTTTAATCACGTTTCTTGAATGGTTCAAAATGAACTTTGAAAAATCAAGAAAATGTAACTGTGACAGGGTAAACCACAAGCAAACACTACTGAAATATTCCAACTTTTGCATTTCAACGAAAGAAATTCAAATGAACTTTGAAAAATCAAGAAATGTAACTGTGACAAGGTAAACCATAACCAAACACTACTGAAATATTCCAACTCTTGCATTTCAACGAAAGAAATTCAAAATGAACTTTGAAAAATCAAGAAAATGTAGCTGTGACAAGGTAAACCACAACCAAACACTACTGAAATATTCCAACTCTTGCATTTCAACGAAAAAAATTCAAAATGAACTTTGAAAAATCACAAAATGTAACCGTGACAAGGTAAACCACAACCAAACACTACTGAAATATTCCAACTCTTGCATTTCAACGAAAGAAATTCAAAATGAACTTTGAAAAATCAAGAAAATGTAACTGTGACAAGGTAAACCACAACCAAACACTACTGAAATATTCCAACTCTTGCATTTCAACGAAAGAATTCAAAATGACGTTTTGAAAATCAAGAAAATGTAACTGTGACAAGGTAAACCACAACCAAAAACACTACTGAAATATTCCAACTCTTGCATTTCAACGAAAGAAATTCAAAATGAACTTTTGAAAAATCAAGAAAATTTAACTGTGACAAGGTAAACCACAACCAAACACTACTGAAATATTCCAACTCTTGCATTTCAACGAAAGAAATTCAAAATGAACTTTGAAAAATCAAGAAAATGTAACTGTGACAAGGTAAACCACAACCAAACACTACTGAAATATTCCAACTCTTGCATTTCAATGAAAGAAATTCAAAATGAACTTTGAAAAATCAAGAAAAATGTAACTGTGACAAGGTAAACCACAACCAAACACTACTGAAATATTCCAACTCACCAACACTACTGAAATATTCCAACTCTTGCATTTCAACGAAAGAAATTCAAAATGAACTTTTGAAAAATCAAGAAAATTTAACTGTGACAAGGTAAACCACAACCAAACACTACTGAAATATTCCAACTCTTGCATTTCAACGAAAGAAATTCAAAATGAACTTTGAAAAATCAAGAAAATGTAACTGTGACAAGGTAAACCACAAAACCAAACACTACTGAAATATTCCAACTCTTGCATTTCAATGAAAGAAATTCAAAATGAACTTTGAAAAATCAAGAAATGTAACAGTGACAAGGTAAACCACAACCAAACACACTACTGAAATATTTCCAACTCTTGCATTTCAACGATAGAAATTCAAAATGAACTTTGAAAAATCAAGAAAATGTAACGCTGTGACAAGGTAAGGGAGGAAAAACATAATCAAAACACTACTGAAATATTCCAACTCTTGCATTTCAACGAAAGAAATTCAAAATGAACTTTGAAAAATAAAAAGAAAATGTAACTGTGACAAGGTAAACCACAACCAAACACTACTGAAATATTCCAACTCTTGCATTTCAACGAAAGAAATTCAAAATGAACTTTGAAAAATCAAGAAATGTAACTGTGACAAGGTAAACCACAACCAAACACTACTGAAATATTCAACTCTTGCATTTCAACGAAAGAAATTCAAAATGAACTTTTTTTGAAAAATCAAGAAAAATGTAACTGTGACAAGGTAAACACAACAAAACACTACTGAAATATTCCAACTCTTGCATTTCAACGAAAGAAATTCAAAATGAACTTTGAAAAATCAAGAAATGTAACTGTGACAAGGTAAACCACAACCAAACACTACTGAAATATTCCAACTCTTGCATTTCAGCGAAAGAAATTCAAAATGAACTTTGATTGAAAAATCAAGAAAATGTAACTGTGACAAGGTAAACACAAACCAAAACACTACTGAACTATTCCAACTCTTGCATTTCAACGAAAGAAATTCAAATGAACTTTGAAAAATCAAGAAAATGTAACTGTGACAAGGTAAACCACAACCAAACACTACTGAACTATTCCAACTCTTGCATTTCAGCGAAAGAAATTCAAAATGAACTTTGAAAAAAAATCAAGAAAATGTAACTGTGACAAGGTAAACCACAACCAAACACTACTGAAATATTCCAACTCTTCCATTTCAATGAAAGAAAATTCAAAATGAACTTTGAAAAATCAAGAAAATGTAATTGTGACAAGGTAAACCACAACCAAACACTACTGAAATATTCCAACTCTCTTGCATTTCAACGAAAGAAAATTCAAAATGACTTTGAAAAAATCAAGAAAATGTAACTGTGACAAGGTAAACCACAACCAAACACTACTGAACTATTCCAACTCTTGCATTTCAGCGAAAGAAATTCAAAATGAACTTTGAAAAATCAAGAAATCAAGAAAATGTAACTGTGACAAGGTAAACCACAACCAAAACACTACTGAACTATTCCAACTCTTGCATTTCAGCGAAAGAAATTCAAAATGAACTTTGAAAAAATCAAGAAAATGTAACTGTGACAAGGTAAACCACACCAAACACTACTGAAATATTCCAACTCTTCCATTTCAACGAAAGAAAATTCAAAATGAACTTTGAAAAATCAAGAAAATGTAATTGTGACAAGGTAAACCACAACCAAACACTACTGAAATATTCCAACTCTTGCATTTCAACGAAAGAAAATTCAAAATGAACTTTGAAAAATCAAGAAAATGTAATTATGACAAGGTAAAACAAGAAATTCAAAATGAACTTTGAAAAATCAAGAAAATGTAAGCATATTTTGTCATTTTAAGATATGTACAAAAAAAAAAAAAAAAAAAATTTGAATAATTTCGAAGTTTAAAAAAAAAAATAGTTTGTTTTTATGAAAAAAAAATATTGAATTAGAACCATCAGTCCTCATTATTATGAGTATCCGAAACTGGACTTAAGTTTCACATTTGAACCAGAGAATTGACCTAAGTTTCACATTTGAACGAGAGAATTGTATTTTCCATAATTTTTCTACAGGAAACTAGAGTTTATGGTCAAAAACCCTATTAGCTCAGATTCTACAGAAATAGTTTATTTTTCAATCCATACCTGGACTTAAGTTTCACCTATGAATCAACAAATAGTATTTTCCATAATTTTCTTACAAAAAACTAGAGTTTACGGTCAAAAACCCTTATTAGCTTAGATTTTTCACTAGCAACTTGCTCTCCACTATAACTTCGCTAATACATCCTTCTGCCAATCAACCCATCTCCCCCAAAACACTTTTCAGACATTTCTTGTTAAAATTTTTTATTTCAACTCATCCACACGGTTTTTCGCTAGCAACTCGGCCTCCACTATAACTACGCTAATACATCCTTCTGCCAATTAACCCATCTCCTCCAAAACACTTTTCAGTCATTTCTTGTTAAAAAATTTTCTATTTTAACTCATTCACACGGGTTTTTCCACATTTGAACCAGAGAATGGACCTAAGTTTCACATTTGAACGAGAGAATAGATATTTTGCATAATTTTCTTACAGGAAACTAGAGTTTATGGTCAAAAACCCTTATTAGCTCAGATTCTACAGAAATAGTTTATTTTTTCGATCCATACCTGGACTTAAGTTTCACCTATGAACCAACGAATTGTATTTTCCATAATTGTCTTACAAAAAACTAGAGTTTACGGTCAAAAACCCCTATTAGCTCAGATTCTACAGAAATAGTTTATTTTTTCGATCCATACCTGGACTTAAGTTTCACCTATGAACCAACGAATTGTATTTTCCATAATTGTCTTACAAAAACTAGAGTTTACGGTCAAAAACCCCTATTAGCTTAGATTTTTTTTCGCTAGCAACTCGCCCTCCACTTTAAATTCGCTAATACATCCTTCTGCCAATCAACCCATCTCCCCCAAAACACTTTTCAGACATTTCTTGTTAAAATTTTTTATTTCAACTCATCCACACGGGTTTTTTCGCTAGCAACTCGGCCTCCACTATAACTACGCTAATACATCCTTCTGCCAATTAACCCATCTCCTCCAAAACACTTTTCAGTCATTTCTTGTGCAAAAATTTCTATTTTAACTCATTCACACGGGTTTTTTGCACATTTGAACCAGAGAATGGACCTAAGTTTAGCACATTTGAACGAGAGAATTGTATTTTGCATAATTTTCTTACAGGAAACTAGAGTTTATGGTCAAAAACCCTTATTAGCTCAGATTCTACAGAAATAGTTTATTTTTCGATCCATACCTGGACTTAAGTTTTCACCTATGAACCAACGAATTGTATTTTCCATAATTGTCTTACAAAAAACTAGAGTTTTACGGTCAAAAACCCCTATTAGCTCAGATTCTATACAGAAATAGTTTATTTTTTTCGATCCATACCTGGACTTAAGTTTCACCTATGAACCAACGAATTGTATTTTCCATAATTGTCTTACAAAAAAACTAGAGTTTACGGTCAAAAACCCCTATTAGCTTAGATTTTTTTCGCTAGCAACTCGCCATCCACTTTAAAATTCGCTAATACATCCTTCTGCCAATCAACCCATCTCCCCCAAAACACTTTTCAGACATTTCTTGTTAAAAATTTTTATTTCAACTCATCCACACGGGTTTTTCGCTAGCAACTCGGCCTCCACTATAACTACGCTAATACATCCTTCTGCCAATTAACCCATCTCCTCCAAAACACTTTTCAGTCATTTCTTGTTAAAAAATTTCTATTTTAACTCATTCACACGGTTTTTTCCACATTTGAACCAGAGAATGGACCTAAGTTTCACATTTGAACGAAGAGAATTGTATTTTGCATAATTTTCTTACAGGAAACTAGAGTTTATGGTCAAAAACCCTTATTAGCTCAGATTCTACAGAAATAGTTTATTTTTCGATCCATACCTGGACTTAAGTTTCACCTATGAACCAACGAATTTGTATTTTCCATAATTGTCTTACAAAAAACTAGAGTTTACGGTCAAAAACCCCTATTAGCTCAGATTCTACAGAAGACTTCAGGAAAGAGTTTGTTACTTGCTTACAATAGAACTATTCTAAAGAACATGAAAGGGTTAAGCTTAAAGATATTTATTGCTTAAATGTATTAACAGATTTTTTTTTTGAGAAAAAAAAAACAACAACAACAAATGTTTACATAAAAATAGTACTTAGAGTTCACTCTTAAAACATCCACAAACGATGGTCCCATGATATAGGATAGTTTTTAACATGTCTTATGGATTTATCCCGATCAGGTATGTTCTTAGGTATCCACTGTGTGCGAAGAATCTAACCTCGTCTTCAGGACGGTGATAGCCCCCTTCAAATTTAGGACACTTAAAACTCTTCTAGATTGAAAAGTGGAATCCTAGGGTCACACTTTTGAATAAAACTTTATCTGTAGGTACATTGCCCTTTACGTAGAGCGCTTCAACTCCGAAAAAGCTGCAAATTTCACTGACTTCTTCCTGGACATTTCTCAGTTCCTGACCAGTATTATTAAGTGGTGTAATCACTCTATCATAGAATCCCTGTCTGTTTATATAAAACGCAATGTAGTACTCCACAAGCTTTTATCATACTCAAACAGATTATAGTTCACTAACCAATGATAACAGTCAATTTCTTCGAGATCCATAGACAATAATAAAAAAGCACATTCGAATATAACACCGCAAGATGATTTTTTTCAAACTGATAAATTCGGTGTCAAACAGTCCTATCATCTTGGAGGCTATTAATGTAGTTGTTATAAACTATTCAAAACTGATGGAGAATCAAATATGAAACCTGAATATATACAAAAATAATTGGCGAGTAAAAAGGGGACATCGGTTTTTTGGTTTACCACTAAAAAAAGACACTGAACTTTGAAATTGCGTAAATCCTCTTGACAAAAGAGTGTAATGACCGAGTGTAATGACATGTTTACCTACCAGAAAAAACCTGTTTGGTACGTCGGGGCCTTGGCAAAGTATAGTTAGATTACTACTGGCAGGCGTTGTAAGTAATGCTCTGGAGGCATATATAAATCTTACGGAAGGGATAGTCCTTAAGAGGGATTCTCTTATAAACTTCAGAGAGGGTTCATTTGATTGGAAATTGAAAGTTCTAGTTCACTTTTTAAGAGTCAAAAGACATCCGAGGGCAACTAGCCCCCCCCCCCACACACATACGCTCTTTTATCCCCAAGCCCATCCGATAAAATTTTTAAAATAGCCATTTCATTAAAATTAGTTCTAAGGTCAGATAAGAAAAACTCCTATGTCGACGTACCCCTCCAGGGCCGGAGGCAGGCGTTGTAAGTAATGTTCTGGGGCATATATAGTTCTTACGGAAGGGATGCTTGTATAAACTTCGGAGAGGGCTCACTGGATTGGAAATTAAAATTTCTTGTTCACTTTTTTAAAAGTGAAAAGAGATCGGAGGGCAACTGCCCCCCCCTCCACGCCCTAAATGCATCGGATAAAAATTTTGAGATAGACATTTTGTTAAAAATAGTTCAAAGTTCAGATAACAAAAACTCTGGTGTCGACACGGCTCCCCGTTTTTGTGGAAAAAAAACTTTTTCCACAAAATCAGTTTTTCCAAGAACAGTAGAGAACTCCATTAAACCAAAAACGAGCAAAAATAAAATCAATAGTCTACCAAGCGTGAAACTACCACAAATCAGCATCGTAAATGAATTAAACCAAAAACGAACAGTAATTACAATAAATAATCGAGTCAAACTCAAAACGAACAGAAATTACATGAGTATGGCTCAAAATCCCCTATGCCTTCCCAAGGCCAGAGCATAATTTGCACTTTACTGAAAAAATAATAAACCGAATGATTTTACTTTTATAACTTTAATAAATAAAATATTATTACCATTTTGATTACTAAATATCAGTATATGTATATTTAAACTGACAATGCACATTCATTTACCCTCAACATTGTATCGATTACCCATCAGCATCGATAAATAAATTAAACTAAAAACGAACAGTAATTACAATAAATAATCGAGTCAAACTCAAAACGAGCAGAAATTAACATGCGTAGAGCTCAAAATCCCCCTATGCCTTCCCAAGGCCAGAACATAATTTGCACTTTACTGAAAAAATATAAACCAAATGATTTTACTTTTATAACTTCATATAATAAAATAATATTAGCATTTTGATTACTAAATATCAGTATATGTATATTCAACTGACAATGCACATTCATTTACCCTCAAAAAAAACATTGGAAATTAGCATTAGATGCCTTATTGAGAATTAGCATTAACACAGTGTATTTTGATTTAATCTTAAGGCAAACATTTAGTTTTTAAACATAATGGGCAAATGGGAGGGTGGTGTGGGAGGGGGACTAGTTGCTCTCCAATCACTTTCGGATATTAAAAAGGGCAATAGCCCTTTCTATTTTCAATCAAATGAACCCGTTTCGAAGTTCACTAAGACAATTCCTTCCATAAAAAGTGCCCTGGTCTAAACAAAAAAAGAAAATAATAATAATACATTGTACCCACATCGATCTTTACTATAAAAATGTCAAGCCTTCCAATCACTTTCGATTATTAAAAAGGGCACTAACCCTTTAAATTTTAGCTAGCCCTTTAGGCATTAGCCTTTTTTGAGTTTCTACGACAACGCTTTCTATAAACACCTTATATGTCCCAAGGGTATAAATTACAACCCTCGCCCGGAGGGTTGTGAGGGGTTGTCATCCTCAAAGACCTAATTTCCAGAACTTTCAACTACGTTAAACAAAAATGGCTATCTCAAAATTTTGATTGGGTGTGTTTTGGGAAATGGTGGGCGTTGAGAGGGGCGTCAGTTGCTCTCCAATCACTTTCAACTATTAAAAAAAGGCACTAGCCCTTTCAATTTCCAATCGAATGAGCCCTTTTGAAGTTTCCATAACGCTTTCAATAAAAACCTTATATGCCCCCAGGCATAAATTACAACCTTGCCCTGAGGGCTGGGGGGTTATTATCCTTAAAGACCTAATTTCCAGAACTTTCAACTACGTTGAAGAAAATTGTTATCTCAAAATTTTGATTGGAGGTGTTTGGAGAAAGGTGGGCGTGAAAGGGGGTTATTGTTGCCTCCCAATCACTTTCGACTATTAAAAGGGCACTAGCCCTTTCAATTTCCAATCGAATGAGCCCTTTTTTGAAGCTTCTACAACAACGCCTTATATAAAAAAACCTTATATGTCCCCCAGGGCATAACTTACAACCCTCGATCTGAGGGCAGTGAAAGGGGTTGTCATCCTCAAAGACATAATTTCAAGACCTTTTAACTACGTTGAACGAAAATGGCTATCTCAAAATTTTTGATTGGATGTGTTTGGGAAAATGGTGGGCGTGAGAGGGGAGTTACTTGCCATCCAATCACTTTCAACTATTAAAAAGGGCACTAACCGTTTCAATTTCCAATCAAATCATTCCTTTTTGGAGTTTCTACGATAACGCTTTCTATAAAAAAAACCTTATATGCCCAGGGCATAACTTAAACCTGTGCCTTGAGGCTGTGGGGGGAGTGTCATCCTCAAAAAATATAATTTCCAGATTTTTTAACCAGGTCGAACAAAATTGCTATCTCAAAAGTTTTGATTGGATGTGTTTTGGGGAACAAGTTTTTAATATGGTGATTCAGCAACCTAAAAAATACTCGAAGATGTTTCCCCCGAAACCTAACCAGCCCTAAAAAATTCGAAACTTAGGAATATTACATACATATCTTTGAATTTACCACATTTTTAATACGGATAAAACTATGAATTAATAGACAATAATGAAACTTACAGAATAGTTTCAGCAGAGAAATAATTTATAGTGTGTCAACAAGCTGTTTAGTGGTCACACGTTCTACGCAGACGAATCAGAAATGATTAGTAGCAACCGACTGTAAGTAATGAGCAAATCAGCTCAATAGAAACCGAAGCTTCTCTAAAAAAGAAAAGTTGATAAAAATTTAACAGTTCAAACAAATTGGCTTTTTACGTTGATTAAGAAACAAAACGAGTTTTTTCAACTGAAAGTAAGGAGCAACATCAAAACTTAAACTAACAGAAGTTGTTACGTAATGAGGGATTTTTCCAGTCCCCTATAACCTGCTCTTTATGCTAAAGTAGGAGTTTTTGTCCCAATTCTTTAAGAACGATTCTCAAATACAAGGGCTGTTTGATTAGAATACCTTTTTTCACACAACTTTTTATTTTGAGAACTTTTTTACATTTCTTAAAATGACATGAAAGAACTTACAACAAAAAAAAAAAAATCAAATTTAATGTTTTCGAAATTCAAAAATGAGAAATGATATAGATATATTAGTTGTGACTTTTACAATTAGAAAATATTGTCTGTAGTAGCAATTTCCATTCTTTGGACTGGATTTATTTTGGACGGAAAAAAGTTTTCAAATATTTTTTATTATAATTTTATTTTAATTTTATTTTAATTTATTATAATTTTATTTTTTGATGTCGTTTATGTGGCTATACCAATGGTACTCTATGGCCACTCATCGACACAACGAAGCATTATGGCTGGTTATAGACACTACCTAGTTTATCGTATGTATTAATCAGTAATTTTCGTACATTTGGAAGGATAAACACATGCATAGTATTTTTAAAAAAGTGAAAATGAAATATCTGAAGAAAGTGTGTACACATGTTACAATCATTGTTGTTGCGTTGAATGCTGACAAGGAGAAAAAATTGGAACTATGAAAATATCATTAATTTGGATCTTATTGAAAATGTATCCGTACGTTGTGATGACAGCAAGGAGCTAAATTCGTTTGAAGTACCAAAAATTTCCATCCTGAAAATGGTGGATATAACTAGAGTAAAATTTACAGAGATGATATGCTCAAAGAGAATTCAAACATAAAAATAATTTGTCCCCAACCGATGATTGGGGACAACTTCTTACTACTGTTAGTGGTAACACGTTACCTGTTGGATCCTATCACAACCATTCTGGTATTAGCATTCTAAAGAAGACAAGAAGAAGGCATGCCTACTTCTGCACTAATGTCATTAACCATATCTTGTCTATGTACCTAAAAACTCTTAACTGTGTAAAAAAAAGTGATAATAGACATTGAAATAGCATGCAAAATAAAAAGGGCATTGGCAGACAATATGATTATGAATATAAAGATGAATTGATGGAAAATAAAGCGCATGTGAATGTTATTACTACCATTGATCATAAAGCAACAGATATAGTCAATGAAGCTAATAATACCAAGATGAAACGCATATTAAACCTCTAGTGTATAATAATAATGTATAACATATATGTAACATATTTTTTATGTTAACTTTTTTTCTACATGTCGTTATTTCAATAAAAATATTTCATGCATTACTCTATGATGTTGCCATTATTTTTAGGGTACGCTAGCAAATCGAACGTTTTAAATCAGATGTATCTTAACCGTGTGTATTCTTATTAGTCAATAATAGAACCCAAGTTCCTGAAATGATCAAATATTTTTTAATAGATCAGATGTTTATCAACGGAGTATATTCTTATTAGTTAAAAATAAAACCCAAGTTTTCTTAAATGATCAAATACTTTTAATAAATCAAATATATCTTAACCTTGTGTATTCTTATTAGTCAAAAATAAAGCTCAAGTTTTCTTAAATGATCAAATTTAAATGATCAATTTTAATAAATAAATGTATCATAATCATGTCTATCTTATTAACCAAAAATAAAACTCAAATTTCTTAAATGATCAAATATTTTGAATTGATCAGATATATCTTAAACCAAATGCATTCTTATTCGTCAAAAATAAACTCAAGTTTCTTAAATGATCAAATATTTTTTAATCAACCAAATTTATCTTACCTTGTGTATTCTTTTTAATCAAAAATAAACCAAATATTCTTAAATGATCAAATATTTTTAATAAATCAGATGTATCTTAAGCGTGTAAATATTAGTAATAAATCAGATGTATCTTAATCGTGTATATTCTTATTAATCAAAAATAAAACCCAAGTTTTTCTTCAATGATCAAAATATTTTTAATAAATTAGAAGTATCTTAACCGTGTGGATTCTTATTAATAAAAAAAAGTAAAGTACAAAGTTATATTCTTGCTTTTTAGAAAGCATAGGGTTTAGAACCTTACTCGGATTAATTTCTATCGTTTTGAGTTTGACTTATTTTAATTCTGTTTGTCTTGGGTTTCATTTATTTATTGGTACTGATTTGCGGTATTTGTATGCTTGGTAGATTATTTGATTCTATTTTTTTATTTTTCCGGTTAATGGAGTTCTTTACTTATTTTGAAAAAAATTATTTTGTGAAAAAAGTTTTGTTTAATTAATTTCTGTTCGTTTTATATTGACATAGTCTTTTTTAAGGACAAGAACCTCTTCTGAAGTTAAACAACCATCCCTTCCATAAAAACCTTAAATACCCCCCTGTGCATAACTTACAACCTTGCACCTAATCTCTGGGGTTCGTTTCAACCCCAAAAGCCTTGTTGTATCATGTTTAGACTATTTTGAATAGAATGGCTTTCTCAAAATTTCTATTAAACCACATTTCGGGACAATACGACGTGCGTTTTACAGTGGAGGGGTTAGCTGCCCTCTGATCACTTTGACTCTAAAAAGAGCACTAGAGCGTCTGATTACTAATCCAATGAGCCCCCTCCGAAGTTTGTATAACCACACTATAAAACCCTATATGTTCCCAGGGAATAACTTACAACCCTTGCCGTTAGACTGGGGGGGGGGGGGGGGAGGATTTTTTATCCTCAAAGACATAATTTCCTGACCTTTCTGATGGGCTGCTGAACAAAATGGCTATATTAAATTTTCCCTCCCTGACCATTTTCGACAAATAAAAAAGGCTTTAGTTTTCTCAATTTCCAATCGAATGAGCCGTTTTTGAAGCTTCTACGACAAAACTTTCTATAAAAACCTTTTATACCCTAAAGCGCAATAACTTACGACCTATGGGACCTATGGTGCGGACTATGAGGGGAGGTTTGTCATCCTAGAAGACATCATTTCCAGACCTTTCAACTACGTTAAACAAAATGGCATTACCAAATATAGATCGGAAATGTTTGGGGAAACGATGGGCATGGGGGAGGGGAGGTGATTCTCCCTCCGATTACTTTCAAACATTAAAAAGGGCAATAACCCTCTCAATTTCAGTCAAAAGAGCCCTTTTTGAAGTTGTTACGACAACACTTTCTATAAAATATTATATCCCCAGGGCACAAACTTACAACCTTATTCCTGAGGACACTGAGGGGGTTGTGAAACTCAAAAAACATAATTTACGTAACCTTCAACTACGTTAAACAAAAATGGTTATATCAAAATGCTGATCAAAGCGTTTGGGAAATGATCGGCTCGGGGGGCATTCGCCCTCTGATTTCTTCTGACTATTAATAGGGCACTAGCCCTCTCAATTCACAATTCAATGAGACCATTTTGAAGTTTCTACTACGAAAACGCTGGTAAAGACCTAATTTCAAGAACTTTCAACTACGTTGAACAAAATGTCTATCTAAAAATTTTGATTGGATATTTTTTGGGAAAACTGGGCGTGAGAGGGGCATTAGTTGCCCCAATCACTTTCGACTATTACAAAGGTTCGAACACTGGAATGTTTTTTATTTTAGTTATGCTGAATGTAACGTGTTTTATTTAATTTATATTAAAAAATAAAACATGCCCAAATAAGCGTGAGAGGGGGGGGGGGGGGAGGGGTATTTGCCTTCCAATTAGTTATGAATAATAAAAAGGGCACTAGATCTTTGAATTTCCAATCGAATGAGCCCTTTTTAAAGTTCCTAGGACAAAGCTTTCAATAAAAACCTTATATAAACCCCAAGGGCATAACTTACAACCGTTGTCCTGAGGGCTGTTAGGGGGAGTGCATCCACAAAGACCTAATTTCAAGAACTTTCAAATATTTAACAAAATGGCTATCGGGAAATGTATATTGGATGTGTTGGGGAAATGGTGGGCGTGAGAGGGGTGTTAGTTTACCCTCCAACCTCCAAGGGCACTGGTCCTCTCAATTACCAATTGAATGTATCCCCTTTTGAAGTTTCTACGACAAAACTATCTATAAAACCTTATATACCCCAGGTTATAACTTACAACCTTTTCCCTCGGGTCTCTGGAGGGTTTGTTATCATCAAATACATAATTTCCAGATTTTTTCAACGACGTTGAAAAAATGGCTAACTCAAAAACTTTGATTTAGTGTGTTTGGGATAATGGTGGCGTGAGAGGGTGGTGTTAGTTGCTCTCCATTTCAGTTTCAACAATTAAAAGGGCACTAGCCCTTTCAATTTCCAATCAAATGAGCTTTTTTTAGTTTCAACGACATAACTTTCTATAATAAATGCCATATATGCCCCCCAGGGAATAACTTACACGCTTTGTCCTGAGGGTTTTATGGGAGGGTTGTCATCCTCAAAAAACCCAATTTCCAGAACTTTTCAACTATGTTGAACAAATTGAATATCTCACATTTTGATTGATGTGTTTGGGGAAATGGTGGGGCTTGAGAGGGGTAAGTTGCCCTTCATCATTTTCTATTATTAAAAAAGGGCACTAGCCCTTTCGATTTCCAATCGAATGAGCCCTTTTGTTTTTTTGAAGTTTCTACGACAATTCTTTCTAATAAAAAACCTTATATGACCCCAGGGCATAACTTACAACCCTTGCCTGAAAGCTGTGGAGGGGGGGTTGTCATCCTCAAAGACCTAATTTCCAGAACTTTCAACTACGTTGAAAAAAACATGGGCTATCTCAAATTTTGACTGTAGGTATTTGGGGGAAATGGTGGGCGTGAGAGATGGGTTTAGTTGCCGTTTCCAATTTCTTTCGACTATTAAAAAGGGCACTAACCATTTCAATTTCCAATCATATAAGCCCTTTTTGAAGCTTTTACGACAACGCTTTCTATAAAAACCTTATATGCCCCCAGGGTATAATTTTTACTACCCTTGCCCTGAAATCTGTGGGGGGGGGGGTTGTCATCCTTAAGACCTCATTTACAAAACTCTCAACTAAGTTGGGTTTTATTTTTGATTAATAAGAATACAGACTGTTAAGATATATCTGATTTATTTAAATATTTTGAATCATTTAAGAGACTTGGGTTTCATTTTTGATTAACAAGGAATACATACGGTTAAGATGCATCTGATTAATAAAAAATATTTGATCATTTAAGAAACTTGAGTTTTATTTTTTGATTCATAGGAATACATACGGTTAAGATGCATCTGATTCATTAATTAAAAATATTTTATTATTTAAGAAATCGGTTAAGATACATCGGTTGATCTATTAAAAATACTTGATATCCATTAAAAACTTTGGTTTATTTCTGATTAATGGAATACACACGCTTAAGATACGTCTGATTTATTAAAAATATTTGATCATTTAAGAAACTTTGGTTTTATTTGATTAATAAGAATACACACGGTTAGATAAAATCTGATTTATTAATAAAATACTTGATCATTTAAAAAACTTGAGTTTTATTTTTGACTAATAAGAACACATTTTGGTTGAGATACAGCTGACTTATTAAATATATTGATCATTTAGCAGAAATTTGAGTTTTATTTTTGACTATAATAGAATTTTTTTTTTTTTTTTTTGTTTTTACATTTGGTAAGACTACATATATATGATCTATTAATTTTTTTTTATCATTGAAGAAAGTATAGGGGTTTTATTTAGATTAATAAGAATACAAACTGTTAAGATACTCTGATTTATTAAAAATATTTGATCATTTAAGAAACTTGAGTTTTATTTTTTGACTAATAAGAATACATGCGGTTAAGATACATCTAATTTACTAATAAATATTTGATCATTTAAGAACCCACTTGGATATTTAATTCTTGGTTAATAAGAATAAACATGATTAAGATATATTTGATTTATTAGAAATACTGATCATTTAAGAAACTTGAGTTTTCTTTTTGACTAATAAGAATACATTCGGTTGAGATACATCTGATCTATTAAAAAAAAAAACATTTGATCATTTAAGAAACTTAGGTTTTATGTTTGATTAATAAGAATACACACGGTTAAGATACATCTGATTTGAAACTACTTTCTATTTGCTAGCGTACGCTAAAAATAATGGTAATATAATAAAGTAATGCATAAAAATATTTTTATTGAAATAACAACTTGTAGAATATTAACATAAGAAATATAGTTATATATATATTTATACATTATTATTATCATTGAACAACCTTTGGACATTTTGAATCTTTTCCATTGCAAATAATTCATCATGTTATCTTTTGATAGTGTAGGTATTCTCTTCTCTTAGTTCGTAACTCAGTAGAATAATCATTAATAGCCATTTTGAGTCATTCACAATTTTTACTGTGGTGTCAGCTAGAGGTTCAATATGTGTTTTGTCTTTGGTTATTATTAGGTTCATTGACTATAACTGTTGGTTTATGATCAATAGTTGTAATAATGTTCATAGCGCTTTATTTTCCATCGAAGCATCTTTATATTACATAGTGGTATTGTCTGCCAATACTTTTTTTTTTGTTTTGCATGCCATTTCATTGTCTATTATCACATTGTTTTTACACAGGTAAGATATCTGGCACATAGACAAGATATTGTTAATGACATTAGTGCAGGAGTGGGCCTGTCTTCTTCTTGTCTTCTTTAGAATGATAATACCAGAATGGTTTTTGTGATAGAATGTACCAACATGTAACGTATTACTACTAGCAATAGCAAGAAGTTCTCCCTCATCCTCGAAAAATTATTTTAATCTTTTCATTCTCTTTGACCACTATCATCTCCGGTAATGATACTCTAGCATATCCACCATTTGCATGATGGAAATTCTTGGGTACTCCAAAGGAATTTAGCTCCTTGCTGTCATGAAAACGTACGCAGACATTTCTAATAAGATCCCATTAATACTTGTTTCATAGTTCAAATATTTCTCCTTGTCAGCATTCAACGAAACGATGATTTTATAATGTGCACACACACTTTCTTCGAATATTTCATTTTCACCTTTTTAAAAAAAAGTGTTTATTCTTCCAATGTACGGAAACTAACTGATTTAATACATACAATAAACTTGGTAGTGTCGATAACTAGCCATAAAGTACTACTGCGCTACTGGATTTCTAAGGATTGTTCTGGATTTCTATATTAAAATTCTTTTCTCGGCGCCTACGACTTATCATTTAAGAAGTTGCGGTTACATTTTTGATTAATAAGAAAATACACCGTTAAGATAATCTGATTTATTAAAAATATTTTTGATCATTTAAGAAACTTGAGTTTTATTTTTTGACTATTAAATGTGATTTTTTTCGTTTTAATTATATTTCTTGTCATTTTAAGACATATAAAAAAAAATTATTTAAAAAATATAAAAAATAAAAAGATAAAAGTTCAAAACAATTAAAAAATTTAAACTTAAAAAAAGTATTAAAAATGGGGGGGGAAGGGCCAAAAGTTGGGGGAGAGGTATTGGAGCCCTTGGAGATTAGGGTCATTGATGGCTAATGGCCTTCGTATCATTGCCTAAAATGTAAAAAACTTTTTGTAAGAGGAATTTGTAGTAGCTCCAATAGTAAACCCACTATGGGCCTTATCAAATCCATATGCAGCTCACTACTTGATTTCTAAGGACTGTACTGGAGTTCTAAAGATTGTTCGGGATTTCTATATTAAAATTATTTTTCTCG
This sequence comes from Artemia sinica, assembly GCA_027921565.1. Taxonomy (NCBI): domain Eukaryota; kingdom Metazoa; phylum Arthropoda; class Branchiopoda; order Anostraca; family Artemiidae; genus Artemia; species Artemia sinica. The sequence goes on along the minus strand of CM051259.1, from coordinate 49,160,972 downwards.
GCGCCTACGACTTTATTAATTTCAACTTTATGCATACTCCAACGTCCAATACCAAATATTATTTTATATTATCCGCACTCCTCACTTGATACTTGTGTATTATATTAACCATAGCTAAAAAATAAAGCTAGGTCAGTCGAATGAATCGACTTGTAAAGGATGAATACATTCTAATCCTATTCTAACATTTATACGATGTGGCGTGGGTTCCCTCAGGCTTACCTATGGCTGGTAAGCAATTTTAACCCTTTACCGGTTTTATTAAATCGGAATAAAAAATATTCTTATTATTATCGTTTTGGTTTTATCTGGATATTCATTTCCTGAGTCAAGACCCTTCAGGCCGTTTGAATGGTATGCTATACTGGACGTATATCATAATTTGGGTCATTGACCTACATAAATACAGGTATCAAAAGGTATATCATTTGCATAATTCTTGCAATAAATTATGTGCAATCAGTATCTGTTGATACGGTTTAGACCCTCGAGCTGTAAGTGGTATTCTGTAAAGTACATCATTTTGGTCCAAATATATATCGTCTTCTGGTCGCTTTATACGATCCCCTGGAGTATTGGGGTTATTACTACTGCGATCTTTCTTCTGGCAAAAAATACAAATTCCACATTTTAGCAGATGGGAGCTTGAAGTTTCTACACTAAGGATCTCGGATACGCTGATTTAATGGTGTGATTTTTCATCAATATTCCTTGACTTTTAGGGATTTTCCACCTTTTTTTGAAAATGCGGTAAATTTTCTGAGGCTCTTAGCTTTTGATGGGTAACACTAAACCTAATTAATGTATATATTTTGGAGTCAGCATAATAAGCCAACACTTTTGATATATCTGTTGATATTAAAATTTCGTTTTTTAGAATTTTGCTACTATTGAGCCGCGTCACACTCCTCCTTACTTACAGTTCGTTACCACGACTTTTTTTATTCCAAATATATTAAATTAAAATAGAATAAGATTTTGTAACTGAAAGTAAGGAGCAACATTAAAACTCAAACCGAATAAAAATTGTTCCGTATGTGAAGAGTTGCTACCCTCCTGAGTACCTTGCTCTTTGCGCTATAGCTGTTAGGACTTTTAGAAAGCTTCCTATTCTAATTAAACGGCCCTTGTGTTTCAGTAGCCGCTCTTAAAAAATGAAACAAACAGTAAAACTTTAGCGTAAAGAGCAAGGTATTGAAGAAGGGAGAACCCTTCATACACGGAATAATTTCTGTTCGGTTTGAGTTTTAAATGTTGCTCCTTACTTTCAATTTAAAATTCTTGTTTTATTTATTTAATTTCTGGTCGTTTTTTCAAATAATACCGGTAATCTGGCTCACCCTCCATAAAATATACCCCCCCCCCTCAAGGAAAACTCCTCCTTGGAAATTACATCCAAAGCGAAGTACAACACCCCCTCACCCACACCCACCCCAACCCAAAAATTAACCCAACCTTTCAAATTCCCTCCAGACAGTTCCATCCTCGCTGAAAATACCCCCCTCGTAAAATGTCTTGCAGACGATTCAGCCTGAAAAATCTTCTTAGCATACTTTTATTTGAAAAAAGACTTTGATTTCTAATTGGTTTCTCAATCACTCTGGAAATACCCCCTTCTGTGGAAATTTTTTCTCAGAAACCAAAACACGCGGAAAATAGCCCCCGAATAATTCCCCCGGAACATCTCCAACTGCAAAATTGAGCTGCAAGAGAATGTAAGACGATTAAAAAGAATCTCACATAAGAATTCTGTCAAATTCTCCCAGTGAAAAATTTCCGCTGAAAAAATTTTCCCCCCGGAAAGCTTCCTCCCCAAAGAAGATCCTTCCTAAGGAAATCAACACCAAGCGAAAAATCCCCCCCCCCACCGAATAATGTATGTATACATATACTTCCCAATAACAAATACAATACGTAAACAATGGGCAAGTTTCATAACTTACAGGCCTCTTTCCACGGACTGTGGGGGGGGGGGGGCATTTTTACCCTTAAATAAATAATTATTTGATCTTTTAACTATACTGAAAAAAAATGGCTATCTCAAAATTTTGATCAGATAGCTTTGGGAAAAAAGGGTCGTGGAAGGGCGGGGCAGTTGCCCTCCATTATTTTTAGTCACTTAAAAAGGGCACTAAACTTTTAATTTCTGTTCGAATGCACCCTCTCTTGATCTTCTAGGACCAATATTTCGGTACAATCCCCCCGGAAAAGAAAAACATACAAACAAATAAACACGCATCCGTGATCTATCTTCTGGCAAAAATAGCAAAATTCCCCTATTTCAAAAATCAGGTGAATATACTCAGGCTCGTAACTTTGAATGTGTAATACTAAACAAGATAAATATTATATATTTAGAATCAGCATAAAAAGCTAATTATCATGATGTATCTATTAATATTGTGATTCTGTTTTTTAGAGTTTCGGTTACTATGGAGCCGAGTTGCTCTTTACTTACAGTTCGTTACCACGAACTGTTTGATAAAATTCAATAAATTTGATGATGCCTACGGAAAGCTACGAGCTCGAGAAAATGTGCCTGATTTTGGAAAAAAGGGTGAACAGCCTCAAAGACTATAGTGATTTTAAAGAAAATCCCAACCTCAGGTTCAGTATATCAGAGAAACCCTACTGTATAGGTTTGAAGCTCCTGTCTACAGATTAAATTGAAAAAAAACAGTTTTTTTCAACTGAAAGTAGGAGCAACATTAAACCTTAAAACGAACAGAAATTATTATGTATAGGAGGGTTCGCCCCCTAGTCAATACCTCGCTCTTTACGCTAAAGTTCCAATTTGGTTCCAATTCTTTAAGAATGACTCCTGGATCACAAAGGTCTTTTTAATTAGAATAGATACCCTTTTTTTAAAGTACTATGAAAAAACTTTAACGTAAAGAGTGATGTATTGACTAGGGGGCTAACCCCCTCATATACGTAATAAGTTTCTGTTTGTTTTAAGTTTTAATGTTGCATCTTACTTTCAGTTGGAAAAACTTGTTTTTCTTAATTTAATTTCTGATCGTTTTTTTAAATAATACTGGGAAAGTCCCGGCTCCCCTTCGTAGAAATGTCCCATCCCTCATGAAAACATCCTCTATGTGATGAAATATCCTTCCACGTAATCCCTTCCCCTGGCCCCCCCCACACCAGAAAAAAATCCCTCCTGAAAAACGTCTGTATACTTCCCAATAACCAATACTATGTGTAAACAACGTTCAAAGCTCAGAACTTGCAGCCCTTTCCCCGGGATCTGTAGGGAATTAAGGCACCCTGAAAGACATAGTTATTATATTTTTGACTATGTTGAACAAAATGACTATCTCAAAATTTTGATCGGGTGACTATGGGCAAAAAATTATTGTGGGAGGGGGTCAGTTACCCTCCAATTTTTTTGGTCACTTAGAAAGGGCACTAGAACTTATAATTTCCGTTCGAATGAGCCCTCTTGCGATATAGTAGGACCACTGGATCAATACGACCAACCCTGGGAAAACAAACAAAAACAAACAATAAACAACGCATCCGTGATCTTTCTTCAGGCAAAAAAATACAAATTCCTCATTTTTGCAGATAGGAGCTTGAAAACCTCTAAATAAGGTTTTCTGATACACTGAATCTGATGATGTGATTTTTATTAAGATTCTATCTTTTTTCACCCCCTTTTTTTGAAAATAAGAAAGATATTTAAGGCTCGTAACTTTTTATGGGTAAGACTAAATTTTGCTGAAACTTATATATTTGAAATCAGCATAAAAATTCAATTTTTTGATGTATCTATTGGTATAAAAATTCTGATTTTTAGAGTTTCGGTTACTATTGAGCCGGGTCGCTCCTTACTTACTTAGTTCGTTACCACTAACTGTTTTGAAACGTAGAATTTATATTTTTTCCAAAGCAAAATCACGAATGTGTATTCATTTTGAAAATAGTATTCCAAGAAGGTCATGAAAGGGCTCTTTCGAACGGCAAAGTTTTATTGCCCCTTTTAAGTAAACAAAAATACTGATGGACGACAAGCCCCCCTGACATGACTTTGTTTCCCCCAAAGACATCCGGTTGGAACTTTGATGTAACCATTTGATTCAGCATAGTTAAAAAGTCCGATAATTAGGCCTCTGGGGATGACATGGCCCCCTAAAACCCATGGGGAAAGGGCTTTAAGTTGCAAATAGTCAATTGTCTACTTGCGGTATTTCTTATTGGGATGTAACGTAAATCTTTCGGAGAGGGGGGTATTTCCTGCAGTGGTGAAGTTTTTCTGTAGGGAGGAATTTTTCGAGAGGGAGGAATTTTTCTAGAGGTTATTGTAAAAGGGTCGAACTTTTCAGGATTCACACACATAATTCTTTTTATCTGTTTTACTTTTTCTTTGTATGTACAACTTTAGGATGTGGATAGAATGCTTCGTGGGAATTTTTCCGGTGGAATCTTTCAGCGGATCGAAACTGTCTCGGGGAGTTTTCCGTGGCAAAATGTGGTCAATGTTTACATGGGTGCTGTGAGTGCTACTTCCCATGTTGTATTAAAATAAATGTTTCTGACATTTATTTTAATGCTTAATTTAACTAAACACAATTGTTTCATAAAGGGTGATGTGTAAATAAACTTTCCGAGGGAAATTTTCCATATCAAATTTTTACACGGGCTGAGGGCAAGGAGTATTTCTGGTATGATTTAAAAAAGGTCATAAATTAAAAAAAAAAAACAAGCAGTCCAAAAAAAAAAAACAAAGAAGAAAGTAACATTGATGCTGAGATTGTCGATCGTCTCCCAAAAGAATACGAATCTTATAATATTCATGATTATGTGACGAATAAGATTCTTAATAAGATTTTCTTAATTGAAATTAAATTGCTGATTTTGCCACCCCCTGACTTAAAACCAAAGAATAGCGTGATATTTATGCTAATGCGTAATTTAAATATTCCAGAGGGTATGTGCGACAGAACACGCCTGGTTTGTACTTAGTTATGTAGCAACGCATGTCAACCTCCATACCTAACTTTTAATCACGGTATGTTGTACGTACCATTTCCCGGTGCTAAACGAGAAAATGGTTTGAAAATTCTCCTACCACCCAACAAATGTCAGACGTAAAATGTTGTATGGAAGCAAGCATAGAGTGCTCCCTCCAAAACTTCTTTTAAGCATTTATAGTGATAGCAACGATAGTCTACTTCAACTTAGCTTATTTATTTAGCTGCATGTTCCTTTTTCTTCAGCCCGAAAATAATACCCTATTCAGAATAGTGAGGGAATTTAAATTATCAATAAATTATACCTTAATATCAAGGAACTAAATGGACATTAATTGGATTATCTAATTTTGAAGACGCATGATCAATGCTAATGATTTTATAGACTTACTTCCTTGTGATTATAATAAACAGCAGTGGGTCTGAAAATTTGTCAGTAGTTTTTCTCATTTGATTTTTATTTCAATTAAGCGATGTCCATTTTGTAAGTTCTTGTTATCAGATCTAGTTTTTTTCTATAATAGTGAAATAGTAGGCCTATTCACCAGTGAACGTAACCAAGAATACTTCTTTTTTGGAAAATGACTATGTAATTTTATAAGAAAATCGTGTAATAATTTTATTTAAAAAAATATCGTGATTTGAAGTCATTGATGAGCTAAACTTCCGATTCACCTTGTTTTAGTAGGCTTATCTCTGAGGAAAAACAGGACTGTTTGCCCTTGAATTGTATAGATCATGTGTGAAGAGGGTATTCTATGATGTGCATTATAATTTTTGAATCTTTAAACGTTTTATTAGGATGAAAATTTTTGGTATGCAAATTGGAATTTTTTATTACAGAAACATAATTGTTTGAAGATAAGCAAGAAATAAAGAGGGAATTTTACACCTTAACTCTGCCTTAAATACAGGATGACAAAGAATAATGTGAGCTTTTTGTGATTCACAGTTGGAGACCTGAGTATGGTGGATTGTTATATTGAAAGATTGAGTTTTCTTTCAATTGTAAGGAAATATTTTAACCACATCTTCTTGAAGCCTGGTTTCAACAATATGATGCAAACACCACATACTGTATGGCAATCCATGTCATTTTGATTGTGGGAACACAAGACATGTTTCACAGCATAAATTTGACAGAAGAGTGGGAAAAAACTAAAGAATATGTTTCATGTCTTTGACAGTTTTTAAAAATAAGCTGTGTCAATAAGGATATGTCTGTTCTACACACCTAAGATACTTTTACAACAATTCTGTTATCAAAGCTTCATTTCCACAATGGTTTGTGGGGGAGTGAAAAGAGGACATAACTTATTTCTAAGAGAGAAAACAGCTACATAAAAACTTTTAATTCCATCAGAAGCTCATAATATAAAGAAGATGGATTTGGTTTGAGTTGATAAACCTTGTCATATTTGAGGTATGGGATGCCAATCTTAGATTTTTTAATTAAATAAAAAAAAAACAAGTTTTTTTTAACTGAAAGTAAGGAACGACGTTAAAACTTAAACGAACAGAAATTATTCCGTATATGAAGGGGGCTGTCCCCTCCTCAACGCCTCGCTCTTTTAACGCTACAAAAATTTTTTTTATTGTTTAAAAAAATAGAGTTGTGAGAAAGTCAAACTTTAGCGTAAAGAGCGAGGCGATTGAGGAGGGGACAGCCCCCTTCATATACGGAATAAATTTCTCTTCGTTTTAAGTTTTAACGTCGTTCCTTACATTCAGTTAAAAAAACTTGTTTTTTTTTTATTTAATTTTTGAACGTTTTTGAATTAATGCAGGTTTTGATTTTTGGCTCACCGTACATGAATAATTAAAACACAAATTTGCATATTATATTTGGTTAAATGGCTTTTCTCGAAACTTGTTTAATTTTATTTACGAACGTTTTTATTTAGTAATAAATATACGTAGCTTAGAATTGACTTACGTAACGAAATTCTATATTCATAAATTTTAACACGTATGTTAGGGGTTCGCCCCCTAGTCAATACCCTGCTCTTTAAACTATAGTTCGAATTTTTTTTCCAGTTCTTTAAAATGAAATCTTAATCACAATCAGTTTTGATCAGTTTGAAAAACTTGTGTTTTTTATTTAATTCCTGATCTATTTCTTTAATAATGCTGGAAATCCGGCGCCCCCTTCATAGCAATGTCCCTTCCCCCATGAAAACTTCCTTCATGGAAAGATCCTTCCATATAGCCCCCGACCTCTCCTTCCCCCACCTACCAGAAAAAATCTCCTCTGAAAAAGTCTGTATACTTCCAATAACCAATACTACTATATGTTAACATTGAGTAAAGTTCATAACTTTCAGCCCTCCCCCTGGGGACTTTGGGGATCAAGTCATCCTAAAAGACATTTTTATCATATTTTCGACCATGCTGAACAAAATGGCTATCTCAAAATTTTGATCGGGTGACTTTGGGAAAAAAATGAGCGTGGGAGGGGGCCTAGTTGCCCTCCATTTTTTTTTTGGTCACTTAAAAAGGGCACTAGAAGTTTTAATTTCCGTTCCAATGAGCCCTCCCACGATATTCTAGGACCACTGGGTCGATAACGATCACCCCTGGGGAAAAAAAAACAAACAAACAAACAAACAAATAAACAACGCATCCGTGATCTTTCTTCTGGCAAAAAATGGAAATTCCACATTTTTTTGTAGATAGGAGCTTGAAACCTCTACAGTAGGGTTTCTCTGATACGCTGAATATGATGGTGTGTGATTTTCATTAAGGTTCTATAACTTTTAGGGGGTCTTTCCCCCCTTTTTTTTTTTTCGAAAATCAGCCAAAGCTTTTTCTCAGGCACGTAACTTTTTGATGGGTAAGATTAAACTTAATGAAACTTATATATTTGAAATCAGAATTAAAATCTGATTCTTTTGATGTATCTATTGGTATCAAAATCCCGTTTTTTAGAGTTTCGGTTACCATTGAGCCGGGTCGCTCCTTACTTACAGTTCGTTACCACAAACTGTTTGATAAGTGTTCCATTATGGCACCCAAAATAGTACATCAAGATTTTGCATGAACTTTTTAGTAACCGTTTTCTTCTAAACATACATTGAAATAGCCTTCCCTTTGTCTGTTCGTTATGGCTTTGGATGAATTTAAACCACAATTAGAGAATAAATTTTGTTGTGTCCCAGCTAAGGTGTGTCCCAGCCTAAATCATAAATTGATAGTAGACCGTAAGAATGTGCATACCTATTTCCAGGACACATTCTACAGAACATATTTTTCAGATATTTATAACCAGATTTCGGCCTTTGACCTTAAAATTCGTTTGCAAAAAATTGGTTGTTTTTTGTTGACAGTAATAACTAAAAATAGAACAAAATTAAAAGAACTGAAAATTTAGTTACTATTTCTTTTACGTTTTCTCAACTAACAGGAAATAAAAAAAAAGAAAAGAGATAAAATCCGAAATATAAAACGCCAAAATTCAACAGAAACGAACTCTTAAACTCAAAAACTAGGTCACAACATGTGTAATGTGGTTAAAATTTTTAATGGGCTGAATTGTTTCTTTTAATCAGAGTTCTTTTTATATATAGTATCTACACAGGGAAGGACAATCGTAACTAAATTAATAATTCCATATAGCCTAAATACTGATATTCAAATTATTAAAGGATTTTTAATAGGCCTTTAGACGACGCTCTACTGAAATAGATATTTACATGGTGTCTTCTTTGACGTTATTAGCTCTTATTGTCTCATGTTTTGAATTAATCATTTTTAAGGAAAAACATTTCTTAGTTATTGCTAATCCAATATATGAAATATCCAAAGGATAAAGGTTGATTGTGAAACCTTATAGATGCCATTCAAACTGAATTTATTTTGAAATTCCTTTTGTGCATGTTAGTATTGACATTTTTAGATGAAAGTCGTCAATATTCGTGTGGTTTTTCCTAGCCAGTTTGGATCAAACTTCCACTTTTATTAAATATCTTTTTTCGTTTTCGTTTTTAATATCTTTTTCGGGAGTGGTCCAGAAAGTCATACATTGTGTAGCTAATATTAACCAAAAATAAAATATTGCTGTTTATTAGCCTTTAAAGAAACATATATTCAATTTTATGTTGGATAATCCTCAATTGCAGGGGCATCGTTTTGGGAGGGGAAAGGGGGCAGTTACCCCCCCCCCCCCCAGTAATGTGGAGAAAAAAATTATTATATAGTCCCATGCTCCATGAATTTCCGAAAGTAGACCCCTCTTGTCCCCCAATAAAATGTTGTAGATTCGCCCCTGCTCAATTGTAAACGTTGTTTTGATAAATTGAATATAAACTTTACCAATCTCACCCCCTTTGTGCCCACTAAATTCATTTGTCGGAATATGGCCTTTTGTTTGGCTTATATATGATATTGCTGTAGAACCGTTGGTGAAAATTTGATTAGTTTTAAAAATCCAAAAATCATTTTTCCACAAAGGAAAAGACCGCACCTTTACTATAGTCTCCTTTTCAGGTGTGTATATTAGCAAACTTTTTTGTTCTTGCTATCTGCCAGCCCATAGGCATCAACAAAGCTATTAGCCTTGGTTTCTTCTCAAATAGATGGCATTCCAGGAGAATATATATTTTATACCACAAGATCAATCATTAGCAGACGTTTTCTGGAACAGATCCAAGCTCTGCTTCCAGAGCTTTCGTGATGCTGCAAGCTTTCCCTCAGCCGTTTCCAGCAGTATCCAATGGATTCTTTGGTTTCCTGAGGTGAGAAATTAGTATCATGCATTATCAGTTAAATTGATGTATTTGTATTTTCTGTGGTGAAACTTTTTTATTTCTTGGCTATTTAAAAAGAAGGTGAGAAAATAAGAGTGTTTTTTGGATTTCCATCAAGTGCTTAAAGTAAACTTTTGGTAAAATTCTAGACGCGCTACTTTTCTCTATATTGGAAAGGGGATAGGTTTAGGAAAATCAAACTTTCAGTAATGAATCCAGGGCTAAAAATATACTCTGAGAAGGTATTGTCAAACTACTATGTTAACCCTCTTCTGATTTATAAGTTTTACAAATTTGCCTACGTCACAGGTCTATTGGAATTTTGACAAAACAGCATGATACCTTAATTTTAAGTTTTTAGTTTCTTTTTCTCGGCTCGAAAAATACAATTCCTGTTATTGGAAAAGAGAATTTTGAGCCATATCAATGGGTTTTTTTTTCTAAATTTAGGAAATGTGCTTGCAAATCTTTGAAACCTCATAAATTGGGATTGAGCAAAGTTGTGAAGCTGAAAATACTTTTCTTGTACTTCATTTAAGCAGAAGACCTATTTTGCAAGGTTTCACTTTTACAACACAAAGAAGTTTAAAGACCATCAAAGGTAAGTGCCCTCTAGAGGGAGAAGGAGTGGAGATAGGCTCTTCAAAATACCTTCCCGTGACATACTTTACTCTGCAGATCCACATCCCTGAAAGTTTCATTTTCCTAACCTAGCCCCTTTCCAAGATAAAAAAAGTAGCTTGTCTAGAATTCTACCAAATGTTTTTTTTTAAAGAAGTAAAATTGTCGTTCTGCGTTAAATATGCCTTTCTGCCATCCCTGGCCCTAATTTAGACTCTATATTATTTTCTGACAGTTTCATTCACGTTCCGCATGTATTTCCCAAGTCCTTATAGTTTCTTCACTGTCTTGGCAATGTTGGTTTGGTTTGGTAACTGGCTGTAGTACGATCTCAAAAAACATATCCGCATTAAGTTCAAGGTCTCCTCTCCGTATTTTCACCTGTTTACTTTTACAAAATTGCCCTGGTGGGTGAAGCTGAAAACACATATCATGCACATGCTCTTTTGTTTTTAATATTTATCATAGCATTTGAGTTAGCATGTAGTGTATAGTTGTCCCCTTGAAACATAGGCCAAGCAGGCCTTATTAATATATATTATTATAATTACATTTAAACATGTTTCAGCAATAATACGATGTTTCTGCCATCTACAAAACTAAGGAAGGGATTTGGAGACTGGAAAGCCTTTGAGAGAATGCTAAATTAGAAGGATAAGGAAAGAAGATAAATGCTGGTAAAAATAAAAAACGTACGAAAAAGGATATAAACCCGCAGATTCGGGTTTATGTCCTTTATATCCCGTTTTATATCCTGATTTTAATCAGCAGAAATCTTCTGATTAAAATCAGCAGATTTTTGTATATATTCTATGACTTTATTCAGGCTTCAGTGAACAGGGAGGGGGGAAGAGGCCTGGGACACATATGCAACGGCTGCTATTATTATATTCGGAAAAGCTTTTTTAGTCTGGATTCAAATAGTGAGTAACAGAGATTCTATAGATATGCATGTTTAAACTTATTCATATCATGATATTCATATCATGTTTAAACTTAACCATACTCAATGTTTTGAATAAGATCTGGTTGTTGTTTTTTTTGCAACATAACTTTAATATTCTATTACAGAATAGTTTATCATCACCTTTTTTGTGGAACCATGAAGATGTGTTTTTATACGTTTGTTCAAAACATTGATATTCAAAATTGTTAGTGTTTTTCAATACCATTAATTTTGAACCATTAATTTTGGTTTTTCTGGTTTGTATTGCAACCTTTTAAGTAATTCCTGATTGTACAAAAAGCAATTATTAGTTTGGAAATTTAATCATACGTTATGATCACAAAAAAATTTAATTTTTTCAGCATCAGCCAATCATACTACGGCAGTCATTGCCATTTGGGTTCCCAGGCCAAAGGATAGAAAGCTTTGTTCCAAAAAGTCCAGTCACATCAACCACAGCAAAAACACATTTATTGAAACCAATTTCAAAGGATGCAGAGTTTCCAATGTCTCGACCAGTGGTCACGACGATGAATCCAGTGCCTCTTGCGAGCTTAGGGCCTACAGCTTCAAGTAAGGTTTCCTGGTCAGCCACAGTACGAACACCTCAGTCGACAATTGCGCCCCCTCCTGTTTCCACAAAAATACCAGTTCGTAGCATAACCAACCCTAAGATATCGAATTTCAAAAAAGCATCACAGCCAAGGCCTGTTTCAGATATTTCAGATAAGGAGTTTTCGGAGGAAAGAGTAAGTTATTTATCAAATCATTTCAATTGTTTGGTTAAGGCATGTCCTTTCTTTATCCATATGTGTCATTTTGGTCCTTGAGGAGAGGCTCGAGTCGTTTATGTTTGTGTCGTTATACAAGCGTTTATAAGTAACCGAAAAATTCAATTTGTGTTATTTTTTCAGTGTAAAATAAGGCGTAAAACAAAATCTTATAGATTTCATATTTTCTGGTATTATATCTAGTTACTGTTGTAACAAGATAACACCAAAAAAGTCAGATTGAATGATCCAAGATTCCGCCAAATGTTAATCAGTAGAAACTTTTGATTATAATTACGTTCATTATGCTGATATGTACATTAGGCTACAGTTTATGAAGCCATGGGCACCCATAGACTGAACTTTAGGGGGGCTTATCTGGTCTAATCAGCACTTCCAGTGCTGTATAATTGAAATCTCAAGACAATATACCATGGGCAGCGCGATAGCGCTACCAAAGTAAAGAGCGATATGGGTACAATATAATATTTTTTTTTAGACCAGGGCACTTCTTATAGAAAGAAATGTCATAGGAACTTCAAAAAAGCTCATGGAGGACAGCCCAGCTCCCCCACGTCCATCACTTACCCAAACACATCCAATGAAAATTTTGAGATAGCCATTTTGTTCAGTGTAGTTTTAAGGTCTGGAAATTATGACTTTGAGAATGACACATCCCCCCCCCCACAACCCTCAGAGCAAGGGTTATAAGTTATGCCCTGTGGGGATATAAGGTTTTTTATAGGAAGGGGGCTTATTCGATTGGTAATCAGAAGTTCTACTGCCTTTTTTAACGGTTAAAAGGGATTGGAGGTCATCCAGCCCCCTCCCCATGCAGCAATCATTTCCTCAAACATAATCAATCATAATTTTTGGATAGCCATTTTGTTCAGTGTAGTTAAAAGGTACATATATTATATCTTTGAGGATAACTCCCCCCTCCATATAGCCCTCAGGTCAAGGGTTGTAAGTTACGCCCTAGGGGCATAAAAGGTTTTTATAGAAATAATGGTCGTACAAACTTCAAAGAGGGCTCATTGGATTGGTAATCAGAAGTTATAGTGCTCTTTTCAAGAGTCAAAGTAATCAGAAGGCAAATAGCCTCCCCCCCCCAAACACAGACACGTCGTATTTTCCAGAAATGCATCTGATAGAAATTTTAAAAGATGGTCATTTGTTGTCGTAGAAACTTCGAAAAGGGCTCAGTCGGTTGGTAATTGAAAGGGCTAGTACCTTCTTTAATAGTCAAAGTGATTGGAGGGCATACATACCCCCTCCCACTCCCATCATTTCCCCAAACACTTCCAGTCAAAATCTTGAGATGGTTATTTTGTTTGACGTGGTTTAAAAGTCCATAAATTATGTCTTTGAGGACGAGAGCCCCCTCATGGTCCTCAGGGTAAGGGTTGTAAGGTATGCCCCGAGGGCATTTAAGGTTCTTATGAAAAGAAGGGTCGTATGCACTTCGAAGGGGTTTCATTGGATTGGAAATCGGAAGTTGAAGAGCCATTTTTAAGAATCAAATTTGTCGGAGGGCAGCTATACCCCCCCACGTCATATTTTCCCCCAATGCACCTGATAGAAATTCTAAGATAGCCATTTGTTCAAAAATAGTCCAAATATCTCAATAACACGGCCTTTGGGCCTGACACGGCCCCCCAAAGTATGGGGATAAAGGTTTTAAGTTGTGCCCCGGGGGATATAAGGTTTTTATGAAGAGGTGGTCGTGTGAACTTTAGAGGAGGCTCATCTGATTGGAAATGCATACTTCTAGTTTCGTTTAAGAGTCAAGCGTTATGGAGTGAAAATAGCCCCCCCCCCCCCTCTCCCTGATATCCTCTTTTACTCAAACACATTCGATCGAAACTGTGAGACAGTCATTTTGTAGCCAATAGTCCAAAAAGAATATAACAATGTCTTCAGTAATCAAATATAAAAAATATTTACGCGTACTTTGAACTAAATCAAAACAAACTATTAACATGTGAAATTTCAAAAAGGTGACAAAGCAATATCCCAAGAACAATTTATTTATTAAGTTAGATCTTTAAGGGTAAGTTGTGGGGGATTTTGAACTAGCCAGAAAGCACTATGTTTACACTTTTAGCACTACAGTTACTGTAACTAATGACGCTTAGAGTATTAAGGTGAAACTTCTAGGACGTGTCTAGGGGGCGTTCCAATTAAACAAAAAACTGTATACATACAGGTTTTCAAAAAGGTATATAAGCAATATAGTGGCAGCACCACTCTATAATAGCTAGAAATATCATTGAACATTTAAAGAAGCTAATTCGATTCAAAATTAAAAGTTCTAGGGTCCTTTCTAAGAGTAAAAAGAGATTGGAGGGAAATCAGCCCGTCCCCGAAGCCGATTTATTTCCCAAACACATCTATTCAAAATTTTGAGACAACTTTTTTGTTCAGCATAGTAGAACGGCCCAGCAACTATGTCTTCAGGAATATTGGGCATGTCAAACCCTTTCAATTATGCCAAACTACGCATTCGCATAGAAAAAAAAAACCGAAAAGATATAAAATATAATTTTTTTTTATGAAAATGACTTTGTCAATAAAAAACGAACAGAAATTCATGTAAAAAAACTTTTTTCCACAAAACATGCCTTTCAAAGAAAAGTAAAGAGCTCTATTAAGCCAAGAATGGGCAAAAATGAAGCCAAGTAATCATCCAAGCGTAAAACTACCACAAATCACTATCAATAAAATAAATGAAACTCAAAATGAAGAGAAATTAGAATAAATAGCCAAGTCAAACTCGAAACGAGCAAAAATTAACATTAGTAAGGCTGATAACGCCCATGCCTTTTCAAGACCAGAACATAATTTGCGCTTTACTGAAAACAAAATATGTTTACATGTTTTCACTTTGTTTACTTAAATAAGTAAAAAAAACTTTTTTTTATTCACTATTTTTACCTCATTTTTTTATTTTAAGGAATAAATATTAGTATAGGTAAACTTAACTGATAATCCACGGTCATTTTTTTTTTTTTTCAGAAAAACCTAAAGTTATTTCTGGTCTTGAGATGGTTTGAGGCATTGGGGTTGTCAGACCTAGTAATGTTAATTTTTGCTCGTTTTGATTTTGACTCGGCAATTTATTATAATTTCTGTTCGTTCTGAGTTTCATTTAATTGTTGATACTGATATGTGGTATTTTTACGCTTGGAAGATTATTTGACTTTATTTCTGCCTATTTTTGGCTTAATACAGCTCTTTACTTTTATTTGAAACTTAATCTGTGGAATTTTTTTTAAATTAATACAAATGTATGACACCGTCATTCAGCCAGAGGGGGGGAAGACGTCCCCACTGCCCCCCTCTCCTTATGGGCGCCCATGCATGAAACCACGGTCAAGCAAGGTTTTTGTATCCCCCCCCCACCCTCAGCTTAAAATCCAGCTGAGACTTCGGGAATTAACTTGGTAGAGAAGACAGCAAAAGACAATTGCAGTTCTTTTGACAGTTTACTTTGAGACAGTATGATCTGTAAGCTTAGCATGTCATGCCCAACAAGTAGAAATATAGTGAAAATAAAAGCTTGAAAACTTTCTCCTGGATTCTAATTTTAGTTTTAATTTATTCCTGAAAGATTCGCTTACCTAACACAACAGTTTCCGAGTTTGGAAGGACACATTCTTTTGGGAGCACGAAGCCTTTAAAAGGAATAGAACTGTAATGTCCCTAAGATATAAAGGAAAACCAGAGTAAAACATTTAGAAAAAAACCCAAAGCTATATTAGTACTAAATTATTTGGTTTTAATCCAGTCCATTTTTATAGGTTTCTGCTGTTTGTAATGTTAGGATGCATTAGCCATAAAAAAAATCTAAACTGAACATGATTGTACATCACACGCACCAAATCTGCACGGCTTTAGAAAGAGCCCACTCCTGGTTGAGGGATTAAAAAAATAATTTGAAGCGAATTAAACTCTTATAGAACACTTTGTAAGGAATGGGTAAGAATTTAAGGCTTGAAAAAATGTACACTTTTCACTCCCTGAGCATCTTATTTTTGAAGTAGAGGCGTGGGGGAGAAGTATACGGTTACCCATCTCATTTGCAGGGTTCTATGCTCCAAGTGCTTATGGAATTGGAGCACCTTTCAGAATTAAAGAATTTACATTCCAGGTGAAATAAACATTTCTATAGAAAGATATATTGCTAAATGAAAGCTCAACGTGTCCAGTAAGGTCGCTTGAATGACGTTGTTAGACCATAAGACACCAAATAAATGAAACATAAAACGGATGCAATATTTGATTTAAATACAGTAAGCATATAGAAAAGACTAAGTACAAGATTTCCATCCTCCTCAACTAAATATAGTCGTTATAGCTAAAACTAAACTGAAAAATAGAACTGAAGTTTTGATCTCATAACAGTTTCCTGCAATATACGACTTTAACTATGGTATAAGTGCAAGTAATGGAGACGTTAAATCAGCACAAGAAAGCAGAAACGGGGACAAAACTGTGGACAATACACTGTTAACGACCCTGATGGAACCGTAAGGTAGTCAAATATACAGTAGATGGCGATAGTGGTTTTGTGGTAATTATCCTCTTTACTTTTTTTATAATTGTATTTTTTTTTTTATCTTTATCCTTTGTCTGCCCTGATGCCTGTCAAAGCTTTTTTAAGGTTGTAAAACTTTGACAGGTCTGTCAATAAGGGGCAGTTTTAGAAGCTACAGACTAGCAAAAGAGCAAACCACATACTGTTATAGCAATCATTTGAAAACAATTTTAAAAGAATATGTTTAGTATGAGGCGAGTTTATTAAAAATAGTATTAATGTTCGTCATCACGTTACTCGGACAAGAAATTATGTTGAGGCTCCTCCCCTCTCTCTAAGTAAGACTACTTTCTCAATTATGCATTGAACTTCGAGGCTTTGGAATAAGTTTAGTATAGAAATAAAGGAATTAAACTTTAAATTAAGCCTTAAATCTAAACAATATATTGATTTTAATTAGGGTATTATAATTTAGTTTTCGTTCTTGAAATTTTTTGTTCAAGATAAGATTTAATGTTATGTGTGTGTTTGGTTGAAAAAATGGCTGATTCTGAATTTTTTTTTTCACAACTCATTTAGAAAATATTAATTTATTTTATTTATTCTATTAGCTACTTACTGTTGCTGCGGAGCAACATTGCGGCTTTCGCAGTTGTTTCTTTTCTAGAGATCGTAGGTCGGTAGCTCCGACCTACGTGTTAAGAGATGTACACTCAACATTTTTTCCGGGTATGGGAATTGTGAAACGAGGTAGAAAAGATTTCAGTGAAGTTCATGAAATTTCCCTGTTATTTTTCACAAAAATAAATAAAAAACTTATTATTCCTATGTTGTATGTGGTGTTAAAGCAAAACTATCCTTGCTGGGAAATTAGAATTTTTCAGAACAATTTTGTTTCACACTCCTGCAGAAAATTAAGTTATCTTATGAAAATCCGAGAACAAAAATTCCGTATCTTCTCTAGATTTCTTGGAAATACCTTCGGAAAAGTCGATTTCGAATGACAAATTCTGATTCCGTGGCTTATTTTCAAAAAATTTTGGGTTGATATATCTTGTATTTTAATTGAGTAATTCTATAAACAGTACGCAATCACCCAGAAATTATTTCTTACGATTAATTCTTGTTTATATCCTGGAAATATCTTTTTTCTAGACAAGCAGAACTTTTCTAATGCGTATAGACAGATCTTCTAAGAGCTTCAGCTGATATACTTTTTCCAGAAATAAGATTCACTCTGCAACTTTTTTTATTCTGAGGTTTTGATTTTGCAAATTCATTATATTTTGTCTAAGTAAAAAGTCCTAGCTTCGAAGTTGAACTATTTAGAAATTAAATAATTATGAATACTGAAAAGTTTCCTATGCTCTGTTCGAAAAATTAAGCAAAATTTTTGAATCCCTCTTATATTATTGGGAAATAATACCCAAAACATATGATTTCAAAACAGAAATTAGGGTTTTTTTTCAAAGATTTTCAATTTTATTATTTAATAAATTCTTGAGATTTAATTCCCACAAAAAGTAAGCAGAAAACATGCACTCTTCACTATCCGAGAAGTTGTCAAGGTGTATCGATTTCCTTGGAATCCTAAAGCTAATTATTTTTGGTGCTCCAACTTTGTGTTCCAACGCGGATAAACAAGTCTTTATCTTCCAAGAATTTAATATAACATTTGTTTTCCCGAAATAAAATTGTAAAGTGGCTTTTTCCAATCTTTAATCTTCTGATTCTGTGAATATGCTGCAATTTGTCTCGTGCAAAACGCAATAGCATCGAAGGTAAAAAAAATATATTTTTTTAAGTTGTTTTCTGTAAATTTTTTACAGAATTTGATGCATCTTATATTTTAATAATATTATGAAAAGAACACAAGATCACTTGCTTTCTCTTATATGTTTTTTTCCAAAGCACATAGAAATGTCTGGAATTCTTGATCTGACATTATAGAAAGAAAATTGCATTAGAAGGAACTTACACTAGTTTTTGCAGAAGCAAAATTTCTTCTGTAACTTTTCCTGTTTTTAAGTTTTGATTTTCCCAATTCGCTACAGTTTCTCTATTTAAAATGCTCTAGCTTGGAAAATAAACTTTTTAGTAGTCAAATAACTTCAAATACTGATAGAACTTCAAATTTGTTCTTCGGCAATCTAAGCGAAATTTCAATATCTCTTGTGGATTTTTCTTATAAGAATTGCTTCGTGCACTTACAAATAATTTCCAAAGTTGTAATAGGGCTTCAAATTTTTTCACGGATATTCATCAACCGCAGCAAATAGTATACAACCTTAATATATTTATAAGAATAACATATTTTGACGATTACTTCGTATATACAGAACGTGCACACAGATTTCCAGGAGTTCTCCATTTTACACGTAGACCTTACAAATGATAATTTAGAACAATCATAACACATACACAAATCTATAACCGGTTAGATGTAGTTGCAGGTTTTTCTCCGAAGGGTCACAATTACTGCAGCACTCCATGGGGTATTGGCTCCAGAGACCTAGTGATTGCTTCATTATCCTTGATGTTAAGCACAGCCTTGTAAGGCTAGTTTTATTTGCTGTTGAACTGATTATTATTTGTGCTTGGTTTTGGCTAAGTTATTTTGCTAGAATCACCACTGCAAAATATTTGTGTGCAATTATAATTTTGAAATTATAAATGCTGCTTGAATCGAACTTTATGAAACCTCATAATCAGGAAAGTAAGTTTTTAAACATAAAGAAAATGACCATGAAATCAAATGTCTCTAAAATCGTACCAGATCAAAAAATAAATAAATAAAAAGAGAGTATACCACTTAAATTGTCAAGGTAAAAAACTGTTTGAAGGAGAGGGAGGGGCTAACCTCCTACCTGAAAAAAATATATTCCGGCACAAAATAGTGTGGAAAGTAATTTTGATACAGAAGGATTGAAATTTAATTTTTGTCAGTGACTGAGTTCTGAATCATGGTTTTAACTAATTAGGGTCCTGAGTCAACCAGAGAATTTGTTTTATTGTATACTTTCTCCTCAACCTTTTTTCAAAAGATTTAGCAATTCTATGACACAGATGGCATATTTCTTACGCCCATCATGACAATGAATATGTGATAAATGAAGTTTAGATGAATTTACTTTGTTTTACCTTCCAATTTTTCCATAAATTATTTTGTAGGATTGCTGTTTGCTTATTCAGTTATTAGTAGCTAAGATAATGAAAATAGCAAACGAATCAAACTTTCTTATTTTAGATTAGGGATTCTCTTCTATAGTGCCATCTTTAATGTTGCCGTCTATTTGCTGTGCGTAGTTTGCTTTAATTGGGATATGATTTCTCTTTTGGCAAGATTGGAAATACCAAATTAAGACCATGTAATCCAAAACAAAATCTGCAAGAACAACCTTGCCAAACACCTGTTTTAAGACGGCTATATGAAAAATAACTACCCAAAACTTTTACTAGGCAACAGTGGAGGTGCTTGGAACCCCGGATGTCTCTATTCAACCCCTATCAAATGTAGACTCCACTAGAACAAGAACTACCACATTTTCTGGAGCTAAGAACTCAGAAAGCGATCCCAAGCTGAGCTCATCCCAGAGAGCTGATCCAATATTTGGAACGTGGAATGCCCAGTATAGAGACCCAACTACAAACTATATATGGAACACTAATCCCCTGAATATTAAAAAGTGTAATCTTCCAAAATCTTTTTTTTAGGTCGGACTTTGGTATTACATCTAAAGAAATATATTACATTGCGTTGACTCATTATTTTCTATATAGTAAAATAATTTTAACCAATGTATGTTGTACTATACATTGAGAATCCTGTAATTCTTTGAATAACAGTTTTTTTTTAATTATGGATATTAATGCAGAGCTACTGCATTATTGACTACATTCCCAAAATTAACTATAAGACAGTTATTTTTTTCATTTCTTTTTGCCTCGAATTTTACATGAAACTTTTGGCCATTGCTATAAAATGGAACAGTTAAGATACCTCAATTAAAATTTTTTTTACGTATTTCTTATACTTTTTATTTCTTTTTATGTATTAAATTTTGTCCCTATATTTACCATGCACTTATAAAATTTAATTGGTTCAGTTTATGTTATATCGCATATACAAATTTAGATATACTTAACTAGTAAGGAACTTTTGATAGATACCAAGTCTTTTCGAAAAATTAACAAGACCCTTTTTTTTTTATCAATAACTCTGTTTTGTATTAAAAAAAAAAAACATGACTAAAATGGTTTGTAAGGGTTTGGCGTGTCTTTTAATTCTTTAATGCGAAATATACCATATTTTTGCTACTTGTCGAAATTTTGTGTTTCTTTTTTCTGAGACATAGGTGTATCCACAGTAACCAGATGGGGACATTCTCCTTTTCAATAATCTATACAATAAATATTAATGATAACATGTTGAACTACTCTGAAAAAATTCTCGTAAAACTTGTTGTTTTTTCAGATTTGGAAAATTTTTTATGTTAATTTTCATGCTATCTGATTTTCTTTTTTTTTTCTATTAAACTAGTTTTTATGACACATAACTTTTTTTGAAACTAAGGTGGCTGAAACAAAGACCAATAGACCAAAATACAAATTTATTGGGAACGAAGTACTAAAGGTTTTTCTAGATTTTTTTTTTTTTTTTTTTTTTTTTTTTTTTTTTTTTTTTTTTTTTTTTTAAACTCAGATTCACAGTGTCAGGTGCTTCATTTACAAAATATACTTGCATTCTTTACCTAGTTTTACTTCAAGGCTGTAAGTGTTTGTTGATTCATCTTTCCAAAGAATTAGCCAAGATTTGACATCTGCTAAGAAAATCTTAGCCACAAAATCATCTGCGACTTACATGCTTTCAAAGCTGACTGGAATTACCTTCGTGATTGGCCGAAGAAAGGATGATATGACAGCTTGTCCGAGTTCCAAACGATGGCAAACATCAAATTTGGCAAAGGACAAGCACTGGCTGTGGATCAAAGTGGATGGATGAGACAGGCGTCATTCACTATGCCGAGCAGTACCCGGGGAGATCTTTCCAATTAGATGTGAAAAGCCAAATGAAGCAGCTCCTCAGTTTTTTTCGTTTTTAGGAGTGACATGTTTAAGATAACTGGGTCCATTTGTGTGTGCTCCTTCCTTTTCCTTTAGTTGTTTGGAGGATGGAAAAACCGCAGGAAAACTTGTGAAAAGACGAGAAATTCATATACTTCCTTCAGTGTTACGTCAATTTTGTTTTGAGAAATTAGAGCAAGTCAAGAATAGCACCACAGTCAGTCCTATTAGTCTTGTCCTAGGTCTTTTGAAGTAGAAACCAGAGTTTTTGGACTATTGGCACATACTAATTGCTTTCAGCTAAAGGAAGATAATGGTCACCTACCTTTCAAAAAAAAAAAAAAAATAGTTAGAAGGATGAAGTGCGTTTGGAAGAATTATTGACCACTTTGATCCTCTAATCCAACAGATTGAAAATCATTGTTCGTTTTGCTTTAAAAGCTGCTATCTATCTTTCTCTTAGGACCTACCTACTTCATTTGTAGCTTGGCCCTCATTAATTACCCTCACCCTTAGAACCTCCCTGAAAGCGGGGTTGGGTCTTCAGACGCCCTCCCTTTGCCTACTGATCACCGTCAGCATAAGACTTAGCAAAGAGTGATGCTTTTCACATCTATTTTTTTTTTCACAGGTAATTGTTAGATCTTGGCATAGGGATTCTTTTAATAATAGATCAAAAGCTGTGCATCCCCAAAAACCCACCCATCCTCATATAAAAGCTTAAAGGTAGTCGTTTTCAAGAATAAAAATACTCAACTACGAGCATATGCATAGGACGGGAATTTAAGTGACCTTCCATCTATGTTTCTGAGACAGAATCATCCTAAAATCTGAAAAGGCACAATGAAACAGTTACCCTTAACTTCGGGCCAAGTTCGGCTGAAATTTGATAATTCCTTCTATGGTGTGTCATGGTGATAGGAATTAAGGGACCCTTCCCCTTTCCCTTCCTTGAACAGCCAGATAAAATTTTGGTCTCCCGAATATCTGATCATTATCAAGAGATTATCAATTACTTCTTACTAGTTCTGTTAAGTATGACATTCTATATACAACTTAATCATTGCCAATAAACGCTCATAAACGTTATGGCTAATTCCTACAGAATTGCTATTTGATCAATAACATCTAAAAACATAGTTGTTGGACCTTTAAACTATGCTGAAAAAAATGGCTATCTTAAAAATTTTGATTGGACGCCTTTGGTAAAAAAGGGCCATTGGATAGAGGCTATTTGCCTTCCAATCTTTTTTGTCACTTAAAAAGAGTACAAAAACGTTTAGATTAGGTTTAAGTGTGCCCTCTCTCGATTTTCTAGAACCATTGGTACGAAACGATCACCCATGAAGAGAAAAAAACATACCTCCTTGATCTTTCTTCTGACGAAAAATACAAAATTCCACATTTTTGCTCATGGGAGATTGACACTTCTATAGTAGGGAAGGGGTTTTTCTCCCCCTTTTCGCCAAATCAGGTAATTTTCCTCAGGTTTGTAGCTTTCGATGGGCGACAAAACACTCAATGAATCTTATATATTTGGAATCAGCATAAAAAAAAATTCTTTTGTTGTATCTGTTGATATCAAAATTCTGTTTTTCAGAGTTACGATTGCTATGGAGCTCATTCGCCCCTTACTTAGAGTTCATTACTTCAAACTGTTTGATGAGTGAAAGAAAATGTTATATGCGTCTAAGCGTATTCTGAAACCTGAATAAATGAAAGCTTTGAGTGGAAAATGGAAAATTAGGTCAAAATCTATAGAATGAAGACTTTTAGATATAATGGGGAAAGAGAATTGTATGGGGGTCTCCCATATTCCTGAAAAATCTACAAAATCAAATCTGGAAAATCATGGAGGGCAGCGGACACCGGGCAAGAATCTTCCAGATGCAAAGTAGTTTTTAGCTTTTCATAGTTTTGTGAATGTACAAGCTATAGTGGTAATATTCCCCTCTTGCTCAAGTGAATAAATGAAAAAATGATTTAATTTTAGATTAAAATGTGAGTTGGGGGGAATTTCGTCCTTTTCTGGCTAAAATTGGAATTTCTAAGTTTTTTCTTTACATTAATTCCCCAGTTAATTTTTCCAATATTCCGAGGATTTTACAACTATGTTTCTAAAATTTCGGTTTTTTCAACTGTCTTTTTGTGATTTTCTTCAATCTGTGTGTTTGGTATAATCATTGAAATTCAGCTATAGAAATAAGTGTTTGAATTTTTGGGGGTATTAAATTACTCGCTGTCACTTTTGCTACTCCACCTACTATTCAGTTCTTATTACTATCGATAAATTAAAAACAATCCGAAAGGATTATAAAAATAGAGTAAAAAGAAAAATAGACATCTTAGTTGAGATCAGAGAACTGAGGGCTGGAGCGCACTGCGGTGTGTTACGACCCTTGGGAGAATGAGTTATTTTTAACATTTAAAGTTAAGGGTAAAAAGGAAATATAAATTTTATTGAGACTGGTAATGATGGAGTGGGGGAGGAGAGTGCGCCGATCTATTGTGCTTATTACTTGGATTATTTGTAACTCTATTTATTATTTAAAAGAACAAAATTAGGTAATCTTCTATTAAAAGGACTCTTTTATCTACGGTAATGCATACCAGTCACGAAATAGACTGAGACGCGTGATGAAAAACAGGTTTACAATTCCTTCTGGGATATAGACAAAGGCAAGAAGAACTGTATTTAAATTGTTGTTTTTTGGGGTTTAGGGGGGGGGAGGTACCTAGGTTAGGTTAGGTTACGTATTTAATATATGGTATGCTTTCATATTATAAGCTATTATGACAAATTACAATTTTTCAGAACCTTGTTAATTTCATTGGGAGTTTGGAATTGATTGGAATAAAGCACAAACAAAACCGGAGCAGTTCTTGCTTCTGGAAAATCAATTTTAGTGTCAAAATTGTTCACATTTTACAATCAACACATCCATTTAACGTTGATGGTTTTTTCTTTCTGTTGTAATCGTAAAGCTATTTCAAAATAGGATCAGCTTTTAAATATTCCTCTCGTAAAACGGTGCTACAGAGTCTTAGAGACATTCAGTAATAAAGATTCACTTTATGTATCGGCTCTTAGCTAAATGATTCATAGCTGTTTTGCTTTAATGAGTTAAAGGCTCTTTATAAAATTATTATTCATGTCATTCATTTGTATGAAGTTTATTCATAACAATTAATTTCTTATATGTTCTCTTTATTCGTTATATTCTGTTACCTGATAGTGTTTCCAAAACTTTCATTTATTTATAGGCTACTAATAATAGCAACGGCAAATAGGATAATAAAAATAGTTTCAAAATAGCAAGAATAAAGTGTTTTTATGTATAGCTTAGACTGTTTTTGTCTTTTATTTTTCTCTTTCTTACTTTTTTTTCTTCTTTATTATCTGTTACCTGATAGTGTTTCCAAAATTTTCATCTATTTGTACCAATGAAAGCAATGACAAATAAAATAATGATATATTTTCCAACTTTTTATGAAACTCTGCTATTTTTTTATTCAAAATGGTGCACACACAAACTCATGTCTTTTAAAAGTACATTTATTCAGGAAATGGTTTTTTCATAATTTACTTGCACAGACGAGGAAATAATCAAAACTAGCTATTCATGTTTTTATTTGTTGGGAGCATAACAATACTTGTTTAACCGGTTTTAACCCAGTTCTTTTTACCAAACAAAAACAAATGAAGGCACATTAACAAATGTCAACCCGTAGTAAATGCATAGCAATTGCATAAATGGTAATTGTCGCCTTTACATAGTAAATTATATACTTTTGGCATTCAGCTCACAATCAAATGCTATTGAGATAGCCTTTTGAGAATTTTGAAATCTATGCTTTTGCAAAAATCAGTGTTTAATTCTTACAACTACATTTTTGGGTTTTTAGTGTGGGACGAGGGAGGTAATATATAAACAGAGGTCCTTAGTTTCTTCCATGTGCATTATTGGCTATTGTTTTTTTTTTGTTTTTTTAGAGTTTTGGCTGTTTTAGGAAGGAATGACGACGGGTAAGAAAGTGCTGTCAAGCCATCAATATTTCTTTATACATTTTTTTTAAGCATCCAAATCGGCAATTTCGCCTTTAGTACAGGCAAACTAGCCAAAAATATTGGTTGACCCCAAAACAAATTGCAACAGAAAGGATTTTTATACCATAATGTAGAAAAAAAAACATATCCAAAGCTGCACATTTTAGGTCGACGCAAAGCTAGTTTTTTGATTTTCGTGTCAATTTTTTCAGATTTTTCCAAAAAATTTAACTATTGGTAAATGTTCGTTTTTCTGTATATGAAGTACCGTCCTGATGTAAAATGAAGAGCTGAGCCCGAAAATGAAAGCAAATTTAATACAATGTACCAGAAAAAAGTTTAATAATCATCAATATGCGATTTTACCCTTCTCATGGTTGTGACCTCAGTTTTTTTGTTTTTTCACCATACTATCAGAAGGCAACAATTCTCAGATAAAATGATGAGCTGAGCCCAAAAATCAAATTAACCTGATACAATGTCTGCTAGAAAGCCCGTTTCATATCCATCAATATACACTTTTTATTTTCACTGACATGTTTCTTTTAGCGCTTATTGTGCACCAATTCGTCCTTTGTTGGTAAAAAAAATAAGTGGGCTGATGAATTATGGTTGGCTCGTTTAAAAGACCAGTTAACGCACAAATGGCAGCTACACCACTTTCATGGCCTTCGTATGCAATCAATAATATCAACGTTTCGTCCCACGCTTTGTCCAAGTAATTTCCCGGATAAAGCCGGAAGCTAAAAAGTCACAATTGAAAATTACCCTGAGTAATCATTCATTAGGTCACGTTAATGCCCGTGCTTGATATCTTGCCATCTAAAGATACAAAAAAGTTATTCGATATATCTGCCACCTAACAAGCTAAAAAAGTTTCACTGCGAATGTTCTCCTTTCCCATTGACTTGATATTTGAAGGTAAGAGATCATTTTTGTTTGCATCATCATTTCAACCAAAGATCTACAGTCTGAAATAGACTGGAGCTGCTCCAGTACAAATCCTCGAAACTGTGGTTTTCAACACTCAGATATGGTATCCGTACTGCGAAAGTTCTTAAGAGCCGAACGATCTGGGTAATGGGATCTCCACTTAAAATTCACCTCTGACATGCTACCTTATCTGACGACATCTGGGCACAACAATTACACAGAATCTTGCCAGCTTTACATCTAGCGAATGATCAAGCTCCAAGAAACCCATCCAGCCGTTTATCAAGCCTTCCAGAATGGGATGCATGTGATCAAACGTTCTGATAGATTCTGGGCTGGACTCCCCACGGATCTGTCATTGAGCAGGAGCTCATACGTTATCATAAAACGGCTGTGGCCTTAACGATGGACGTGGTATGACACAGGTTCAAAGGTCTTTATGGGTTCTTTCTCAACCAGTCTGCCCTGCACTAAATCTTCTGATGGAGGGTATATGACAGGTTTTCTATGGAACTAATGAACAACATAAGAAAACTTCTGAGCCGAGGCAGCTAAGAGACTGTGAAGACACCTAGATCGTTATCGATTTCCAAGAAAAAGGATCACCATTTAAAAGGGATCTTCAACTAAGAAACATCACCAACGGTCTGACAGCCTACGAATCTGCCAACGTTGATTCTGCTAGAGCTTTAGGTCTAAAAATCATTGACTCCATGTCTGGAAAGCAGGTAGCTGATTTTGTGTTTTGACAAAAACAACAGGCAGTTCCAATTACTACCAAACAGAATCCAGGTGGAGATTACAAAAGACTGGACCCCACTCTCCTTTTTCAGAGGTTCATCACGCTAGCAAAGAGAATCAATCTCATGGAATCTGAGGACTTTCAACACGAACTGTGTTTCCTACCCGGCATCACTTTTTGACAGTTCTTAAATGTTCCGGTCTCCGAACAAGCCAGAGCTATAGCACAGGATTGCAATCTTGAGGAGTGCTCTACTCCCCTTCCCAAAGGCATTCGATATGTCATCGACAGTGGAGCTCTTCTGACAGAATTCCATTGGCCAAAAATAAACGATACTCCGAAATCCTTGACCATTATGCTACTTACGTGACGCAAAAGTATCCATCTGCCACTATTGTGTTAGAAGGCTACGATGGCGGAGTTACCATAAAGGAATTGGTCCAGTCGAAGAGAAGTTGTATAATCGGCCGTGATATCTTCTTTTACATCAGATATACAACTGAAGTTAAAAAAGGATGAGTTCTTGTCCTGCAAGAAAAATAAGGCCAGGTTTATCTGCACGTTGGCTGTTTATCTCCAATCAAAGGGTTTCGTCGTAGTCCAGGCACCAAGTGATGCAGATGTCCTAAGTGTGCAAGCTGCTGTTGATTCTCCCCGGTATCATGACACTGCCGTCATTGGAGATGATACTGATCTTTTGTTTCTATTTTTTTATTATGGTGAATATTGTGTTAATGGTTCTATTGTGTTATCTATGGTGTTATTATTTTATATGGGATACTCACAAAGTGAAAGAGAAGCTGGGCCAAGAGACATGCCATTTGATTCTTTTTTCTCACGCCATCTTAGGCTGTGACTCTACTTCACGGATTCAAACTGTGGGAAAAGGCTTTGCTCTGAAGAATCTAATGATAGTTGCCGATTTTCGTACATCAGCTGCAGTTTTCATACTGAAGAAAGCTTTGAAGGAGGAAGTAAGGGTTGCTGAAGAAGACGCTCTGCTCATGATATATGGCTTATCAAAAGGGGTAAATCTGAATGAACTCCACAGGGAAGTTTCCAAAAAGAAGGTGACTACTGCTAGCACGTTCGTCTACCCACAACAGTTACCACCAACTTCTGATATGGCTAAATTCCACAGTTACAGGGTTTTCTACCAAGTTCGGGTATGGAGTGGAGATCCTGATCCTGAACTTAAAGCCGAGGAATGGTGTTGGAAAAAAAAAATATGACTTCTTGTATCCATTGACTACTGACGTCCTACCAGCCTCTCGTCTGCTTCTGAAATAGTGAAGTGCTCCCGTCAACTGGAATGTAGCTCAATGAGATGTAGCTGCTTTAAAACGGCTTAGCTTGCACTGCAGCGTGTAAAACGTGCAAAGGGACAGTATGTTCTAACTCTCCAAGAATCGAAAGCTGTATTCACAACTTATTCTTTTAATTCAGATATCTAAGCTTCGATGTTCTCCTCATCGTATGAGGAGAACGTCAAAGCTTAGATATCTGAATTAAAAGAATAAGTTGTGAATACTAGTCGGAGTTTGATTCTGTCTCTCAAATGTTCATGAAGTTGATACGATAATTTTAGCACTTGTGAAGATTAGTCAGTGTGTTGATAATAGTTTATTCTAAGAGGGATTTTAAATGTCGGCCGCTGAAAACTAGTTTTAATAAATGATTTCACTTTTCTAAATATTTTTAATGTTTTAATAAGCATCTTGCAATCACCTTTTTTAGGCCGACCCCTCAGGTGATGGAGCCAGTGATGATCAGATTCAGGCTATCTCATTATTAGATCTCAAAACCGACAATTTAGCCAGCGAAAGATGGTCTGGTAAAAAAAAAAAAAATGAAGCTCAAGACGACGAGAAGCGTAAAAAATCTCATATTGATGATTATGAAACTTTTTTATATTCCGTAAACCAAATTTGACTCCATTTTCGCACCATCGGAAAAATAATTCAGATCAAGAAAAACAAACAATTACCGGAGCTTAATTTTTTTTGTTAGGAAAGTGATAAAACTGACAAAATGCACACAAAAACGGTTTTTTGTGTCGACCTAAAATGTGCAACTTTGGATATGTTGTCCAGCTTTTTTCCCTCTACAGCATGGTGTAAAAATCATTTCTGTTGCAGTTTGTTTTTACCAACAATCGACAAATTGGTGGACATAAGTGCTAAAAGAAACATGTCAAATGAAAATAAAAAAGAACATATTGATGAATATGAAACGGATTTTCTAGTAGAAAATAAACACACATTCGCTATCTTTCTTTTGGGGAAAAAAAATGGCAAAATTCAACATTTCTTAAAATAGGAGCTTGAGACTTCTACTGTAGGGTTTTCTGATATGGATGAATCTAGTCGAGTGATTCTTGTTTAGTTCACCTGACTTTTAGAGGGTCTTTTCCCCTTTTTCGACAATCAGGCAAATTTTCTCAGGTTTCTAGCTTCTGGGGGATTACAATAAACTCAATGAATTTTACATATTTGGAATCAACAAAAAAGGTTTTTTTTTTTATGTATTAATTTTTATAGAGATCCCTTTTTTAGAGTTTCGGTTATTATTGGCCCGAGTCACTCCTTACTTACATTTCGTTACCACTGGCTGTTTGATAACTAAAAACCTAAAAAAGTATTCCCTTTTTTTCAAAATCGTCATTACAGGTTGACTAAAATGGGCCAAAAAAGTATTCTGTCTCGTTTGTTTTTAATTGGCTGCTATGAAAATTTACTCGACTTCTCATTTTTTTTTTTAAAAGGTGCTGGTGATAGGTTCTGGATCCTATGGTCCTTTCAACTGCTTTCTGGAGTTCTTTCTATTCCTTTTGTTTTATTGATATTAATCTGTGGCACTGGTAGACGACTCTCTGTCTTTCCCGACTTGTTCCTTAAGAGTCGTAATTTTTCGTAAAAAAAAAAAAAAAAAAAAAAAAAAAAAACTCGAACACATGACTACTGTTATGTAAATGACGTAATACTGACCTAATGGAAATGGACCTAAAGTATCTTACTCGTCTCCTCTGGAAGAGAGGTATATGTAAAATTTGCAGCTGATTAATTAGTCCGAGACTTAAGCAGCGTACGTCTAATTCTTAGTTCGATTTTGAAGGATTCAGAAAATCAGAATAAATGATTGTCTAAAATTTATTATCTTCCGTATTTGTCAGTAATTCTTTCATATGGCGAAATATTAACACCCCTATGGTTAATTCACAACATATAGTCAAACTTAGTATCGAAATCTAACCGCCCGTATTCAATCAAGTGAGTTGAATAATGAGAAGTTACCTGTTAAAGCAAGACTAGTTAATTAGCAGTTACTGCTTGCTTCTGCTAAAAGCAACAAAGAACATACATTTGTCTATAGGACAATGTTTCGCAAGAATAGTAATTTTCCTAGAGAATGGGGTTTTTCATGTCAGAATTGCTATTCCAGGCAAAAATTGAAATATGGTTGGGATGGAATTCCTTGCTAGCCATCTAGCTTAAAATAGTTTTACAAGCAGGTCCATAGAGAAGTTAGGACCGAAAAGGAGTATCCTGTTCCACTAAAGAGTGGAAGCATGTAAAAATAAAAATCCGGGAGAAGTGGGTATGAGACAAATTAAAAGAATTCTGAAAACAGGTAAATTATATGGAGATAAGTAAAAAAATTACTTTAAACAAACACTTCTTCAAAGGTTATGGTGCCTTTGTGGGTATTAGTGCAGTATATTTGTTTCCCAATTTTTGCATTTTGTTGGAAAGTATTAGCTTAAACTCAACATTTCAGTATGAAAAGTTCAAAGGGTGACCCAGGAGCTCTTTTTTGAAGATAAAATATATTATTACAACAGGACAATAATAAATAACAAAATTCTAAAATCATGGTTGCAGCTAGTAAAGAACCTAGTAAAGAGCGAACCACAGCCCATAGTAACCAAAACATGCCTAGAAAAAACTGCGTAGTGAAAAAAAAATCGCCATGTGATACTAACTCGGGAATGTTAACTATTATTTCGGTTCATCTTAAAATTAAAAGTTTATTGTGAAAAGAAATTTATGGTGATTCTGAAACAAAGCCTCAAACCCCTAAAAAATGGCGTCAGATCAAAATGAAAAGTGTAATTTTGGAATCAGAAAGGTTGAAAACTTTGTGCAGGGGAATTACAGTCCCCCTCCTTGAACAAGAAGGAAAATCACTTTTTTGCATCGGTAGCACTGGCCTGTCTCCCGTTTTTTTTCTTCTTCTTTTTTTTCAACAGGCCTGGCGGGCTACCAGAATATCATAATAAGATGCTTAACACCTCATTCAAAAGCTATTTCTCATATCTAACTGATTTTTGCAAATTCCGTTATTTGCAAGTGCCATATGGCACTAAAATGGCACTTTTTTGCCATTTCTCAAGGGGTGGCACTAGCAGGCTACCAGAACATCGTAGACATATCTTTTATAGCTCATATAAAATATATTGCTCTCATATCTACGTCTTTCATATAAATTCCACCATCAGCAAGTTCCAAATGGCACTAAAAACAGCACTTTTGGTGCCGTGTCTCAAGTGGAAAAGTTGGGGCTATTAGGCTAGCAGAACTTATAAGAGTGATTTTTCGTGGCTCATTTGAAAGCTATTTCTCATATATACGTCATTTTTTTTTTTTAATTTTACCATTCGTAAGTTCAATATAGTACTAAAAACAACATTTTTGGTGCCACTTCTTAAGTGGAAAAGCACTGAAGTACAAAACAGGTATTATTGTAATAGTTATGTTCCAGAACCCTTAACTGGAGGTTTACAAGAATCGTCTACTCATCAGTAAGCTATTGGAACATTAGCAGGCTACCACACCATCGTAGATTACATGTTTAATGGCTCATTTAAAAGCTATTACTTATATTTACTAGGTTTTAAAAATGCTACCACCTATTAGATCTCACAGATTCAATGTAACTAGTTTCTGGGAGAATTTGCAATGAACTCTTTGTCATGGTTGAAGCAGTAGCTGCTTCCTAAGAAAGAGCGAACCACAGCCCATAGTAACTAAAAGTTAAAAAATGTTAAAACCGTCTTTTTTTCTTTCTTCTTCTTCTTTTTTCCAGGCCTAGCGGGTTACTAGAACATCATAGAGAGATGCCTAAGAGCTCATTCAAAAGCTATTTCTCATATAAACGTGGTTTATATAAA
Source organism: Artemia sinica (assembly GCA_027921565.1). Taxonomy (NCBI): domain Eukaryota; kingdom Metazoa; phylum Arthropoda; class Branchiopoda; order Anostraca; family Artemiidae; genus Artemia; species Artemia sinica. Next base: position 49,128,417 of record CM051259.1, on the reverse strand, counting down.
TTCCACTATCTACAACTGCCATATGGCACGAAAAAAAAAAACACTTTTTATGCCGTTTCTCGAGGGGTGGCGCTAGCGGGCTACCTGAACATTTACATAAATTTTTGATAGCTCAGATATCTACGTTCTTCCTATAAATTCCACCATCTGCAAGTTTCAAATGGCACTTAAAACGCCACTTTTTGTGCCATGTCTTAAGTGGAAAAGCTGGGGCTACTGTGCTACCAGAACTTTTTAGAGTGATGTTTAATGGCTTTGAAAACTTTTTCTCGTATCTAAGTTCTTTTTATCCATTCTACCATTCGTATGTGAGATATAGCACTGAAAACAACACTTCTGGTGCCACTTCTTAAGTGGAGAATCTTGGAAGCATAAAACGGTATCATTGTAATAATTATAGGACCAAAACCCTTAACCGGAGCTTTCCAAGAACACCTCCCGCGAATTCCTTCTCCAGGCCCCCTTAATAAGCTACACAATTAAAGTCCTAAAAACGCCAATATATTAAATGGGATTATTTGAGGCGTGGTCCTGTTAGTAGAATATGATGACATTCATTATTTATCTAGTAGGGTTTCAGACAAGGTAGTTCTAATGATGTACTTTTGTTTTGATCTGACTCTATTTTTAGGAGTTTTGGGTTTTTATATTTCTTATCATTGGACTGATCGTCTCTTACTAGGTTGCTAGCTACTGCTGCACCCCAAATTCACATATATATTTATTTATGAGGGGCAGCCTGGCCGAGTGGTCCAAGGCACTGGTGTTAGCCACCAGTCTCTTTGGAGGCGTGGGGTTCAAATCTTACCTGGTATTATGTTTGAAAGACTGTAGTGTGAAAAGACATCAAAAATGCAGTTTTTGGTGGAAAAATTTATTCTCTTTTAGAAATAATTATTTTAGTTACTATAGATTTGTAACCCAATTAATTTCCTTTAAAACGAGCCATTGAACAAACTATCTACGATGTTCCAGTGCCAAGCTATCTCTGGATACAAAAGAAAAAAAAATATCCCGTTTAGGCAGAATGTTGTAGTAGCTGCCACTTTTCTTGATTTTCAAGCCAATATGTTTCCCTTGCTGTTCAAGCCAAGGGACAGAAAGTTTACTATACAGAGCTTTCGGATAAGGCGGTTCTAATGGTGTACTTTTCGTTTTGATCTGACTCCTTTTTAGGAGCTATGGGTTTTTTATATTTCTTAAACATTGGACGTGATCGTCTCTTACTAGGTTGCTAGCTACCGCTGCAACCCGGATTACTAGGTTGCTAGCTACCGCTGCAACCCAGATAACATTGGACGTGATCGTCTCTCTACTAGATTGCTAGCTACCGCTGCAACCCGGATAGAAATTATATAATCCCTATTTTTGTTTCAGTTAACATGGGCTAGGTGTCGTTCTTTATTGTAATTTATTATATCTCCTTATTGGCTTTTACTCTCCGTTCTTTACTATAAAATTATATCGATCCTTTATGTAATCTGGATACAAAAGAAAAAAAAAGAAAAAAAATATCCCGTTTAGGCAGAATGTAGTAGTAGCTGCCACTTTTCTTGATTTTCAAGCCAATATATTTCCCTTGCTGTTCAAGCCAAGGGACAGAAAGTTTCCTATACAGGGGTTTCGGACAAGGCGGTTCTAATGGTGTACTTTTTGTTTTTGATCTGACTCCTTTGTTAGGAACTATGGGTTTTTATATTTCTTAACATTGGACGTGATCGTCTCTTACTAGGTTGCTAGCTACCACTGCAACCCGGATAAGGTTGCAAGTCGACGATTTTGTTTTGGCCTTATTATAATTGATATGGTGAAATAATAATATGCATATGGCTCTTAAATCATACTTCTTTATTGTTTCATATGGTCTAGCGGCTAGGATAGTTAAATTTCACTTAACAGGCTCGGGTTCGATTCCCGGTGTGGGAAAACTCTATAATCTTCGAACATCTGAACCTTTTATAATTTATAATGATGTATAATATAAATACTGTAATCTTAAATATAGTGAAGTTGCGTATGCAAGTTAGTATAGGGAAGAGTTCGATCTTTATTATAATACTGATGGAAATTATATAATCCCTATTTATGTTTTAGTTAAACATGGGCAAGGTGTCGTTCTTTATTGTAATATATTTCCTAAAATTGGACGTGATCGTCTCTTACTAGGTTGCTAGCTACCGCAGCAACCCAAATAACTACTACATAAGATTCTCTTGACTGACACAATTTTATGATGAACTATGTTGATCCTTTATGTAAAAATTTGGATCCCTTGGTGTACTTTTTGTTCTGATCTGACTCTTTTTTAGGAGTTATGGGTTTTATATTTCTTAACATTGGACGTTATTGTCTCTTACTAGGTTGCTAGCTACCGCTGCAACGCGGATTAATGTAAAAACAGGAGAAAGCCTATGGCTTTTTCTTAGTTGGAATAGCAGTAGATGATGCTCGTGCTAACTTAGCTTTTAGTTACTATGTTGCCATTCGATTTTTCTTAGTGGAATAGCAGTAGACGATGCTTGTGCTAAATTAGCTTTTAGATACTATGTGCCGTGGTTGTTCTTTACTAGGTTTTAGCTATATTCGATGAAACTTACATAGTGCACATTTATAAAGAACTGTATCGATCCCTCGTGTATCATACTGTTAATTTTAAAAACTTCAATTAATGACGTCATAGTCCAAGTGGCAAGCACAATCGGCCTTTAACCGAAAGGTTGTAGGTTCAAAGCTACCAGAAATCATTTTCTTTTAATTTGTAATTCAGCTATCAATAAAAACCATATCATTACTATATCATTAAGTATGATTAAGTTGAGTATGCAATTTAGTATAGGCAAGAGTTCGTTCTTTATTTAATGTCGTTTGTGAAGAATATCGTGGTAAAGTCAATTTTCTTGATTTTCAAACAACTTATTTTCCTTCTTATTCAAGCAAAGGGACGGTTAAGTTTGCTATATAGGAGTTTTAGACAAGGTGGTTCTAGTAGTAACGTCTTTTAATGTAAATACCCTGGAATCACCATATATCAGTTACTAAGGGTGAGAGATCGTTCTTTACTGTAAACTACCAATGCAAACCGGATTTCGTAACATTGGACTGATCGTCTCTTACTAGGTTGCTAGCTACCGCTGCAACCCAGATTCTATGCTGTATGATTACAAACAGGAAAAAGCCTACGGCTTTTTCTTCTTTGAAATAGTAAGAGACGCACCTCAAACAATCAAAAAAAAAAAGTAGCTAACTAAGTCCAAATTATGCAATAGTTTGTTATTCCAATGGATCGTCTCTTAATGTATCTTCTTTTAAAGAAGGAAAAGCCAATCGTTTAATATTGATCCCTTACTACAGGTGGATTTGAACCCGCAAACCTCGAATCATGAGGCACACTTTCATCCATTGTGCTGTAGTAAGGTATTCATTGATTTGATTTTTCCACAAATCTGTGTATATACGGATAAATAGATTTTGATAAACGTATTCTAACGGCTATACTAACTTGACTATTCATTATAATGATTCCTTACTGTAATTACATCAATACTATTAATAACACGCATAGATTATAGATTCATCTGGGTAAATTTGTACACGAGTCTGCTGTATTGGCGAATAGGTTCTTTGACTAGGCCAATCCAGATCTTAAAGATAAAACTCGCAAAGGCATCCTAACTAAGTCCAATTGTAGCAATGGTTGTTCTTCTAAT